>CM052549.1:15623115-15696363 GCA_028533065.1 Trachops cirrhosus
GGACACTACCCTAACTCATTTTAATTTAATTACCTCTTTAAAACCCAATTTCTAAATACAGTTACATTGTGAAGTGTAGAGCGGGGACCTTTAACATGTAAATTGGGGGGGGCACAATTTAGCCCATAACATTGGTTAAATAGACCAGAGAAGACATATTCCCATTGCAGGCACCACTGGACTTTGTGTGGATGAGAGAACACTCTCCAGTGGCAACGTGTGTGTGTGTGGCTAAGACACACCCTCTATTGTGGGCCACACCATGCTCCACTCCTCTCCTGGGGACTTGGGGCTGGAGTCACAGCACACACACAGACCTGCCAGTTCCGAGTGCAGATTACGGCGCTCTCACCTAATCTTTTATCATCTTAATACAATTCAGACGTACACCACTTTCCAGATACGATTACAGATACTTCGTTAATTAGCCCTAATCTCAGTTCTTCATGAAAATGTCCACAGCCAAGTGGACCTCAGCCAAGTAGGCAGGCCCCTTCCTCTGGAGAATGCTGTCTTCAAATGCTTATTTTTCTCAGGTGTGCTATGTGTTTACCTCTTTGATTTGGATTCCAAAAGACAAGCCCATATCCGGCTTTCCTTGTCTCTGTACTCTGTAGTGTATGATATATATGTAAAGACAGAGACAAGTTAGAAGGGACTAGCCTGCAGCTTTAAATAGCACTTTTATTTTAAAGGTCTCACTGTTGTGAACATCAAATAAGGTACTATAAATGAGAGTGATTTGTAAAACTATTAAGTGACTTCTACACAAGCAAATCTAATGATCTAGGTTATTTGGTCCCTGTGCTGGTGGTTCTGGCATTTATCTAATTTGGAGGTCAGTTAGAGACCAGCCTTATTCATCTCTTTACCCATTTATAAAGTCAGGACCATCCACTTCATGTGCTATGACAGGAGAGTCCTGGAGAAATATCACCCGAGAAGGCACTGAGTTATTAAAATTACTTATAAATGTGCATGCTTTACTCACATAACAACAGATGTGGGGAATGAAAAATTTGTCTCAAAAGGAATAAAATGCCTTGAGGAGTTTTCTCAGACTAAAAACATGAATAATGCAGCAAGCAAGAAATGCAAAACAATTTGTCGAAGGGAGGGCGTTTGCAGGAGAGCTCCGGGGCAGGTGGGTTGCTTGCTGGAGGATTGTGCCGGGTGGCACATTTTCAAGGGAAAGGAAGAGGATGAGTTTCCACTGGCGTTTCCTGTCAGGGCTAAAACTCAGAACTGGGTGGACAGAGGACAGGGAGCCTTTATAAGCCCAGGAGATGATGGCATGCGGGCAGAGCATTGGGAAGGCCACGACTGGGCAGAAAGAGGAAGGGCTGAGCAGCCTGGGATCTGAGAGCATTTGGCACCCTCCACCATTCTCTGATGGATGGGTCTCCCTCATCCTAGATTTTCTTATGATGTTTGACAGCTTGGTTCTCTGTGTGTGGTACTTGGTATTTTTATAGCTCCACATTTTATTATGTCAGTGTTTCAACTTTAAGAAGTACATACTACCTACATTAAAGACTACAAGATACATAATTTAAGATAAACAATATCCTTTGCCTTAATGAGATCTGCTATTTAAACATATTTTTCTTCACAATCATATCTTATGCTCATACTTGTCATATACCTTAACACTTAATTATAATTTGTATACCTAATGACAACACTTTCTAACTGAAAGTTGAAACAAAAACATAATGTTGAGTAAAGAAAGTAAGGAGAAAAAGGATCCATGTACTATGTAACACTTCATATACATTTTTTCTAAAATAATAATATTTTTAATTCTGGAATTAACTCATCTTTGTAAGGTTCATAAACAGTTAAAATCCCTAAACAACTCTGTAAATGCTCAGAATTATATAATTAAGAATAACTGAGCAAACACTCACTGTCCACAGTATTTCTTAATTGTTTATTTATCAAGAGAAGCTGTTCCAGAACTCATATTCTTGTTGCATGGTTCAGGAACACAGGTCAGTGGCAAACTTTCATGGAATTCAACCCAAAGAAATTCCTTTTGTTGTTGTTGGGTTTTTTTAAATATATTTTATTGATCATGCTATTACAGTTGTCCCAATATTTTCCTTCTTTTCCCCTCTCTGCCAAGCCCCTCCCTGCCCTTGCCTTCTGCGATTTCCCACACCTGAGTTTACATCCATGGGCTGTGTGTGTAGTTCTTTGCACTCCAAGATCATTTTGCACTCTGAAAGATACCAGCTTTCCCCATCTCTATAACATCTTTCAATGAATCAGTTCTTTAGAAATCTGCTTAGGCCTTCTTTTTTGGTTCAGCCCCAGCAAACTTACCGAAAGCTGCACCCCTGGGGAATAAGGTTGTCTCCAATAATATAAAATTGCAGATGCGTGGCCAGAAGGCCATGCACATGAGGTTTTGTCAGAGCGCTGGAAACGTGGTAGTTACAGTGTCCGCAACACTAACGTCCTCCCTGATGGAGAAATGGACCCTGCATGTATGTTTTAGGTATATAAATTATGTGTTATCTGTGATTACATGCATTTATATGTACTAAAAGTATAAAAGACATGCATGGGGAGATGCGTGGCAAGTAAAGTGATCATATTTAAAGAGCAACAAGCAGTTAAGCAGTGGGTCATTAGCTGTTTTTTTACATTTTTGTTTTTTTCTAATTGGAGCTTGGAACTATATGCAGTAAAATATTAGCATATATTTACCCTAGTTCCTCTTACCTATAGATGCTTGTATGAACAATATAGTCTCTCCTTTCATGTTGGAAATACTTAGTAACCAAAAATAAATTCAAAATTAAAAATTAAACAAAAATCTAAACCCATGTTTTTCTACTAGGAACAATCCTAGCAGAATTAGTCATCAAACATAATTTTCCTTGAAATTTTTCATCAAGCCAAATCTCAAATCACTGAGGACTCTTAGCCAACCTCCCCACTTCGTAGTAAAGAAATATACTTTCATCCAACACTAAGTGGTTCAGGATGCTACCTTTAGATCGACCAGTTATTAAGTCTGACTATGTTATAAGGATCACTCAGTGCCATGAACTGAGTATGCAAAGGACTGAGAACCTTTATGATTACAACAGTTTTCCTCTAAAACATTAAAACTGCACACAAATTACATATATGGACTGTCTCCCAAACATGGAGGTATGCTGTAGTGAAGGAACCCCGAGCTTAGGACCAGAAACTGGGGTCCAGCTCAGTTCCGCCATTTAAAAGTAGTTTAACCACAGGCGGGCCAGTCACCCTCTCTGTCTTTTGTTCTTCCACTGTAAACTCAAGATTTGAAATTCGTTCTGACTGTGGGTCCTCTCAGGGCGTGGCAAAGTAGCAGAGTGTTAAGGAGGTAGGTTCTGAGGAGAGACTGGGGAGGACTGTCACCCCTTCCTGAAAGGCTGCTGGTCAGGACCAAATAAAAATCACACCAGCATGGCTGTTAGAACCATATCAGACTCGCTATTTGACATAACAACTTATGTTTGCAGTTTCCCGCAAATATAAAAGGACTCACGTCTTTTTACTGCTGTGATTCTCTACGCGGAGAACCATGCTAGGCTTGTGGAAGTTTATGATGCTGAATGCTTTGTCTTGGTTGATTGCAAGTAAAGTATATATTCACACTATTTCTTGCATCCCAGCATTGCAGTGACATGTATGGCCTGCCCTAGGCCTTGAGGAGTTAACGAAGTCATTGAGATATAACAAGTAAAGCATATGAGATAATTACTAACCCATATAAGGCTCTGGAGGTGAAGAGCCGGGTAGTGAGGGTTACAGCCTATCTAGAGGAGGAGAGATGGGATAAGACACACCAGTGCTGGAGCCTGAGCTGGAACAAAAGAATGATTCATTCATTGAATTACATGGGAACCCAGCTAAGTCCCAGGGTCCTTTGTTATCTTAGTCTCTTCCCAACCACTGTCAGTGCTGATTAATAAAATGGAATAACAAAGTCCTGAGTGCTCTCATCACTAGCAAGGAAGGCTCTGGGTTCTGGGAAGAAGCTGGCTTAATTATTTACAACTTGGGGCATGGATTGATAACTTCTTTCTTAAGCAAGAAGCTATGTGCCAACATTTACTTTCGTCCACTTAAAAGAATTAATTCCATTCCATTCTAAAGCTCAAATACTCTTTCCAAGCAAGCTATTTACTTTTTCAATCCTCTCTGCCAGGAATTCGTCTGCATGCTCATTACTGATATCCTGCTCAGTGAGGCAATGTGTTTGGTTTTATGCTTCTTAGGTCGAACCCAGAGAATAATTCAGCCACCACAAAGGAGGGAAGTAAGCCTTGAGCAGAGACTTACTGCCCACCACTGTTTTCCAGAATGGGCAATGCCTTTCCTCCTCGCTATCAGTTCCTTGTAGGACTCGGACTCTGGATGATTTTTCTCTCGGGCTGAGTACAGTGTGGTGCTAAGGTCCAGAGGCAGATGGATCTGGGTTGGCCTCTAGTTTCTACAACCTACTGAGTTTATTTTGGCAAATTACTTAGCTTCTCTGAGACTGTTTCCTTATTTGTACGATAGGAAAAAATTGGATTATTGTGAGAAGGAACAAGATAATTCATGTAAAAGACTTAGAAAAATTAACTAATTGAAGTTCTCTATTTGTGTGGCACACACAATTTAAAATACCCATAATGATTCCCCTCACCTTTCCCTTCTCTCTCTGTCAGTAAAGTAAACCACAGCATTTTAGAATAGTGATATTGGTTTCTTTTTATTCTCTAGAAAATGTTAAGAGGAAATTTGAACCTCAAGTAATTGAAATAAGGACTCAAGACTTAAGTTAGTTAAGAGAGAGAAGACAGCTGTGAACAGAATAGAGTCACAGTCGTTGCTTGCACCACCCCAGCCATCTAAAGGAGGATGGTGCTGTTTCCCCAGTGCATGCTCTTGGTGCACAGCTATTAATGTTTTGTTTCTACAAGGATTACAGCTTTCCTTTGTTTGTAGACTGAAACATGTCCTTCCAACATCTAAGTTTTTGTTTTGCTTTGTTTTGTAGTTATTTGAATTTCTCATGTTATTTGATGTCAAGGTTTTTGAACAAAGAGGTTTTTCACTGGACTGAGTAAGATGATCAGAGAGTTGATTTAGGGTGCAACCTGAGTGAATGTGTTCTTCTTTGTCCCTTATTAATCGTTTTATTCACTTCAGCTGGCTCTTTGGTCCACAAAGCTAATAAACTCTTTGAAACCCTTCCACCCGCTTTTGGGCGCTGCCCGCCACAAGGAAGGGCAAGCAGAGGGTCCTGTGTGTTTGGACGGAAGCTGCACAGAAGGGTCACTGCCTTCTGCTTTGACATCGAAGTCTCTGTGTTTTCTTAGTGAGGCCCTGGTCTCAGAGCAATGGCCGCAGAGCAGCTCTTCAGAGAGTGGCCCCCAGCACCTTCCCCCAGTGACAGCATGACTGCAGCTGAAGTATTCTCTTTCATTATCCTTACTTGGCTTAAAACAACCCAAAATTTCCGGACCACTTCCTGCAGTGACCCTGAGGAAACCATATATGGCTCAGGAGAGTGAGGAAATAACTGTGCACTCTCTGATGCTATCAGCTAAAGGTACTGGAAAGGGATTCCACAAGGGTCTTTAATTTTATCAAGTGCCTTTTTTTTCTACATAATTGCTTACCTTTGTGAGAGAAATAATGACAGTTTACCGAGCATTAGCTGTATGCTGGGCATTTAAGTGCCTTAATGTGCATAGGAACTACCTGTGAGTTGTAGGTGCTGTTATATGTGGCTTTACTAATGAGGACACTGAAACACAGACACGCTGAGGAAATAGCTCATGGTCACACAGCTTGTAAGGTGAAGCGATAGTCCCCAGAATCAAACTTGAGTCTTTGGACTCTGACTCCAGCAGAACCATATTTGGGGAGTGTTCTTAAAAAAAAAAAAGGCTGCAATTTGCTCCAGGATGCTGTTGCTCCCAGATGCCATTCAGATTGTGTGAATAAGATAGTTTTCAAAAGGCAATTCCCAGTCCAGATTCAGGGTTCGTTTTGAATGGCCTTGCCTCAGCGACAGTTACCTCGGTGTTTCTCCTGTGCAGTAAGTCTCCCAAGTCATTCTCTTTCCACACCAGATGGCTATGTGGTTTATTAGTAAAGACATGAGATGATGTCATGCTATGCACAGAGGTCCTGCTATAAGAAGATTATTTTCTGAATTTATTATAAATTTCCCAGGCATGTACTAGATATATTTGCTATTTTAATGACCAATAAATTTTTTAAAAGATTTATTCTTTTAGGAAGAGAAATAGCAAGCTGCTATGGAGAACATGTATTTTCACTCTTTTTCAGTGCACATATTACATCATGCACTTATAAAAATTCAGAAACAATGGTATTGGGGGGATGCTAAAAAAAGAGCTACGAGAAGAACCTTAAATCACAGAAATGTGTGATGTGCTAAGCAGGTCACAGTGGAGAAACGGAAAAGGGGAATGTGAATCAGAAATGCTTGGAGGAATCTCATTTTTCACTTCTGCTTAGTAATAGGCAGTGAAATGAAAGGTTTTTTCTAGTTACAGCCCAGAAGGAAATGAGTAGTGATACCATTCAGCCCATAAGGAAACACCTAGTCACACTACATCATTCACATTATTTTCTCCTTTTCTTGTGACACAATATAAAATACCATGTGGGTTTTTTTTTTTTGCAGAAATGTGCATTAATGAAAATAAATGTCCCTTTTCCCAAATTTTGTGTGGGAACTATGCTGGGGCATAGAATTTTCTTCTGGTTTAACATTCCCTTTAATCAGGTTATCATTTATTCTCATAACTGCATGGACTTCAGCATCTACCAGGTCACTTGGAAAGTCCCTTTTTCTTGACTTTCTTGCCTCAATGGCCTTGTAGGTACTTATATTATACCATAAAACCTCAATGCTAAGATGTTAGAATTACACCTCGAACTGAAACTGCTATTCTACATGGAGAGCAGTGCCTACGACTCCCTTTAAATACAAATACCAAGAACTGGTGTAGCTGAGGATACAAACCTCTGAATGACACATAAATATTTCTTTCTGCTTTGAAAAGGTATTGTCGAGAGTCAATACAATTAAGAAAGAAACATATGGTCATTGTTTATTTAGAATCTTTCCTAATATAGAACAACTTTATTCTTATGTGTCAAGACTTCTAAATAAAATGGTATTACACTTATCAAGAACTATGTAATTATTCCACACAAGTTTAATCTGTTTAGATAATAAAGTCCTATTCTTTATTTCCCTCCCTTTCATGTTATTAAACATTTTATCACAGTCTTTGCAAAATGTGTTACAAAATTTCTACCAATGCATACTAATGTACGTAAAGTATACTCTAAACATGATTTAACTATTTCTGGATGATGCAGGTTGCTCTGTAGTGCAACTTTTTTTAAAAAGTTTTTAAATTTTTCTGACCTCTTCCTTTGATGCTTTCCATCTTTTCCTATTTCAGCTCTTGCTGATAACCAGGCCTTCTCTCTCAGCCCATGTCTTTGTTCAAACTAGCTATTTTTAATCTGTCATAAAAATAGAACTAGATAATAGTTCTTGTCTAAAGTTAGAGTTAACAGGCTCTAAATTAGTCACTCTTTGGTCTTTGTAACATCAATTTTAGCTTATTTGGGAACCTATGTTAATCTCATCTCAGATTAGCCAGTACCCTGGATGATTGACATGTCCAGATCAGTGACCTCAGTGGGGAAGTGAAGAGGTGGAGGTGTGGTCCCCACACAGCGGCCCGTGGGTGCGGAGAGTGTGGTGTCTTTGGAAACTGCAACCGTTGGCCAAGGCTGCAGCCTCAGCTGTAAGACAAAGAGAAGGGGTGTGGGTTGTGAGAATAAGGGACAAAGAAGGCAGCAGTAAGCAGAGGCAAAGTGATAAAGGCTCTTATAGTTCATGCCAAGGAGTTTTAACTTCAACAGTGAGCTACAAGACGCCACTGAGGTGTTTTAGAAGAGACAGCATTGTGATCTGATTTGCCTTTTAGTTGTCCTTATTTTACAAGAAAGATTTTTAGTATTTATTTAGAAAAAGATAATTCTTATGAAGTCCTTGTGACAGAAAAACCTTATGCTAAAAATGAAAAGGCAAACCCTTTGTGTCCGTGTGGATAGCGCTTGTCACTTAGAAGTTTAAACCCAGACACGGAGCCCCTGATACCGCACAGCCCCGAGCTCTCAGAGCCCTGAGCTCTCGACACGGGACTGAAAAATAACACTGCAAAATAAGTTGTGGAAAACAAGTCACACTGAAAACTAAGTTGCACTGAAAAATACGTCATGATAAATAAGTTGCAATGAAAAATAAGTCACGATAAATAAGTCATACTGAAAAGTAAGTCACACCCTGGGACTGAAATGACTTGCACTTTAGAAATATAACTCTCATGTCATTGTGAAAATGTTGCTGTAAATGACTGACGACATCGTATTTATAGCATGTATTCCATTAGTAACAGCATTTGATTCAGTAACTGGAATTGTGGACGGAGGTTGTTTTTAACCCTTCTTTATAATATGACTTCTCTTATTCACACCTCAAATATTACAAAAAGCCATACAAACTGGAGCTAAAGCTGAAATGTGACAATAACAGATGGACTCCGGCGGCAAGGAACACGGAGAATGAACCATTTCCGAGTGTCCCAGAATCCTCTGACCCCTGGACACAGGCCCACCTGCCCTCCTTCGTGTGGCAGGGCTGTCCAGTCCTTGGTGTCCCTGGGCCACCCTGGAAGAAGAAGAGTTGTCTTGAGCCACACACTAAGTACACTGTGACACATAATCACAAAAAAACCTCATAATGGTTTAAGTAAATTCACGATTCTGTGTTGGGCCACATTCCCAGCCATCCTGAGCCACACGTGGCCCCAGGGTCGTAGGTTGGAACCCTTGAAAGCATTCCCGCTGAGAAAGAATGCAAATGTAAGAGACGGTGTATTCAGGAGGTCGAGTTAAAATATCAAGAAATGCCAATCATCGATGATTAAAAGTGTCCATTTATCACTATCAACATACATATATCTGGGAGGTCCCAAAACCATGGAATTCACTTATAAAAATTGTGTATTCTTACATGTTTAAGCTTCAGTCACCCTGAGAATACTCCCCATTTGATGCAGTACACCTATTGAGACTTCTTTCCCACTGCTCAAAACAGTTTTTGAACTCAACGATTTTGAAGCCTTTCAGTTCTGCTGTTTTTTGTTTCACCTCTTCTACATCAGCAAAATGTTTCCCTTTGAGGACTTTTTCGTCTGGGGGAACAATGTCGCTCAGGGTGAGATCCGGGCAATGGGGTGGGGTCGGGCACAGGGTCATGCCATTTTTTGGTCATAAAGTGCTGAATGCCTGGCATGGAATGGGCGGGTGCACTCGTAAATGACCCATCAAGAAATGGGCAAACAAGTTGAAAGAGTCAGCAAAAAAATTCACCGAAGCCGAACGCAGCCCCTCACAGCAACGCCAGCTGGTACGCTGACACAGATGGGTTCCTAGAACACCCACCTAGAGGGGGAGCCTGTACTACAAGGGGTCCAGCCACCAGAAGATAATTTCATTTTTCTGGGGGGTCTCCCCTCACATTAACCATTACCTTAAATTTTAGTGATAAAAGAGGTGTCAAGAAGGTCAGCGGCTTGCTTAAGAAATACACAGCAAGAATAAATACACAGAGCATTTTCACTTAAAACGGTGAGTTTTTTTCTTTTGTGCTGCTGTGAGACCATTACTCCCAGGTATACCAGGTTGCCTGCTGTAGGAAACTGAGAATGGAACTCTGGGAAATACTTTGCTTGCTGCGTTGTCATGAACGAGACAATAACAATAACATTATCATAGTGACAATGTGATGATGGTGATGAAGATGGTGACAATGGTGGTGGTGATGATGATGGTGATAAGAATGATGATTATTTAGTTTTCTGACCAGTAGTTATGTCTCTTTGTTTTCATATGTGGAAAAATCCTTTAAAAATAAAGTATAGGAGAAGCTAAAGATATAAAGTTTATTCTAATCTACTTATTATTTTAAGAGCTAGATAAAATCATTAATTTACTGATTAGGAAACAACCTCAAAAGAGGTAAAAGGTCACTTAGTTGGACACAGAGTTTCAAAGCATCCTTCTTTGCACACTTCAGAAACCACTACATGTTTTTCATGCATCGAATGTCCTTTAAACTAACTGGCCCTGTGGGGCTCAGCCCCTAAATCACTAGGGATAGTGGAGGGGAATAAGACAGAAGGGGCTTAGTACCACTGAAGTCTGTTCCTGGGTTGGCTGTTGCCCGGGTTCTATTCGGCAGCACGTGGACGTCCTGAGTAAGCACACACCACTTCTTTTCAGCAAGGCAGAGGATGTGCACTTCCACCAATCAACTCCCCAGAGGGGCGGGAAGGCTAAGGGACAACCCCCAGGGCCTGCAGGTCTGTTCCTCATATGTCCTTGCTTATGTTTCTTTGGGTGACTTCAGCATTTTGCTGGGTGTCATTAAATCCAGCCGAGTGCCATGCAAGTTTGATCACCCCGCGCCAAACGGTTAGTGTCTCGTGTCGGCAATGTCCTACGCTTAGATTTTGTGAGATTGACGTCAGTAATCTGACACAGAAATACCTATTTTTGCCCTTTGGATGTATTTTTGATTAGTCTGCATATTTTCAAACCAGAATGAGAGCTCTCTTTTTGACTCATTCTTAAACTATTCTAGTACAATAGAATTAGCTTGCTTTATTTCAGTAAACTTATAGTAGTCTCTTTGCTTAACCAGGAAAAATTCTAAGAAAATGTTCTGATAATTAAAAAGTATGACTTACCTAAAAATTGTATAAATGGGTAGGTGTTTCTAGGATTCTGCTGAAAATGACTAGAGAAAATGTGTGGCCATCCATGGTATGCATCTGGGAACTGTTTCGATAGAAAATAATTCCCTTATCCAAGATGCAGTGTGATCCATCTTATGCGTTATACCAATATGCTTATTGTAAGTATAAAGGCTTAATAGATTTTCTTAGGAATATAATTTCATGAAATGCATGAATGGTGTGTATTGAGTCACTTGTCTAGTTGAGACTAGGAAAGCTGAATCAGCTTTATTCTAAACCATCAACATTGTGACCTTGTAACAAATCAATAGACTCTATTCAGCTTATCTTTGGGGAATGGAGTTAATTCTACTTTTAATTCAAGTCAATTAATATCTGTGCATCTCTCACAATGTTCCTGGCTGTAGGGACACAGTAAATGTTTACCTTTCTTGTCCCTCAGTAGCTCACCGTCTGGCTGGAGACAGACTTGTGTACATCAAACCAAATTACAAATTTGGGCTATGACCTTTCATCTTTTCATGTTTAATAGTCATAGCCCAAATTTGTGAAGGTTGAAGGAAGCTGGGGGAAGGGAAACTTCACAGAGGAAGCAGAGTTTAAGGTATTTAAGAAAAAGTGCCTTTTCCCTTCATTCTTAACAAAATGTTCAAGAATCCTGTATAATCACTCACACTTTCTTACTGATATTTCCAATATCCTTTATATGAACTACTGTTATTGTTAAAGAATTGATAAATTAAATTGATTTTTTAAAGTTTAATCTTATCTTGTATTCATTTGTGAATACAAATGAGTTGGGAGGAAGTAGATATCCTCATTTCTCACGTGGGAAATGTGAGTCAAAAACAATAATTCAATGGAAAGCCAGAAGAGAATCAGCACTCTGTCTCTACAAAGATAAAACATTTTCATTATCAAAACAAAACAAAGAACAACAACAAACAAAGTAAGCATCTTACTTAGAGCCCTTGAGGGATTATATATTCACCAAAAGAACAGGCCTGAGACTGATTCTGCTTAGTTCCAGATTTCTGACCAGGACCAACAATTTTTTTCTTCAGATGTCACACTAGGACCAATGGTGTGAGCTTCATAAAGGCAACCTTCTAGCAATGAGTGGCTCAAAATGCATACAGAATGCTTTTGGGAAATAGCGAGCTATCAGTTTTTATGTGGAAGGAAGATCACCCTTTTAAATAAAGTTAGGCTCAGGGGTCACGGGCAAACATAAACATTTCCTCAAGAAGTAATGCTGCATGGACTCAAACAGTGAAGGCGAGAGAGTCCCACTCTGTTGAGTGAGACTAAAATCACTGGCTCAGACACGAAAAACACATGAGCAGCTGACAGAAAAAAAGAGCAAACAACACTTTCTTTTGCTGAACCATTTGGGAATGTGTATGTATTATCTCTGCAAGATATATAAAAAGAGAGGTTGCAAAGAAAACTAACAAGTCTTTTTTTCCCCTATCCATTATGAATTAAGGACACATGGATAAAACCGGGGGAGGGAGGCATGGAATCAGGGGAGGGAGGTGGGATGGCTGGGGTGAGGGGACAGTGGAGGAGGGTAAATGCAGACAACTGTACTGGAACAACAATAAAATAGTTTTAAAAAATCATCTGTACAGCAAAATGCCTGAACAGATATAAAATGTTCTATCATGCAATAGATGAAAGGAGATGTATAAGGAACTAGATGTGTATACAGGTTTCTTTGAAAAATACTTATGAAGTCATTTCAAATGAGCATTTAAAATATCAGAAGTAGATATGGGTTAGGCTCTTCGGTGCTTTAATCATAATTTTACTTGATATCACAAGACGGTTGTTCAATCTAGAGACAAGCAAAGAAGCGGAACTCTATGACCAGCCGATTGTTCCCAGCATCATTTTTCAGGCCAATGAAATGCAGTGCTGAGTTGGACTTTTCTATTAATAGTGATCAATTTGACATAACTGACATTGGATGACTTCTGAGTTTCTTCCTGTCAACCAAAGGGAAAGGAGGATTTGTGTCACTTGGACAATTATTTCCGGCGGTGCCTGGTGGCCATCGGGATCAGACTCCTTGTATTTCCACGCAGGGCTCTGACGGCATCTGTGTGGCTATCGTCTCCTCTTGGTTTTTCTGAGCTTCAGCAATAATAACGGTGGTGGTAGAGGTGGAGGGGGCTCGGTGGGGTTGGGCACGTTTCAGTTCTAGGTATTTGGTTTTGAGGGGTCCCTACAGGTCCTTGTCACCTTCGGTGAAGTGGCTCCATCTACCTCTCATATTCCCACTTAAGACCTTAAATCATCTTTTCTGCGGCGAGAGCTGCCGGCAGGATTGCCCTGAACTTCCACGCCCTCCACTCGCAGTCTTTCTTGGTAGGGACACATGTTTTCATCCTGACTTGACCCTAGGCATTGGACATTTTCATACTTTTATCTTCCCTACTGAGGAGTATAATTGACTTTGTGGGGGGTTTTGTAAATTCTTTTTTATTGTTTATTGTCTATGCTATTACAGTTGCTTCTGCTTTTATTCTCCCTTCCCACCTCCGCCCAGCCCCACCCTCCGCTGCTCCCTCAGTCAATCCCCACATCATTGTCCGTGTCCATGAGTCACACAGAAATGTTCTTTGCTTAATCCCTTCATGTTTTTTCACCCAACCCCCTACCCCAGCCTCCCGTCTGGCAGCTGTCAGACTGTTTTATGTATCTATCCTTCTGTCTCTATTTTTTCTTTGTTTATTGTGTTTATTAGATTCCACATATAAGTGAGATCATGGGATATTTGTCTTTCACTGCCTGGCTTATTTCATTTACCATATTCTCCAGGCCCATTCATGCTGTTGCAAAGGGTAAGAGTTCATTCATTTTTATGGTGAAGTAGTATTCCTTTGTGTAAATATACTAAAGCTTTTTTATCCACTCACCTACTGATGGGCACTTAGGCTATTTCCAGATCTTGGCTATTGTAAACAGTGCTGTTATGAACATAGGGGTGCATACATTTTTTTGTATTGGTGTTTCAGGATTCTTAGGATATACAAGGTCTGTTCAGAAGGGATCCAGCCATGTAATATGGAAAATAGAGACATTTATTGAAGAAGATACAAGATACAAGAAACATTGTACATAGGATGCCTCAGTCCCCTTCAAAGTAGGCACCTTGGGACCTTACACAGTTCTCCCAATCGCCATCAGCTGCCCCGTCATATTTTCTTGAATCTTATTGATAGTCTGAAATCTCTTCCCTTCCAAAGATGATTTCAGTTTGGGGAAAAGCCAGAAGTTGCAGGGCACCAAATCTGGGCCATCGTGGGGCTGAGTCACCTGGATAATTTGATGTTTCACCAAAAAACTCCTGCACAAGACGTGATGTAAGCAGTCATGATGAAGCTTCTAATCACCAGTTGCCCAGAGCTGCAGCCTTATGAATTATCCAAATAGTTTCCATGGAAGAATGTTCAAGCTTAACACAAAATTTGATGCAGATTCATTGCTCTACTTGCTCAGTCATTTTGAATGCAAAAGCCGCACACTACATACGCTCACTCAACAGTGTTACCGCCCCCACTGAATAGTATGGTGAAGTCACCATTGTTCACCCGTGTGCATTCTAGTCCACCCTCCTTGGCTGCCAGGTTACATCGATGTTGCACAAACTGTTCTAGTTATAGTAACAATGGCTGAACTGTTTCTGGGCAGACCTCTTATTCTCAGAAGTGGAATCACTGGGTCATAAGACAGTTCCATTTTTAACTTTCTGAGGAATCTCTACTATTTTCCACAGTGACTGCACCAGTCTGCATTTCCACCAACAGCCCACTAGGGTTCCCTTTTCTCCACATCCTCTCTTTAGCTCTTGATTAATGGCTCAGTGGAGGCTGTTCTGTGAGGGAGCATGTTGGAAGGCCCTGCTGGGGCTTCTCTATTGGAGTTGCACAAATTAGAACAGCATTCTAGAGGCTTGTTTGTATCATCATTCAAAAGCACTCAGTAATATACTATTAAAATAAAAAACACAAATTATCACCACAAACACACTTTTATATCTTCCTAATTTCATGTGAAAAAAAGGAATCATTTTACAAGACACTTTTTCTTTAAGTCAGAGTGAACTTTCTTCCTTCTCCTGAGTCACATGTTGTTCAGCATATTTCACAGACACTATTGAGAAAATAATTGAAGAGATGAAGGTAACAGCAAAACTGTGGATTTGTAGTTATCAATTTGGGATATTTCTATAGCTAAATGGTAATCCAGGTTCAACTCATGGTTCTTGAGATGTAGTAGAATGGCTAGTGAAAGAGAAAACCCATCATAAAGAACTAATATGTGCCTTTCTTTCCATGTACCCCTTCTCTTTTGTTGCTCCATTCTTGTTAGATAATTAAGTCAAACTATGTATGTTATAGAAAACTAATCTATGGTAATACACAGGAGAAAATAATTATTTCCCAGGATGTTGATAACTGGAAAGGCAGATGAAGTAGTCATATAGGGTATTAAAATACCTTTTACCTTGGTATGGGCAGTGAGTACATGCATTTACATCTATTAGGTAAAAATTGAGTGGTTTGTATGCTGAGCAATATTTACCTTATTCCTCTGTTTTTGTAATAGAAGGATATAATGATGAAAGGCCTTAGGCAGTAACAAGCAAAAAACCAGACATTAAGTGAGTTTGACTAGAGTGGATGGATTTATATAGTAAATAAGTAGGAGGAAGAGTTGAAATTGTTGTCTCACACTAAGTTCTTAGAGTCTTCTCTACAGAAGGGACCCACATTTATTCCTTACATCTGAGGTAAGTTTTGGGAATTCCATTCTTGAACATTTCATCTTGAACCACACTGGGGCAAACCGATGACTAGAACAATTGTTTGGGGATGCCCTGGGAAGCATACTGTTATTCCTAAAGAAGCCAGTAAGTCATGATTTCTGAGCAGAGAGTCAGAATCAATGACCTCCATCTCAACCTAGGCAAGAATGGGTCAAGAGCATCCCCCAAGAGATTCCATGGTTTTAAAATAAACCACACATGGAGATTCAAAGGCCTGGGGCAGAAAATGAGAGGCAATGCAAAGAAGAGCTGCGTGGGTGAGTTCCTTGGTACATAGCGGAGGTGATCCGGGGCTGTCTGGGGGTATTGGCCTTTCTGCACAAGATGTCTTCCTCACCTCCTCTTCTTAGAGGAGAATTTATTTTCCAACAGAATTTATTTTCTGGAATATGACCAGCACATAACAGGTGAAAGGGTCAGGCCAGTTTTCCACCCTCCTGGACTTCTTACGACTCAGTTATCACAGCTTGCTTGGTAGCCCACGACCTAATCAAAACTCTCTCCCATCTCTCACAATAGACCTCTGACACCAGCCATAATGGCTGGTGGTCAGACTGCCCCTCCTGTACCGGGGAACAGCCCGGCCCTTGACCTAACCCATTGTCTCAGCTCACACCCTGAAACCCTGAGGCAACCGCCTGGAAGAACAGGAGACTAACCCCTCCCTTAACCTACCACACACCCTGTACTTTTTCTTTTAAAAACTGCCTTCTTTCCTCCATTCCAGGGCTGCAGTTGGTCCAGACTCAGCCCAACTGTAAGTGAGTATCGAATAAAGGCACTTGGATCAGATCATCCGGCTCTTCCCATCTCTCTCTCTTGCACATTTCTAACAGTAGGAATTTAATGAAGTGTTTTGAATGAATGAAGATGGATAATCCACTCAAAGCATATAAATTTTGCAAAAGAATTATTTGTTGTTTTGTCTATTATCGGCAAGATCATTAAAAATTGTGGTCATTCTAAGTTAATATATTAAATATATATTAAATATGTATATGATTTAATATTTAACATATTAAATATATGTTTTTAATACCAGATGAAGACAATTTAACAATTGAAGGTTTTATTGATGAGGAGGTATATAAGTACAATAAATACTGCACTAAATATACTCCTAAGCTTCATCCCAATTTGATAAATATTAGGACTGAAAAGTAATGCATTTCAGAAACGATTGAATGGACATGCCTCAAGTCCCTTCCCGCACCCTTTCGTGATGACCGCATTGCACATTCATGGCACGCCCACCTTTCTTTCCCTCACATCTTCAAAGGCTCCCAGGATTAGCTGTCCCTGTCTTTATTACTGCAGAGTCGATGGGAATATCCAGAAGATTAGAATTGGAGGGGAAAAAAGGTGACCACATGCTTGCTCTGCACAGTTTACAGGAAACCATGTGCCGTGCCAGACCTCACACCTTCAAAAAAAAACAAGAAGAAGAAGACTACAATTGGGAAAGTAAGAAAACCTTGGAAGTCCCCTCCACTACGACATTATTCTTGGCAAGATAATTCCATGATTATTGTTATGTGCTTGAAAGCTGAGTGTTCCTGCGTATGAACTTCCAGTAAAACCACCCAAAACATAAACAGCCGTGCCTTCACCTAACGTGGCCTTAGCGGGGTTCCCACTGTGAGTTTACCCTTCTCTGTTTGTCCTGCAGGCTGGTTTGTTGTTCATTCCTTCAGCTTCTTCTGGGCCTTGGCTGAGATTTCATGATTCTATTTAATAGTAGTCATATAATGTCACTTTATAATTATTTACATATAATTACCATACATAAATGTAAAACTACTTTACAGCTTTCCAAGTACCTTTACACACTGTTTTATTTAATGTGGATAGGACAGCTATTATTAAGTATATTTTAAAGACGAATAGATGAATGTTTACTGAACAAGCGCATGTTGAGTAGCAGCTTGCCCAAGACCACACAGCTATCACACGCCAGCTAAGGATGTGGAACTGAGGAGCAGCACGTCTCTGACCAGTGTTTGGGAAAACACTCCTACTCTTTCCTATGCTCTAGCTATTCCTTTCTTTGTGATCAATTTCTAAAGGAACCGCCTATTTATATAAAAACGAGTGCAATGTTTCTCTTTGCTTTTGCTCTGCCCCGGATGGTGCCCTGCAGGTCTCTCAGAAACAATGTTTGCCCCATTGTCTGTGTTGCTTCTCGCAGTCCAGTTTCAACCCTCATGCTATTTCCTTTGCCTGGAGAATTCTCTCTCTCCCTGGGTCACCTCCAATTCTCAGTTCAGACGCCACCTTGTCACACAAACCTCTGACTTCCTTGACCTGTCAGTCCTCCCCTTCATGGCAGTACGCTCCTTCCCTTGGGGGCCCTCACCACTGTGGTGGGTTTACTTTCGCTGTTTGACCAGGTGCGGCAAAGGAAGATGTGAACGGTGGCCCCGTAACATTCTTTCCACCTTGGCAACGCTGGAGACAGTGTTTCTTTGAAAACCAACCACACACCTTCTTGCAAATATTGACGGGTGAAATTTAGTAGCTCCTCTTCACTGATGTAGCAATGCTTTTAACAAACATACCCGATCTGTCTGGGCTGTTTCTTGTAAATCCATCTGTAAGTTGGGGATTTATGAACTGCAGCTGTGTTGACGAATGCCCGTTAAATCACGTGGCTAGAACGGGACTGTGAGCTGATGAGATGTGTAAACTGTGAGACCACAGGCCACAACACTAAAGGCTTCTCCTTGCTAATTCAAGCCAGAGTGAGCTCCCTACACCCCAGAACCGAAACACATCATAATACAGTAAACAAGAGGCTGTGTCTGAGAAGTTTTGTCTTGATACAAATAGCATGTCTTATGTCCTTATGAATAACTTCTAAAAAATCAGTACAGTACTGCATTTCTACAAGCTTTGGGGGAGTAGGTGGGGGAATCACCTGTTACCCACCTTCTCCTCCAAGTAGGCAGAAGGATCACTGCTGAATATGAAGGTGAAAAGGTGGATTTCTGAGTGTGAGTAGAATGGAGAAAATCTGGAATAGCAGCTGTGGGATTTCCAGTATGGAGTCAATTAAAATCACTAAACTGATTTTCAGGGGCAAGGACTAAGGCAAAAAGAAATGGGATGCACTTTTAATAAGTCTCACACGAATGTTTTTTTTCATTAGTAAGCAGTAGCTTTGGACTAAGAATTTTGAACATAATACAAAACAAGAGAAATTGTAGGTTATCTCAGGTTGAAAATTGGCGGGGTGGGTGGGTAAAGAAGCTAAAAGGTCATAGGATATTGATAAAATAATAGTTGACCTCTTTGGTCACGGGGGTGTGGGCAAAACGGACAAGAAATGATGAGCTAGGAAAATAGAAAAAGACAAGGAGCTGGAGCACTTAAGGGTGATGGAGAACATTCAATAAGGCCGAGAACATAACATGAAAGAAGATTTATTTTACACCTCAGATTGCCTGAGCTAGTCCTGGTATAGTTACTAACAAGGTCCCTTTTCACTCTCTGAAGTGCCCTTGTGTGCACCAACATCGAATGAGGTCTTCGTGGGGGAAAAGATCATTGAGCTGGGTCAGCGACGCAGGCGTCGGAAGAGACCTCACCTGCTGGGAAGGAGCCCATGGAGGTCCCAGCTCACAGAGTACACTGGGGCGCAGTAATCCAACACAGAGAAAGTGGTTTGCGCTGACTTTTGTTTTGCAAAAAGCAATGGTGATTTACAGATAGGATGTGTACTGTGTTTATTTGAGAGCGTATTTCTCAAACTCTGAGACTATCTTCAAACTTCAACATATTTTGAGAATTCTCTCAGGCACTTACTAACGAGTCGGGCAATGGGTCGCTTTGTAGATTTCTGCACTATCTGCCCTCTACAAAGGGCTCTGAAGTCAGTGAGCATCTCTTCGCCTCCATGTTCTTTGCCTCTGTAACTTTCAAAATGTTGCCTTTGCCCTCTAGTTGTCCCATATCACACCATGTATCTGTATGCTGTAGTCCGTATGTGATGACTTGAACTTTGTGGATGCTTTAAAAAAAAACCTTGAATTTAAACTAACTGTGATAGGATCCTTTCTATTCAGATTGACAATGGTTAGAATTTTAGCTCTGCCTCTTGCTAGCTGTATGATGAGACAAATTACTTGAATCCTTGAGTTTCAAGGTCTTGAATCTCTAAAATATCTATTTTTATAGGCAACACAGTACATAACATATAAAGCAAGTGGCACAGTGGCAAGCATATATTGAGGGCTAAAAGTGGTAAGTTTTTATTTTTACTTGGTTGTATTTGGAATTACTATTCTTTAACCAATCACATTAAATACTTAGCATACTCATCTTTCCTTAGCAATAATGCCTAACACCCAAGGCTAATACAGTGGTAGCATTTTCAAAATCAAAATCATGCACAATACAAGTTATCCCTGAAATAAGGAACATAAACCCATTATCC
Source organism: Trachops cirrhosus (assembly GCA_028533065.1). Taxonomy (NCBI): domain Eukaryota; kingdom Metazoa; phylum Chordata; class Mammalia; order Chiroptera; family Phyllostomidae; genus Trachops; species Trachops cirrhosus. Next base: position 15,643,238 of record CM052549.1, read on the forward strand.
CACATCATACCATATATTTAATTTTAAACCAATTTTTAAACTGACATTGCAACATTTTTCATCTTGCCTCCCACATCCATAAAATAATTTATATGGATTTATTTTAGATTGTTTGGTTTCAGGAGAGTACTTGACAGAGACTATGAAAATAGAAGTTTAGACTCTTAAGACAGTGTGTTTATTATACTTGGAGCCTACATTGCTGAAATTTAACTGCAAATAAATGGGCATATTCCATTCAAATTTATCAATATATTAGTTTTTATTGCTATGTAGCAAAGTACCAGCAATTTAGTGGCTTAAAACAGCATCCATTTGTCATGTCGGTTTTGGAATATCAGAAGTCTGGGCACAGAGTAGCTGAGTTCTCTGCTACAGTCTCAGAAAATCGCAATCGCGGTATCATTCCAGGCTGCCTTCTCACCTGGAGCTTTGAGTGCTAGTCCAAACTCATTCCTATTACTGGCAGATTTCATTTCCTTGCAGGTATATGTTGAAATCCGCTCTTTCTTGCTAGATATTGACAGGTCTCAGCAACCGGAGACCGCCCTCAGGTCCTGCCACATGGTCTCATCCTCTCTCTACAGGAAAGTTGGCTTCTTTGAGGCCAACGTGCACACTTGTCTCACCCTTTGAATCTCTTCCTTCAGAAAGGACAGGCTCTCTTATAAAGACTTATCTGATTAGGCCAGGCCCGCCTAAGGCAGTCCCCCTTTTGCTTACCTCATTGTAACTGATTTGGGGTCTACTTGGTCTAAAAAATTCCCTTCATCTTTATCATGTAGCATGATCCATTTGTTACATAAACTGACAGGCATGAACGTGGATTCGATTGTCTTCCCAGTGCCTGCCTCGCTCAAGGAAAGGAGAGGTTATACAGAGAGTGTACACCAGGGGGCGGCGGTGTTGGGTGTCATCTCAGAACTCTGCCTACCACAAACAGGTTTAGAGGAAACGTCACATTCCTATTGCTTTTGTAGCAAGTGACAGTTGTATCACAGGGAAAGATGAAATTGAAGATACATGATGTAATTATGCTGTACTTTTTTCACCTATCATTTTAATCATTCACACTTGAAAATACATTTTTCCTTTTCTTATACCAGGTACAAAGAAACAGTTTTAAAGTTTAGTCCATATACAATTTAGATGGGAAAAATTTTATCAAAGGTTATTACTATTATTATTAGTTCTCTTACTTTGCTGTAGATATTTAAGAACAGGAAAATTATTGCCATTTATTTTTTGGACATAAAAAGGGACTCTGCATGTATGATGTAAATTAAAAGTTTAAAATTGTATATTTAGACTCCTAGAAAAACAAAGATATTATTCTATTAGATGAGTAGTGTATATTTTAATTATTTTTATTTTTAGCATTCTCAATTATTGCAACACTTTTTAAAATTTCTGTTTAGAGTAGATTACTTGTTAAATTTTAGGTACTTCTTTTAACAATAATGTTTTTCTAGAATTAGCATTTATAATACTATCAGAGAAATGGATGGAATTAGTATTGAAATAAAAATTGGTTAAAATAGGTTAGAAATGTATATTATTAATATATCAAATCATCTCAAGAAATGCTAGAAGCCATCATCTGTTAATAATTTACCTTCAAAATATATCAATTTATTGCTCTTCTAAAAATTCATCTGTAGTACCATTAATTAAAAAATCAGGTAATAGCCTCTGTTTATTTTAAATGTATTATTTCTACAGGGAATATTTATTTTCTTTTTAAAGAACTATGATTATCTGGAGATATTGAGGTTTTAGGGTCAGTTGTTACCGATGTCAAGGAGTCCCACGTCTTACTTTATGTCCCTGAAGAAAGCATAACAGGAGAAAAAGGCTTGCATAAATGGAGGTTGTTTTGCTAAAAGAGTTCAAGGAACTGGAGGGGGTGACTGGAAAGAGTGAAAAGGGAAAAGGAAAAGCCACTTCAAGAGCACGCTATTGAGCTGATCACAACTGTGGACAAACTCCATCACACTGTGGGCCTTTTACGGACCTGTGTTTAATGCACTTGAAAGTTGTCTGCCTGATGGATAAAAGACTATTTATCCACTAGCTCCCACCCACTATCAGTCAAGTGTTATCTCCTCAGGTATAAACTTCCTTGCCTTTTCTGATTTATGGGTGTGTCAGAATGGCAGAGCAAGTTCCTGAGTGCATCCTTCGTGGAGGTAGCCAACCAGCAGGGGGGCAGAAAGTGAGCCACCTGTGGGCAGCTGAGGTGAGATGCCATTGACTTACACTTGCTTGCAGTTGATTATTTAGAAATTGCTGGAATAAAACACTAGTGGAATCTTTGGTCAAGTGCCCAGTTTTGCAACATCTTTACTATAAAATGGGTGCCTTGGTCTGATGCAACATTATGTGGGAAGCCATACTAGTGAAAAGGGCATTTTGCAAGCTTCTTGTGTGTTGATGATGGCAGGTAGAAGCAGGGAAGGAAAAGTTATATCGAGAACAAATGTCATCTTCATCAAGGAGGAATTAACTACTCCTTTTTGGGCTGCCATGTTGCAATAATAGTTTATCCTTGGTGTCAACATAAGAGGTCGTGGAGGACCACAGGATTCCCTTGATCATTTTAATACATGGTGACTGAGTAACCCGAAGGACTTCCCAGCCTCATCAGCGCCCTGGACAGTCTCTGGCCAGTTTGGCACTTCCATGTTCTTCAACACTGAATGCTTTCATCGTAGACCATCTGGACAGCTACAGAACTGGTAGAATAAAATTCTGCAAAGCTGATTAGTGTTTATTTGTTTATTTTTGTGACTAAATTACCATGACCTCACCAGAGGCATTAAGTGAAGGGAACAGTAATTATTGAATTAACTGCAGCTGCTGAAGTTGAGTCACCTTCAATTTCTATACATGCATCAGAGAAAAGCAAATCCCTTTACTTACTAGATAGAGGTTTATGGAAATTCACTCACTGTTTACTAAGAATTTTAGTAGGCATTCAGCATATGCCTATAGATACTAGCTTATCCATGGGGACAGCAGTGGATCAGAGATAGGGCCCCCGCTCTCTGGGATCAGATGAGCCGGGTATGAAGGAGAGAGCTTCATGTATGTGACTTAGGTGGTGGTTTGCTGTATGGATGGTGTTGCTTCTGTAAGTAGATGTGCTGTGTGTAGCAACTTAGGGTTATAGCGAAGAATGGCATTGGCTCTGCTGAGTAACTCGTTAGGCTGACCATCTTCCAACTTTGGCTACTGCTCCCCAAAACAACATACGCTATTCAAAGATTCTTCAGAAAAGAATATGTCATTTCATGTTAGCAGTAAGAGAATTATAGACATAGGAAAGAGGATATAAAGAAGTTGTCAGATGTTGGATTGCCTGGTCTGCTCATCTAATTTCTTATTTATCATTTTTTGTCTTTTCGCTGTACTTTTTGGGATCATTTCCTCAATTATCTCTTGCAACTATCCACCTTCCTTTGAACTTTTCATTTCTGTTATAATACGTTTTAATTCCTAAGAATACTTATTTGCATGTTTTATCTGATGGACCTGGAGTAATTTGAGCAATATCCTCTCCTAGCTCTGCATATATTCATGCTAGCAATGCTTCCCTGTCCCTCATAGTCTGCATTTCTTCCAGTTTGTTTTTGTCCTTTTTTTGATGGCTTATATCACTGCAGTCATGCCTGGTTTAATGACAGGGATGTGTACTGAGAAACGCATCCTTAGGCAATTTCGTCAGTGCGGGAACATCACAGAGTGCACTCACACACGCCTAGATGGCATAGCCCACCACACACCGTGCTATATGGAATAGCCTATTGCCCCTGGGCTACAAGCCTCTATGGCATGTTACTGTATTGAATACTGCAGGCAATTTTAACACCACTCTAAGTATAATACTTGTATACCACTGGCAGTGCAGTCGGGTTGTGTACTCTGGCATCACCACAAACATGTGAGTAATGAATGCATTGCACTCCCGTGACAGGGTTCCAAAAAGGTGTCTGAGGCCCCGGGGCATGCCTTCCAGCCTTTGGGCTCCGGGATCCTCCTGGAGAGTGCTTTGGTCCAGCGAGAACAGCTGGAGAAGGAATGTAGGGAGAGGGAGAAGGGAAAGAAGGAAGGAGGGGTGAGTCTTAATGGAAGTCAGGTAGGAGGCACGGGGTGCCTGGCAGCCACACCACAGGTCCCTGCCAGCAGTGCTGTGACATTATGTCTGCTGCGCCTTCACTGGCCGACAGGAATTTTTAGGCTGCATGATAATCTTATGGAGCCACCATGGTATAGGCAGTGCCTGTCCTGCTCCACTAAGGTCTATTTCATGACTTGCTGTTTCTCTAGAAATGTACAGTTCCCCAGTTCCATACATTTGCCCTTGCCAATCTCTCCATCTGGAAACTCTTCCTTCTTCTTCCATCTGTATCTGTTAGATTTTATCCACCCCGAAGTCCCAGCTCAATAGTCACTTCTTCACCAAACTTTACAGACTTTACAGCATTAAAGTTGACCATATGTGGTATATATTTATATAATTTCTCTTAATTTTTGCTTGTTTAGAAAAATTCTTTTTTAAAAAAAATTATCTCCAGCTCTGAGCCAGGAACCTGGCAAGTAGTACCTACTGAATAATGAATAATTCTTCCCTGAGTGAGTGATATACTGAGTCTTTCAGATATTTTTTGGAAGCTAGATTTAAAATAGATGGTGTTTGCACAGAGAGAAGGCATTTGTTTTGTAAGGGAAATTTTGTTGCCTTTGTAATTTCAAGGTTTCAGTGGGCAAAAAATCTTTATACATGACTGAGTATTCCACGTTAAAGACTTGCCTTCTCTCCAAGGTCAGTTATGACTCCGCATTGCTGCCTCAGCACGGAGACAGGAGGTAGATGGAACCCGTGTATGGTTTAAGTTGACCTCTAGGTTTATCTGAGTGGGTTGTCTCTGAGGACACTGGAGGCTCAGCATCTCGAGACAGTGACGTAGTTCAGGGTTCTCAGTTCCTGAGTTCCGGGAGGTGGCTGGAGGAGCCGGGCGGGGGCTCTGCAGCTGGCATTTGGAATGGCAGCCATCATTTAATTCTCATTTCAGAAACATGCCTCTGAAATTATTGTGGGCCGCCCCAAACAGAGACCCATTTTTTTCCCCTGCTCAAAGACTAAACCTCCAGATTCTGCTGGGGGTGGGGTCAGTTCCCCTGAGGCCTGGTGTGGGAGAGGGACCCAACTTCTCAAATGTGTTCGTACTGGTCTAAGGCCTCAGCACCCACATTCCCACTTACTGCGCTGTTCCTGTGCTCCTTGAAATACAGATTGTGTTGGTTCTTTGTTTCCCTACTGCCAGCTTTCATTTTGGCCTCCTCGAGCGTGCGAAGCCAGTTACCCATGGAATTAAGGAAAAGCATTCCCTCCCGAGGACACGGGTCTTGCTGGGTGACCGCAGAGTGAAGAGCTGGACTTCCTATCCCCTGACCCTCCTCCCAGCCTCCATCACACACAGCGGCCGCACTCACCACAGGCCCATCTGCTGTTTACATCACCTCCATGAGTCTTTCTTTTTTATTTTAAAAAAATTCCCTTGGCAAAAGCTTAAATGAGTGGGTTTTCTTTTTCTGGAGAAAGTGAAGTTACATATATTTATTTGATCTTTTGTCATAACCAGGAAAAGATAGTTAGCAATTTTTACAGTCAAATAAATACCATATTCTGGAATCATTATCTCACCAGATCTGTTCAGAGATTTGTATTCTACCTTTGTGGCTAACTAGAATTATCTCATCAAAATTCTGAAGGCAGACCATGTGGCATCTGAGACCAGGATACTGCTGCATAAGCAACACTGAAGAACATACTATTTGCGAAGCAAACTCAAAACCACACACTTGGCTTGAGTTGGATAATATTAAAGCTTAGACGTCAGCTAGGATAAGTTTGAGATTTAAAACTAATTAAGAAGTTATGCAAGTTGTACATAAATATATTACTCAGCATATCCTGCATGGCTCAGTAATTGCAGAACATCATTCCTCTCACTTAGTGAGTGACCTCCCGTTCAGGGGTGAAAACAGAGATTTCTTTATTCTCAATGATGGGAGCCAGGAGCTATTTACTCTAAAGCTAAGAGTTCTCACACTCTCGCTTTTCTAATGGGTTGGAAATTAGCAAAATCTCAAGGGACTCTGCAGTTTTCTTCTCTTTGCCACAGAGCCGAGGGCAGGAATGCATAACACGGATTTTCTTTTTCAGAATCTAAGAGTGTGTTCTAGACGTCAGACCTATACAAAACACAATTGTTTTTCATTTTGGAAGTGAAAGAATGATTGGGTGGTTGGTGACCACTCCCTGTGCCCCTAACCCGTAAGCGACACTAGCCGTGCCCCTCCGTGCAGCGCCTGCTCCCTCACACAACCTGCACAAACCAGGAGAATGTCCTGTCTGGTCCCCTGAGGGCTCAGGGCCCGTCTGTGTCTCTTGGACTCCATGGCCCTGCTCTGAGCACAGAGACGTCTTCTCCCAAATACAGTTTTCTAAAGTATGATTTAGATTTGCATCATTTTTGTTAAGACCCTTTGCAGTTCCTTATCCCCGTCCACTAAGGTCTGTATTCACGACTTGCTGTTTCTCTGGAAATGTACGATTCCCTGATTCCATACGTTCACCCTTGCCAATTCCCTCCATCTGGAAACTCGTCCCTCTGCCCACCTGTATCTGTTAAATTTTACCCACCCCTGAAGTCCCAGCTCAAGAGTCACTTCTTCACCAAACTTTACAGACTTTATGGCATTAAATTTGATCTTATGGGGCATATATTTATATACTTTCTCTGACTCAATTTTTGTTAGTTTAGGAAAATTCCTTTTTTTTTAAATTAAATCTCTCCAGCTCTGAGCCAGGAACCTGGCAAAAAGTGCCTACGAAATAGTGAATAATTCTTCCCTGAATGAGTGATATACTGAGTGTTTCAGATATTTTTTGGAAGCTAGATTTGTAATAGATTGTTTCTGGACAGAGAGAAGACATTTGTTTTGTGAGGGAAATTTTGCTGCTTTTGTAATTTTCAGGTTTCAGCAGTTGTCCACATTGCTATTTCATGACGCGTGGGAGATACATTGTCGCCACTCTGCCAGAATTGCTTTGTGCCCCAGTACCAGGCAAACCTTTATAAATATTCCACATGTGATGAAAAAGAGTATATAATATTTCTCTTTACTGAAAGAGTTGGTAAGGTTTCTAGCACTCAGTGACACCTGAGTCCCATTTCACCTTCAGGGGACTTCAACCATGGCTCCCGCCTCTATAAGACACGCCCACGCAATTGAGCGCATCGAAGGGGGGTCACGATGCCAAATTCCACCTGCCTCTCTCACGCCAGTGCCCAACACACTTCTGGCACACAGGCGTATATTTTTCTCTGTTTTCCAGTTCAGATAGATATTCATTTAACCTTATTATTGGCATTTGTTGTCTAGCATTTCAAGTGTTTTTAGTAGGACAGGGTTCATTTCCTGCCAGATTAAAACATGTTGCCAAAATTCATAAACAGCTTTGCAATGTCCACGTATCAGACAGAGTACTCAGGAGGGCCCTTTTCTCCACACCCCGAAACATGGGAAAATGGGTGTTCATCCTCAGGCCCTTGGACCAACGTCAGGCTGCCTTTGTTGGGTAGCCGAGTCCTAGGTATGCTAACGTACCCCTGAAGACGGAGGGCAAAACCAAAATGAACACTTAATAGCATCAGAAGTCTGTAGTAGAACCGCGGGCAAGGGAAGACATCTCCCTCTCTTACTGTTAATAGCTTCATGACCACAGCGTCAGAAACAGAGGATTTCCCTAACGCTAGGGATGGTTCTTAAAAACAGAAATCATTATCCATAATTTAAGAAAGGGTAGATTGCTTGTTTATAAGTTTCAACTATGTGTCCTTCATAAGGCTACTGTAAATTGCTAAAAGGAAGTACGTTGTCTTTTCTTAGTTTTGTGTGAATGTTAGACCGTGAGTCGTGTATGTTAGTTTACAGTCCTATCCCCATTCCACCCAAAATTTTACTTACGAAATAGTATTTAATGATTACAACAAATACTTCCTTTCCTATCCCTTCTACACAATCACATGGGACTGTTTTAGCAAAAACAAGATACTCATTGTTTCTCAGAATTCAGAAGGCAGGCTTTCCTGGTCTCCTGAGTTCACAAACATTCGATTTCTCTGCACTGAGCAGAAGGGACCGACACTCATATTTCTCAGCCTCCACTGTGAGCTGGGCACTGGACAGACATTATTCCATTTCTCCCTCACAACTGTTAAACAGGTAGTTACCATTACTCATTTCTGGCAGAAGTGAAACCTATAAAGATTCAGTACCCTTACTAATGTCTAAGAATTATTCAGCAGGTAAGAAGAGTTAAGACATAAGACCCATAACTAATGCCTTGGCGTCATGAACTATTTAACATAAGAGAAATTCAAAACTCACTTCTGAAAGCTGACTAGTGATTCCAGGCCTTTGCTAGACAAAAATGGATGGACCTAGAGCCAGAATTTAAGCCTCTTAACCTTATTACATCATGCTTGATTTTCCTTAACTTTTAACTTCTAAAGAATGGTAGTCTTTTGAAAATCCTTTCTATTTACATGAACTACTTCAGGATGATCAAGTCCATAAAATCTTTTTCTTAGGTATTCTAATCCTAAAATGGTCCTCCTTTTGTCCACTTCAAAGAAAGAGTTTTATAGCGCTAAGTATAGGTGACTATTTTAGCAATATAAATATTTTTATTGGTTTAATATTTGCCTCAATATCCTGAGATACAGTAATAATAAAATCATAAGACAATAACTTTCCATATTATAATAACTTCCACAATATCCTGCACATTTTATTAGGTGCCGTACACGGATTGTCACAGCACGTCAGCGACGCACTGAACAATACCCATTTTTCAGCCAAGTTTCTAAAGTTAGAAAATTCTTCAAAGTCTCCCCGCTGGTCGGTGGGACTGCAATAACCTGGTCTATCTGACTTTAAGCCTAAATTATTGCTATTGTCGTACATCTTATGAAAGACTCTTGGTGAGAACACTTCCGTTTTAACATGCTTCGGTTTCTGAACTCAGAGTGGTTATTCTACTCCTGTAGGTTTTTGTGAATGTGAAATAAAGCATAGATGCAATCCCAATTAATATTTAATAGAAATGCACAGAGAAGAGTAAGAGTAGGTGGTTACCGCCTGTACCTGTGTGTTGCCAGTGGAAGTATATTCTACGTCACGCTCTGTGTTGTACTGCCTTTGAGGAGGAGAAAATGCCCCCGATCCAGGAGGCCGCTGCTGGAGATTACGTGATACCCTATACAAAGTAATAGTAGTCCACCCCTTAGGGGGCAGCACTTAATACTTCACAGTGCTTATTCAATGCTGTTCACTTTGCTTACGTCTTGGTTTCACTGAGTTAATATTTGCCACCTGACATTCGGGAAATCTGGGTGAAGGGTATATAATAACTCCTTTACTATTATTGCCACTTTTGTAAAATCTAAAATTTTCCCAAAATTAAAAATTAAAGGAAGAAAGAATCAGTTCATCTAAGGAAGAAGACAAAGGGGCTTTTTAGTCACTATTTTGCTTTTTAAGAGATCTGCTGCCACAGAGAGAGCACTTTGAAAAGCAGACTTGAATATTGTCATGATCAAAAATAGAAGTCCCTTTTGTTGTCAGTTAATAATTTGCCATTTATTTAGTACAAGAAAGAGGGACTTACATGGACATCTCCATAATAAGCACTTTTGAATAGAGTTTGAAGTGGAAATTCCTTGTATGAGTTTCTCTTGGTAGTAAACAGCATTACATTTTTTTTAAAAAAAGCTTAACTTAAGTTTCTTCTTTAGTTGTAACATATGTTACACATTGTAAATCTCTTGGCTAATTTGTTGGGAGATGAAATTTCTGGCAAGATCAACAACTTGGAATGAACCAAGAGGTGCACATCAAGTAAAGAGCGGTCAGTCGGTGAGGGATGTGGAAAATAAACAAACCGCACTGATTCCCTCTGCCCGATTCGAGAGTCTAACCTGACGGGAAGGAGCGATGCTGAGCTGGATGGCAACGCGTGGGAGAGGTAGAGGGAGACAGTTCAGAAAAGTGAAATAGAGGGAAAACGTGGGAATCCTGGGAGATTCAACTCTGAGAAAACTAGTGCTGGCGAGAAGAAAGCTGCTTAGAAGAGGGAGGTGAGGAATGCACAGCAATGGGCTGTAGAATGGAATAAATATTTCTGTACACCTTGCCTGCCCTCGAGAGGAACACAGGGTATAGTACAATAATGGTTAACCTTGACATGTAGAGAAGGTTGAAATAATGCTGGGCGTACACTGTTCACCAGATAAGGAAATATGTACCATACTTAGCTTTACCTAGACATTCTATTTCAATGAAGTTATTTTGAAACTCTAGCACGTTGAGTGTCACATTGCCCGTTTCTAATTAGTTAAATGTTCACATATATGCTAGACAAGTATTTTCTAACCCACAAACATAGAATAAGGTTATGTGATTTGCCAGACTTATAGAGATAGGACTCATAATAAGAATAGTGAAAATAAGGAGGACAGAATAATCGATCACTAACATATTTGAGCATGACTTGGTACCAGTCATAATTTTAAGGTACTTTATATATATATATATATATTATTGATTTTCATATCATATTTTCTGAGCTAATTATAAGTAATCTCTGAGGTAGAAAATGTTAATATCCTGTTTTATAGATGAGGAATCTGAAGTAGGAAGAGGCTGAGTCATTGCCCAAGGTCACACAGCTACTAAGTGGCAGAATTATGACAAAAACCCAACCCGTCTGATCCAAGGATCATGAGCGCAGAAGCTCCACTTTATTATCTCTCTCAATAGTGGAGCTGAGGTTTCAGAGTTTGTTCATAGCTCGTTCTCTACCTGTAAGTCACAGACAGCAGAGAACACACCCATCACAGACAAACTATAATAAGTGAATGTCAATCTGTGTGATAACTCAGTCTGGCAGGCAAAAAACGGACCGAAGCTGTGTGGAAAACAGTCATGAGACCAGATTTGGACTTTTAGTCAGTTACTGAAATCTGCCATAAATACGGGAGGGAAAAGGGGGCCAAAGGGGTGTCGTGAATCACCATTCCTGTAGCAGAAGGAAGGGAAGTTGAAACTCTTCAGATCATCGTGAATTAAATGAGTAGGTTTTAATTTTTTAAATTACGTGAGGTTTCCCAAATGAAAACTGTTTGATCGAGTTCCATGGTGGCAGGGAGATGGTTATGAAGGCTTTATTTTCTTACACTGTAGGAAATTTAATTTATAGAATAGAAGTACAGCCTGTGCAGCCCTGTCATGTTTTAGTCAGTAAAATGTTAATTTCTAGACACTTTTGAGACATGGCGACATGGAGTTAGCTTTCTAATCATTCATCCTGAAATGAGATTCAAGGTCATATTGTTGAGTAATGCATATATAACCTGTGCGTGATGGACTTGTGCTTGCTTTTCATGAAAGCAGAGAAATTTCTCACTTTACAGATGAGTAAGTGAAATTGAGAGGTTAATTAATATGCCTGTGCTGATAACTTGATTTGCTAATGATTCAGCTATTGTATACCCTATGTATGTATGCAGGTGTGTATATATGTTTATATGTATACATGTATCCATCTGTCATCTAGAGATCTTTATAGATATCTGCACACATAGCAGCCACTGTTCCACAGAAATTCTGAGGTGCAGTTGGCCCCAGTTGCCAGGCTCTTTGTTAGGATCCAGTCCTCCTAATGATTCTCTGCAGCTACTAACTATGCTGCCAAGGCAACACCCTCTGAGTCGTTCTTCCTTTTCCACATAAATGGTACCTGCTTGCAGTTACGTAGGGCTGCTGTTTCCTACCCTGGAAGGTTGAGTGGACATGCTTTTGTTCTGAACTGTGTCTATTCCTCTTGGTCTATGGCCAGACTGCTTCTAGTAATGTTACCCTTTGTCTAAACATTGTGGGTTTCCCATGAATCTCATTGAGGTTTTAAATCCCTAAGACAAAAGACACACCAAATTCTTTGAGAGACCTCCTCTACTTCTGGCTGAAAATAAAAGGATTGTGGAATAGCACCCTTAAGGTTTTTAGAAGTTCTACTGACTAGTTGTGAAGGTTTATGAGGCACCATAAGTATTCCTGAGGTCTCACAGAGTCTCCCGATATGAACTTTGTACCGAGGCCTGGTTTGAATGACATGTCCTTGCTTTGACCTTTGCCGTGAAGGCATTTCTTACTTTGAGCTGTCTTAAAAACAGTTTTATTTATGAACACAGCTAGTCCTAGATACCTGGTATTTTCTCTAGATTCTTCTGAAATATTGTATGGTCCCTTCCGGCTGTTTTAAAACTTATTTTGTACCTCCCCTATTTTATCATAAGCATCTAGAAGAAGCCCTTTTAACTCTCTAACTGAAAACATTTTAGCCAAAATTATCAGTTTATGAAGGAAACTTTCTATCTTCCACCGTATTGCATGTGACACTCACTAATTGTTCTGCCAGAGTAACTTTGGTCTCCCTTTTTCCAGCCTCTAATAATAATTTATTCATTGCACTTCAAGCTTTCACTAAAGCCTCTACCGTGTCTGGTCCCAGAATCAATGGCAAGCATTTTAAGTTTTGACTGTGTAGCACCCCACTTCCAGGCCCAAGGTAGAGAGAGAAGAATAGAAGTATGGAAGCACAACAGAAATTACTATGAAAAACTTTTATAGGCTTCGCTATACAAAATATTTAGAGCCTCATTTTATCAACCCCCTCACCATAAATAAAGCTAAAGACAAGTGATAAACTGAAATTATTTGAACCATATATGAGAATATAATTAGATTTAAATAAAAGTGGGAAATGATCTTAACAGTAATTCAACAATATGTATCAGAGATGAAAAAGCCTATAATTTTGCCACAAGAAAAAGCCTATAATTTTGCCACTTCACTCTTTGAAATGTATGTTAAGGAAAGGTCAGAGATATATTAAATGTATTTCTAAGGGAATATGAATGCATAGTAAAAAGATTAGAAAGAAAAATAAGAAATCTAGATGTTCAATAATAAGAGATCAATTAAGTCAATCACAATTATCTGTAGTTGAAATAATTAAGAGGCATTAAAATCATGTTTTCTGAGAATGTTTGAATATATGTAGAAAAGCTCACAAAATGTCTAAAAAGAAATCAGGTTCAGAGGATTTGGCATGATATAAACAGATATGCACCGGAAAAGAGGAAGGGTATATATCCAAATGTTGCATGGCTATATTTTTTCTATTTTTTTGCAAGAAATACATAATTTACAATGAAAAAGTCAACAATATTATATATAATTTCTAGTATTTGGTGGAACCTCATTTAATGTGTTTGATTAAAGCAGTGATGTTCAACCTTTTTCACCTCATGGCACATGTAAGCTACTGAAATTCTGTAACACACTGAAAATGTATTTTTTGCTGATCTGACAAAAAGGTATAATTCTAATCTATACACACTGGACAGCTGTTGTTGGATTGGCTGTTGTCATTTTTTTAATATGACCATCTAAGAGAAAAGAGGTCAGGCCCTGACTAAATAGTCAGCTATTGTGTTTTGAACATTCTTAAGGCACCCAGTGGAAAAATCACTGAATTAATACATTATATTTAAAATAAATAGAAAATGTGACTCTAACTTCCCTAAAACTGGACCCAGATTCAGAGGCTAAGTACCTAATGACTTAACCTAATGTTAGGACATCCTGATGGACAACGGTTAGGGCTGGGGGGCCACGTGGGGTTAGAGGAAAGCTAGGAAAAGAAAGAAATCTGGTACCTGCTTTCGAGAACAGTTATAAGTAAATAAAAACAGGGGAATTTTTTACTTTACTCTTGAAACATCAAATTTGTGAAAGAGCCTTTGTACTTAGTAGAAAGTCTAGGGTTTAGAAATTAAAAGTAGAAAACATAACAGAATTACAAGAAAAAGGATTTTTGACATTTCCCTAGAACATTGGGACAAAAAATAATGAATGATTGTGAAGTGCTTTGCAAATGCAGCTGCGTTGTAAAATATCAGCCTCGTTGTTGCTAACCTTTAAGGGGTTCACTACAAATCAATTTGTTCCTGGTCACACGGGCCTCGCTGCCAAGTACCATTAGTGCTGGAAGCAGTAAGCAGCCACCCAGGGCCTGCCCATGATTACTTCCTGGAAGTCTTAGTTTTCAGTCTCTGGGTTGGGGCTGGCCCTGACTGCACATTACAACACAAATAATTATTCATCAAAACTTGTCTTGCTGCAAGGAATTCATTCCTCTCTCTCCACAGATGCCCTCCCTCCCCAACCCTGACCCCAAGCAGCATGAATGTGGCTAAAAATAGCAGCCACACAATGAATACAGCCGGCAGCCATGGTGAGACTTTACATGTAAGTGGTTTTCCTACCCTTGGTTTCAGAGCACTTCCCTCACGCAAATTAACCCTTAAAGAAGTCCTGGGAGCTGCACACTACCTTATTCTCTCTCGTATCTCAGTCCGTCAGTCAGGGAGCACATTTCTTGTGGATAAACTCTGTTTTTGCCTAATGGAAAATTCTTCCTTTCTCTCTGTTTTTATTTATTTACTGTTTCTTATTTACTTGTCTGTTTTCTCCTTCTCCCTCAGCTGGAATGGGAGAGTGGGAGTGGCAGTTCTACAAGGGTCACTACACTTCCTCATCACATCCTGTATCGAAAACAAAACATTCACTAACACCTACTATGTGCAAATGTGCACTAGGCATTATGGGGGATAATCCTATAATTCTTAGTCTCTTATCACATTGGCCTCAGGAAACTCAGGCATTAAAACAGCAACTAGAGAAGCATTTGACTCCAGTCCTTGGTTTTACAGTGATTTTAATATCTCTGGTCTCCGCAGCCTGTTTAGTTTTAACTGTCGTCTAATGTGAAGGTCCAGAGTGAAATTCCAATTTAAGCACATCCAAGTAAAGTCCTGTTGAAAACAGTCTTCAAACATCTTTCGCAGACACATAGTTGTCTTGTTGATCCAGGGAGCTGATCATCTTGGCTCAAGTTCCCTATGTAATTACTCCCAAGTGCCCGGGCCCCCTCACGCTGATCGGACCACCGTGTATCCCACAGCTCCAATGTAAGACGCTTAGCCTGACTGCGCTCAACTCTACCCTCACCAGGAAGAATGACGGACAGATGTGGTCTCTGCCCTCTAGGAATTTATCATCTAGCCAAGCACGCTGGCTGTGGTTATAAGCACAGCATCTCATGTTATTCTTTTTTTAAAAGAGGTTTGACACTAGACACTTTATTTATATTAAGCCATTCAGTGTTCACGAGTGTATAAGATAGGAATTGTTCTCCCCTCTAGCTTCGTTGAGATATAATTCACAGATGATAGTACATAAGTATAAAGTATAGGGTATAATGATTTGACGCACACATATATTGAGAAATGATTACTATCGTAAGGTTAGTTAACATGTCATTCACCTCACATGTTATCTCTTTTGTTTGTGTTGTTATTGAGAGAACATTTACCTTTCATGTAATTCTATTGCCCGATTTTTGGTGGATCGATGAGCAGGAAGATGAACTCTAAGTTTTAGTCAGACCAGGGATGGAACATGATCTCTACCTTGGGGTGCTTGTTCATTCGACTTTGAAAAATATTATTACTAGCTAACTCTTTTCAACACTCGCTATTACGAGGCCCTGTCCTAACAAACGCTTTACGCGTGTTTAGTCACTTTATGCCCACAACAACCACATGGTTGTTATCAGGAAGGAAAACAATTTAATTTGGTAAAACACAACGTTCCCAAATGTTTTGCCCTTGTAATGAATACTTTTCACTGCATAATTCCTTAACATGCTGGTTAAAAAACGACTTCTGAAAAATCCACTCTGAGAAGTAATGTCTTAAAGGGAAACATTATAACAAAAAAAATGATGTTCCTGAAAAAGATTCTTGTGATAAAATGAGTTATATGTTCCTATAAAAAGTCATGGGTTTGAGAAAATTTTCGGTGTTACATTTCAGAAAAGCATTATTTAAATATTGGCTGACTTTGCTTTTTTATTTCTCTCTACCTCTGTTTCCATCTGTAATTCATTTTGTGTTTTTAAATGTTTACTCGGCATGTTTCAGTCCTGTCTACACCGAGAAGGCAAAGTTTTATACATTTAAGTTTATATATTTACTTTAATGTAAAATGTTTAAAGATGAAAAAGATACATGTAGGAAAACAGACGTATTCCATGTGTCAGCAAAATTAATTTCAGCAAGTGAACACCTGCCATCGCGTCCCGATCCAAACGCGGAGCGTTGCTGGAAGCCCGGAAGCTCTGCCCTTCCAGTGACGACCCTCGCCCACCCTGGGGAACCGCTCACCCTGACTTCTCTCTCCATGCTTTTTTCTTTACAGTTTCTTGCAATATAATTGACATCTATTCAACTGCACACATTTCAAGTGTATTTTTGATGAGTTTTGACATATGTAACAATCAAGCTAATGAGTACATCCACCATTTCTAAAATGTGTCTTCTGACCTTTGCAACTCTCCATCCCCAAGCAACTACTGGTCTGCTTTCCATCATGATAGATTAGTTTGCATCTTCTGAAATTTCATATAAATGGAATCATACATGTATGCCTGTTCTTTTTGAGGGTGTCTGGCTTATATCACCCTCCATAAGTATTTTGAAACCCTTTCATTTTGTTTTGTGCATTAGTAGTTTGTTCCTTATTTATTGCTGAGTAGTATTCCATTGCATGGTTGCATCATAATTTGGTTATCTATTCATCTATTGATGGGCATTTATATCGTTTTTAGTTTGGAGGCCTATAAGTAAAGCTTCTATGAACATTTATAAACAAGTTTTTGTACAGACATATATTTTCATTCCTCTTTTATAAATACCTAGGAGTAACATAGCTGGGTCACATGGTCAATTAAAGTGAAGGTAACAGTTTATATTTCCACCAGTAATACATAGACTTCCAGTTAGTTGTTCCATATCCTCACCCACACTTTATATGATCAGTTTATAATTTTTGCCACTCTGGAGAGTGTGTAATAATACTGTATAGGGGATTTTAGTTTACATTCCCTTAACAACATCTTAGTTATATCTTTATTTGCCACCCTACATCTTTGATGAAATGTCTGTTCAAACATTTTTCCCTTTTTAATTGGATTGTTCATTTTAGTATTGTGACTTAAAAGTTCTTTTTGTATTTTGGATATAAGCTCTTCATTGGAAATAAGTTTTGCAAATACTTTCTCCCAATCTATGGATACACTTTTCACTTCTTAACATTGTCTTTTGAAGAACAAATGGTTTTAACTTCAATGTATTATTTAGGGTTTATGATAAGATTTTGATTAATTTTTGTTTATGGTCAGGAAAGTGGGGTTGTTTTATTTCTTTATTTTTGCTATGAATCTATCCAATTGTGCTACTATAATTTGTTGAAAAAACTTGTTTCTCTCATTGAAATGCCTTGGCTTCTGGGTCAAAAATCAAATGATCACATTTGTGTGGGTTTATTTCTGGACGTTTTGTTTCATTCCATTGATCTATTTGTCAAACTTTACACTAACACAACATTGTCTTAGTTACTATAGTTTTATAATAATTCTTGAAATCAGATAGTATACCTCCTTCAACAATGTTGTTTTGACTGAGGTCCTTTTGATTTATTAATATATGTAAATTTTAGCATCAGCTTTTTAATTTCTAAAAAAAATGCCTCTTGGGATTTTGATTGTGAATCCAATCAATATATAGATCAATTCTGGGGAAAATACACATCTTAAAAATATCAAGTCTTCTGATGTATATATTCAGTACGTTTATCCATTTATTTAAATCTTTAATTTATTTCAGCAAATTTTTATGATTTTCAGTGTTTCTGTTTTATACATCTTTTGTTAGAGCATTCCTAATTACTTTATGTTTTTGATATTGTGAGTGGCATTTTAAAGTTTCTACTTCTTATCATTCATTGATGGTCTAATGTAAGTTCTACCTGCTTGACAAACACATTCTTTTCTGAAGCACTAGAGGACTTGTTGCCAGTGTCTGGGTTGTCATTTGTAATGTCCTAATATTTTAAAAATACACATTGCACAGGAAAAATACAAAAGAGTTCCACTGTCTTTGAGACAATCCATGAATCATTGTTGAATTTATTCATTTATATTTTTACTCATTGAAATTGATGGTGAAGGAAACATTTTAAATGTTCTTAAACATTTTTTAGAAAACTTAAGGTCAGGAGTGGACGGAATTTCTGTGAAAAGAAAGCAAGCTTTTACAAAAAAACTCATGCTTTGGCTTTAGACCTAAGTTTGCTACTGACACACAGATGGCTCAAACCATACTATTTATACACTGAGTTATAGGGTTCATGAGTCCACTAACTGTTGGAAAATGTTACCATCTATTATCATAAATATTCCAGTGAAGTCTTAGTATTTTCACCTATTCCAGATTGCCATACTACAAATATTTTAGCAATATTGGGCCTTTAAATACTATGTCAAAACTACTTTCTCCAAAACACACACACTCACACACACCCCAAACAAGATTTCATAGACTAAATTATGACACCCCCCCATTCATATATTGAAGATTTAGTTCTCACTATGACTATATTTGGAGAAAGGGGCCTTTGGAGATAATGAAGATTAAATGAGGCCATAAGGGTAGGCCCTTATCCAATAAGACAGATGGCCTTATAGAAAAAGGAAGAGATTGCTCTCTCTCTCTCTCTCCTTTTCTCTTTTTCAAGTACATACACTGAGTAAATGTTGTGTGAGCACACAGCTAGAAGGTGGTTGCCGACAAGCCAGGAAGAGAGCCCTCACCAGAGCCCAACCCTGCCGGCAGCAAGATCTCAGTCCTCCTGCCTCCAGAATTGTGAGAAAATGAGTTTTTGTTTTTTAAGCCATCTGTCTTTCAGTCTTTTGATATGGAAACCTGAGTATACCAATATACAAGTCAAATATAATCATATTTCAAATGGCTTCCTTTGTTGTGCAGTTGCTTAATTTGCTGCAGTGAATTTGCTTATTACTGTAGCCGATTTAGAATATATTGGTAACTAACCTGTTCTTACTACAATCCTGGTGTTTTCTCATTGGTTTACTAGTGGGTGTATTACTATGACTAGCACAGAATCATCAAACTCCAACATATTAAGCAGTTTATTAAATGACATCTTAGAGTATGAAAATATTAACCCCTTATGAAATTAGACATTATTTTGCTAAGAAATTACTTAGTATAACGTATGGTTAATAGCTTTTGGCTTACAAAGAACTTGGTAAAGGAAGATAGAAAATTCTTTCAATGTTTATTAACACGGTTTGAGTACTTAGGTATCTGAATTTCTGGTAGGCCTTTTTCAGATGTTTCTAATATTTTTCTGTTTTTTAAATTTCCCAATACATTCAGAACCGCAATTCATTCTTTATCCTCACCCGAGGACATACTTAATTAATTTTAGAAAGAGAGGAAGGGAGGGAGAGAGACATCAGTCAGTTACCTCTTGTCCCCACCCCAACCGGAGACGGAACCTGCAACCTAGGCATGTTCCCTGACTGGGAATTGAACTTGTGACCTTCCGGTTTACAGGACAACACCCCAATTAATGGAGACACACTGACCAGGGCCACAATTCATTTTTATGAGAGAGATAAACAATCAAGACTGGTCTCATGAAAATTCTCTTAGGGATCACATGCTGATCGCACCACTGGAGCTGCTCATGGCAATTCTTTAGTTTTCTTAAAGATGTCTTCTACTATAAAATTCGTGGGTAACTTGTCCATGTAGTATTTGGAGAGTCTGATGCTCCTGAAGACATAAATAACTCTATGCTGTTTACCTGGTAAAATATCAATCAGTGCACTAAATATTAGATGACTCCCACTTGCTCAGACTCCCAGATGCATGGATACTCTTAGTAGAAACCACATGGTTCAGGTATCCTAGCTGGAATGCGACATTGAAAGGATAAGGGCTTTTTTAGTAGGAAATAAATTAATAAATGTTTGCAATCAGCTGGCAGACAAAATTAACTTCTTAAAAATTAATCTATTATAGAAAATTGGGATAATAATAAAGAAAACCCTCCAAATCCTAAATATTCTAATAACAAGTTACATTTAGTTTATTTCCTCCCAGTATTTTTAATGTACATGTTCTGCATACACCATTGTAACTAGAGTAATGATGAATTAATGCAAATTTAACAAAAGATTCATTATGCAGTTACAGCTATGTAGTTGTATTTGGACATTCTTAATTATATGTAAATGTATAAATAGAAATGTAAAAATAAATATACATTTAAAGGCAAACCTGAAGGTTCATGATTTAGGAATTTACTATGTGAAGTACAAACAAGAAATTTTTTTGATCAGACCAAATCTCTTTAAAGAAATAAAAATGTCTTAAATAGTTCCTTGAGAAAATACTTTTTTTTGAAGAATATAACACTCTCCCCACTCTGCCCCTTACTCACAATGTGCCAAATTAGACTGAAGCTGCAAGAAAATAAACATTCTGATAGAAATGAAATATTTAGGTAATTGTGAAATTCTCCAAAGCCTCCAGATGTTTGGCATTCTGTAAAGAAACTGTCACATGACTGAATCTTTCACTTCACATCTGGATGTTTTACCACCACAGACATATTCTCTTGGCTGTTTATGTGAAATGTTCATTTCTTGTCATAATTCTTTAGAACAGAGTTCATTTTAAAATGACAGCAATGAAACTAATTATATATCTTCCATGTATCTGTCAAGCCACAGATCAAACAATATTTGAAAGTATGTATTTGAAGAGCTGTATTATAAGTATATATTTAGTATGCTTTTTAAAAGTCCTTACCCGAGGATATGTTTATTGATTTTAAAGAGGAAGGGATAAGGAGGGAGAGAGAAACATCAGGCGGTTGCCTCCCATACTTGCCCCGACTGGGGATCAAACCCGCAAACCTTGGTGCACAGGGCAACACTCTGGTCACCTGGCCGGGGCGGCCAGTATGCGTTTGTCCTTTTACAGCTGTGCGTGATATGAACGGCATTAGATTATGGCTGGATTGACAATTAAATACCTTTTAGTATTTGTCCCATGGGTAATCCCTCCCAGACTGTATGCTTTGGCTTGAAAAGTGATGCAACTCCGTGAATTCCAGCTCAGAGGTCTCTCAGAGGTCTCAAAACCAAATGTCCTCAAGGACCAGGGGAGGAATAAACGAGTTAAGTGGGTGGATGAGAGACAGAAGGAACTCCTTGGCACAGTCTGGGAGTAAACAAAATCCCTAAATCTCCTACCCTAAAAGATTTTTTATAAGATAGTGAGAATCTAAGAAAACATTTCTGGGAACTGAATTTGTTTAAGAACTAATTAGTTTCAAACTTTTAATTTTAGTCCAATTTCCCTCTTTACAAAAAAGACTGAGGTCCAGTTTATAATACTGTCTAGTGGCCTGAATAAAACCGGAACCCCGTTATTCTCACCTGTAACCCAGTAACCTCACTACCCCACTGCCTTTCCTTATACTATTTGCAGTACATTTATACATCCTTCTGCAGGTGCTTTTGCAGAATTATGTGTTGTCAGTACCTTCAAGGTGACATAGATATGAGTTCAGATAGTCTAGTTTACAACAATTAACACATTAGTTTTTCTATGATACAATTATTACAAGCATGGTCTATGGAGTATGAATCAATTCAAGACCCAAGTTCATCACTTAAAAGTTGTGTGACTGTGGGAAATGAGTCACTGAACCTCCATGAATCTCAGAGTGCTCATTTATAACACAGAAAACCTCAGAGCACTTCATCAGAGGGATGTCGTGAGAAACAAATGAGATGACATCCATGAAATACTCAGTTCCATGCCCCAAAGAATATTAAATGCTCAATAAATATTGCTTGTTGTGGTTACATTATAGCAACTTTCAGCATAGAATTGCTGTTTAGGGATTAATTATCTATACAATTATTCCTTGACATATTCAATTTTCTCTACAGTTTCAGATTTGTAAAAATGGATTTGTTTGTTCATGTGTTCATTTAACAATTATTTATTCAACATTTAATATGTGCTAGGCATTTTTCTGGACATTGGGTTTATAATGTACGAATATACACAAAGTCCATGCCATCCTGATGTGTGCAGCTTAGTGGAATAAATACAATAAATTTCATTGAAGGATGGAGAGATGAAGGAAGGGAGAGGGAGAGGAAGACTAGAAAGGGAAGGAAGGAAGAAAGGAAGGAAAGAAGGACGGAAGGAAGGAAGGAAGGAAGGAAGGAAGGAAAGACTTGGGAAGTTTATGGTAGGTCAAGGGTTCAAGATCACAAACTCTCAAGTAGGACAAAGTTAGAATATTCAATGAGTTAAAAGACAGTGAGGCTGGAGCTAAGCAAGGCAGATGAAAGTTCAAAGGTGAGGTGAAAGAGGGAATCAAGGGCTAGATGATACAGAGCTATGGGCCATGATAAAACATTTCTACATTATTCAAAATGTGAAAAGGAAGGTAGTAGAGGGTTCTGAATAGGGAAATATCTTGATCTGACATTTTAAAAACACTCACTTTGCCAGCTGAATGGAAGACAGCAGAGGGGCGAGAAAGGAAAAAGCCTATAGACCATCATTAACTGCAACAGTTGAGGCAAGAGATGTTGGCAACCTGGGCTAGCGGCAGATAGAGTGAGCCATGACAGAACTCAGGATGAAAGCAGAGCTGATACAATTTGCAGATGGGTTGGAAGAATGAAGCAAAAAGCAAGGAACTAGGTTCCCTAGGGCAGCAGTTTTCAACCAGTGTGCCACAAGAATTTATAAAACATTCATACCTATTTAGTCAGGGGTACTACCTCTTTTCTCTTAGACTGTCAAATAAAAAAATGACAACAGCCAACACAACAATAGCTGCCTGGTGTAAATGAATCAAAATTATACCCTTTTTTTGGTCAAATTGGCAAAAATTATAATGTGTTTTTGGTGCATCACAGAATGTTAGTACTTAGTTTATGTATGCCATGAGATGAAAAAGGTTGAAAACTGCTGATCTAGTGAACAGTAGCACACACTGAGCTGGGGAAGACTGGAGAGCTGGAAGGAAAAACCAAGAGTCTGCCATGGCCTTGTTTGCTGGAAGTGCTTGTTAGGAGCCCGAGGGGAGAGATGGGGTGGGGAGAGTTCAGGGGAGGAATGAGGCTGAGATTCTTTGGGAAACATCAGCCTGTAGGACGAGATGAGGTCATCTTGGGAGGGAGTATAGAGAGAATAAAAGTAAAGCTAAAAGATGTCGTGACCTAACACATTCCAACAATGTGAGGTTCAGAAGAGAACCTTAAGGAAGAAATTCTGGTTTTCTTCTTCATTCTAGGAAAATGAAACAGCACCGTATGTTGCTTAATTTTTTCCCGCCAGCCCTACTTTACCAGTTATTTCATTCTAACTAGAACTTCTAATTACATGCTTTGATTTTGTTGAGTCATTATGAACTGCTGGCTCTGTAATTGTGAAATAGGATTCAGTGAAATCCATTTTAAGCCAGTATGTTCTCCAGTGTACAGGAATATGCTGGTGTAAGTGGGTAGGACAATGGTCACACTCTGGCCAGCTCATTTTATTCCCAGTAGCTACTGAGTCGAAATCAAGGTAATTATGTTATAATTATGGAAAACAATATAATTAAAACCTACTTAGGGGGATCATTTAAGGAAAAGACCTTGTATGACATTTTTCAATGAAATGAAGATTTCCCACGAGAAGGCAAGTGTCTTCAGTAGCAGAGTGAAAATAAATATTAATATTAATAGCTGGCACCAGAGGAAGCATTCTCTCTTTAGGGAAATACCCAGATAAGTTACACGGAGTGGAATATGAGACCATGAGAAGAAGGTTAGGAGGAAGGCAGGAAACAAAAAGAGATAGTTAAAAATGCACAAACTCAGGAAAAAAGAGCCAAAGCCTGAGGAGCATTGCAATGCTGCCCAAGAGATTCGAAAGCAGTAATGTCTAATGATTATTCATTAAAATGTTATTACTGCAGTGATTCAAACTTTTTTCTTACTTTAAACTCCAAGCCTTCGTGAAAGTGTGCTATGCAAATAATAGTGCTTTTGTATGTTATGTCTGGATGTGTTTATGATTTTTTTAAATGTACAAAACAAGGCACAGTGCTGCAGTGAACTCCAAGACAGATGATAATAAATTCAAAAGTTAGCATGGGGAGGAAAAATTGGGAGCCAGAAATGGCCAGGCATAATTCGCCTCCTTAACCCCTTGTATTTGAAAACCAAAGGTATATTGGTGAGGATTAAACTAGCTATATATTGTGAACTGCAGGCCTGAACCTAAAACACAAAGTATGGAATAGTTGTTGTTGTTTTTTGTGTGTTTATTGTGCTGTCTTAACCCAGTTTTGAGGCCCTAGCCACAGGCAGGTCTGTTCCCCTTTCTGAGCAGCCCATCAAGTCTGTGCTCCCCAGCACTTTCCAACCACTTTCCTTAGCGGGCTCTCACATTCCAGGTTGCTACGCACTCTCCCTAGTCACCCAGTGGTCCGCTGCCACACAGCTGGGAACAGCCTCTATGCCCCAGGCTCTATACAGTTATTCAAATAACCAACCCTCAGGGAGCCCTGAAACCTAGCAAGTCCACCCCATTTGTCACACGGAAGCTGCCCCTATAGCTCCAGTTCGCTCATCCTTTCTTGTACAACCCCCGGTGTGGCCTTCTCTCTCTTCTGGGGCAACAAAGAGTTCTCCCTTTTATCTGTTCATGTGCCAGCCTGTTGTGTCTCAAATTGAGAACAGGCTCTCAGTGACCAGAGAGGAGAGGGGAGGGGATAATGGGGGAAAAGGGTGAAGGGTTTATAGGAACAATTATAAAGGACACATGGACAATAATGAGGGGGAGTGGAGACAGGGGAAGCAGGTGGGGAGGGTTGGGGTGTTGGGGGCAGTAGGGGGAAAAGGCAGAAAACTGTACATGAACAACAATTTAAAAAGATTCCAGGGGGGTGGGAAACACTCTTTAAATTTTGTAAAACACAAAGAAGCATCAGCTTGCTATCTAGAAATTACTTCAAAAATTTAAAAGTAAATACTTAATCCCTACTATATGAATAGCACATCTTTCAACTGGCTGTGTAAGAATCAAGTGAAGGAGCCCTGGCTGGTGTGGCTCAGTGGATTGAGTGCCAGCCTGCAAACCAAGGGGTCACTGGCTCAGTTCCCAGTCAGAGCACGTGCCTGGGTTACGGGCCAGATCTCCATTTGGGGGCATGTAAGAGGCCACCACACATTGATGTTTCTCTACCTCTCTTTCTCCCTCCCATCCTTTCTCTCTAAAAATAAATAAAATGAAATAAAATAAAATAAAATAAAATAATCAAGTAAAGAGATTTGTTAGAAATGGAGACTGATGTTCCACCCTGGACAACTGAATTAGAATCTCCAGAGAGTAAAAAGTGGGAAACTGTGTTTCTAAGACTTTCAGGTGATTTCAGTACACATACTGACATCAGAACTACTCATATGGAAGGTACCCAAAAGGTGCTGTCTGCCTCACCTTCAAAGACCGTGATTCTGGATTGAAATCCTAGATCTACATTTTACTGCTCTGTTACATGGAGCAAGTTAATCAAACTTTTTGAGATTCAGAGTTCTTTTCTGTGAAATTAGAATAATAACTTGCCAGATTAGTGTGATGATTAAGTGAAAAATTGTCTAAAACTACCCAGTAAAATCACCAGAGCTTAAAATTGTAATAGTTATCATTATGACAGAACAAACACTGGAGAAAAATTACTACGTAGCAAGGGTTAGAAACAGCAGACGTTCACGGAGTTTGAGAATAGGAGTTAGAAACTGTAAAAAAGCCTTCAGTACTTAAAGATCTATGTGTGAAATCTATGTGTAAGGGAGGCATCGCTGTTGCTCTGATATGCCGTAGGAGGCAGTTTTTTTTCTTGACATAAAAAAAGATGAAAGAGTAATTTTAATATTTATAAAATGTGATCAGTTATAAGAATGTTGTATGGCTGCCCTGGAAAATCTATAAAGCAACATATGTTAAATGTCTTAACTTCAGAAGAAAATTGCTATATAAATGATTTTTATTTTTTCTGGGAAAAAATCTGTATGGCCCAGATTTATATATTCAACAGATTTGGCCCTACAAAAATGGCAGATAGTAATTCAGTAATTAATCCTCAAACTTAGTTCACGGATATGATGCCTCTGTGAAGTAAATATTTATTTATTTGTGGGTCAGTGTTCATCAAAGAGCCACTTGGAGGATTTATTTCAGTTGCTTCCTTGGCACTTTGGGTGGTTCTGTGCTTGCTGAGTAATTTCTATTCCTGTGTGGGAGGCTTTGGTGTTTACCTGGACGGTTGTGATGCATTTACAACAACCCTGTTCTCTCACATGCTCAGACTAGTTTCTCTCCTTTGAAGTCTCTATCTTCATCATTTAAATAGCACACCACATTGTGTAAATGTACCGCAGCTTTTTTATTCACTCATCTACTGATGGAGACTTGACTTGGAATGACGAACATACAATACAATATACAGATGATGTATATACAATTGTACACCTGAATCCTATGTAATTTTATTAAACAATGGCACCACAATAAGCTCAATTAAAAATAAATTAATTAACACACACAAAAGCACATCACAGAATTAAGGAGTGTGAAGTCTCAAAGATGAAATAATTACTAAGAAAGTTTTAGATGAAGCTCCCACACTCGGAAGTCTTTGGAGGAATCGGTAATGAAAATGTTTCCAAATCCAATCATCCCTTGGGATCTGCGGGGCATTGGCCCAGGTTCCCTGAGCACGCTAAAATCAGCAGGTGCTGGGTCCCCTGTGTAAAATGGCGTAGAACAACGCAAGCAAGCAGCCCTCCATACTGGGGTTCCCCAATAAGGATGAAAAACACTGTTTTGGATCCATAATTGGTTGAATCTGCGTATGTGAAGCCCAGATATACAGAGGGCCAATGGTATTTTTTGAAGGAAATCCATGTATAAGTGAACCCATGTAGTTGAAACCCTCGCTGTTCAAGGATTAACTGCATGCACGTACGGGAAGGATCTAGCATCTGTCTGAGCTTGTCTGCAGGACGCTGAGTTTTCTGTGCTCTCTCATTTGACTACAGATCATCCAAAGGAGGGGTTATATCTTCTATTACATTGTTTTAAATGGTGACTCCCAACTTATCTTGAAACTAAGCACAGTTTCTTCTTAGCACCGACAATGTATTGGGACTGTCATGTTTTGTTTGAAGTTACCTGCATTGCTCTAAACCGCAGCAACTTCCAGTACTCTCCTATTGCTCTTCCCTGTTGCAGACAGAAAAGGGAGGTGCAAACCTAAGGTCTCTGTTGAGACTATTCCTCCTACTTTCTTTACTACTCAGTGGCTGGATGATCATGAGCAAGTTACTACCTTCTCTGAGTCCGTTTATTCATTTATAGAATTAGAAAAGTCAATACTTGTCACATAGGAATGCTTTGAAGAGTACATCAAATAGATTTGATGTATGTGAAAAGTAATTTGTAAACTTCCAAGCATAATGAATATCCCTTACTATTTTATTTTAAATGTTTGTGGGCAGTGTAATACTGAGGGTGATTGGCTAGACTCCTCTTCCTTACATCTCTCATCACTTCCATTTGGATACAAGCTAACCCAGTGTTCTCATCTTCTGGCCCTTTTCCCTCACCACTCGGGCCCGTATTGGTCACTGTCATTCACTGACTTTATAGGGGTAGAAATTATCGAAGGAAAAGTGGTGATTGTGCTCTCCAACCCCTGTGTCCTCTCCGGGGAGCACAGTGAAGGGCTGGGTCCTTTGCACACCTGGAAGTTGGAGGTACTGTGAACTTGACAAGAGCCATTGTCAGTCACTGCACTTGGATTCCTCCCAGGTCACAGGGGGGTAGCCCAACATTGAAACAGATCTACGTTCTAGTTTCAGACCCACCAAGGGTGAAGCAGTTTTAGTCACGTTATTTCACGTGCTCAGTTTCAGCAATTTCAAGTAAAGATGCTCTTCTGGCCTCTCATTTTCTGTGAGAAAATTTTCTCATGGACACAGACTGCTGTGAAACTAGTAGAGACAGATGTAGTTTCGTCTTGTAGATCCAGGTACTGCAGTTTAAGGCTCAGGACTGTACTGGAACCTCAGCACATAATCTAGGAATATAGAAAGCAATTAACCATTTTCCTCATGTTGACACTTTCCGGTGATCCCTTTACTATGCTCATAATAATAGAAATGAACTATCCAGAAATTGTTTCTACCTTTTTTCCTCAAGCAAAAGAATCTATTTTGAAAGTCTCATTTTCTAAAGAAGCTTTGAGCTCACAAAAAATTTTTCTGGGGACACAGGTACACTGCTCAGACTTCAGTGAGACGTTGGTACCACCCCCTTTTTCTTCAGGGAAGGCATCATATGTGCTTGCGTTTATTGCCAAGGTGATAAAAACTTAAAGTGAGGAAAATAGAGTAGCGTTTTTACATCACCGTCAGTTGAAATGGCATTTTTATTTCTACTCCATGAGAGAACTGAAGAGAGTCATTCTAAATATCTAGTCAAATACATGTGTCTACGTATGTGGAGCCTTCCCAATCTAGGGAGCCCTCCTTTGGTGCCCGAGGTATGAAAAGAAAGGTTAAAACATGGTTCCTGTCCTGTCAGTTAACATTCAAAGTAATTTCTGCTATTTATTATATTGTGTCCTTGGCATCTGGACTGATGTCCTTAAAGAAGTAGCTTTTAAGATATTAATTAGGTTCCTGTCTTGAATGCTATTGTGAATAGAAATCAGGAGGAGAAAGGAATGACTGTAAGCAGCATATTTTTGTGAACCTCAGACCTATCTGACTGTAGAGACTACAGCAAAGTGAGGAGACCTCAGTTTACAGACCAGGCTCCTAAACAAAACCCCAACGGTTTTGTTAATGCCGTACAGGTTTCTATTTTACGGGCACTCGTTCCCATTCAGTGTGTAAATGTCACACATAGACTCAATGGATTAATATAATTCTGAAAAAATATTCAAAAATAATAAAGCAGTAAAGTCAAGGGATACGTGGGATTGAATATGCAAAAAGAAAAGTGCATTTATCAAGATGAAGGACAAACACTTGTTTTGCAAGACGTCACCATCTCCTATTATGTTGTGAACGATTTCTAAAGTGGACGCGAATCTATCAGGCATTTCAGTGATGAACTGGTCGCAGCAGACGAGCACTTCGGGTAAAGTATGGCACTGTGGTATAATCATTCATGTTGGATTCTTCTCCATCCTTCTTGAGACGATGGTAAAGGAATAAAGTATTTATAATCTCACAAAGGCAAAGAGAAAAGGAAACAGATGATAACATTTTGTAAAATGGAAAACTCAATAACAGAAAGCTGAAACGTGCAGATGGAATAGACTAGCAGAAGCAAGACTGTTCCGTCTGCATAACTGCAGCGGGCTCTCAAATTAAAGGCGTCAGATGTCTCAGAACTTAAAGGTCAAGGATAGGTTTTAGAAAAGGAAGATTAAAAGATATGATGAACATGTTATTTGTGGAACATATTAGGACACTTGTGAGAATAAAAGTGTACCTCATTAACTATTAATTATGATAAGTGACTTACATTAGGATTGTCCTGGGCAGTAACATCAATTCTATTGAAGTACCTGCTTAAATCTTTTTTTTATATTTGAAGTATACTCTTTTTTACAATTGAATTATACTGTTTTTCCAAATTGCCTTGTGTTTTTACATATAGTGCTTTTGATACTAATGCTTGTCTGATATGAGTTGTATGTCTTCTATTTTATAGCTTATCTTCTAATTCTTAGGGTATTGTTTTAAGGAATAGAAATTTCTAGTTTTAAAACATTGTCAAATGTGTTCATTTTCCTCTTTTATATTAACACTTTCTGTGCAGTTTTAAAAAATGTATTACAGTTTTTATTAAAGATTTTATGTTTTTGTTTTTAGAGAGAGGAAAAAGGAGGGAGGAAGAGAGAGAGAAACATCAATATGTGGTTGCCTCTTGCATGCTCCCTACTGGGGACCTGGCCTGCAACCCAGGCATGTGCCCTGACTGGGAATTGAATCAGTGACACTTCAGCTCCGGCTGGCACTCAGTCCACTGAGTCACACCAGCCAGGTTTTTGTGCCCTTTTAAAGAAATATTCTTCTTAATAAGATCATGAAGATATGTGCTTATATACTTTTCTAAAGCTATTAAGCTTACTTTTCACCTTTAAATTTTAATCTACCTAGAATTAATTTTGTGCAAAGTGTGAGATAAGGGTCATATTTATATATGAAATATTTATTTATATATAACATATAAAAGTATATACAAATACATTTATATATTTAAATAATATTTATTCATAACCCAACATCATTTTTTGAAAAGCTTGTATTTTTCATGTTATTCTCATAAGTCAATTTTCTGTATTTAAGCAGTGGTTTTGTTTCTCACCTTTAAAAATTAAATTAAACTTTATTTTAATTAATTTTCTTTTTCCCAGGTGTTTCTGTCTATATGCAACAATAATATAATGGATTTATTTTTTAATAGCTTTAAAGAATTATCTACTAAAGCCTATCTTCATACATAATTATTCTTCTTCAAGAGGGTCATGTATAAAATTGACCCTTTGCATTCCAATATACTTTTTGTAATTAGTTCATCAAGTTTCATAAAAATTCCAACTGGAATTTTGAGAGAATAAGTCTAAAAATCAACCTAAGAAAAACTGCCATTTTTACAGTAATGTTTTCCAATCTACCAATTTATAGATTTTCCATTTATATAAATTTTGTATAATTTTTCTTAACGTTTTATAATTTTTCCCAAATGAGATCTCACCTATTTTCTTAGTATATTTTTGATACTATTGCAAATGTTATATTTTCAAACTTTATTTTCTAAGTTTTTGTTACTGATATCTGTATGTTAATTGATTTTCTTTCATTTTTGAATCCAACATTGTTACCTACAAATAATGAGTTTTATTTTATTTCGGATTTTTATGTTTTTCATTGTGCATTTGATTTATTGCCTCCTTTGCCTAGCACCTCCAGTGTGATGTCTCACAGGAAACAGTGGGCGTTCTTGTCTGGATCTAAGCCTTACAGGCAAGGCCTCCCCTCCAATGTTTCAACGAGTGTAAGGGTTGCTGTAAATCATAGTGCAGATATCCTTTATCAGATAAAGAAAATTTCCTTTCCGCCGCTTAGTTTCTAAGAATTGTTAACTTGAAGGTCAACTTTATCGAAGGTTTTTTCAGCATCTATCAAGACAACCCAATGATTTTTTTACTTTTAACTTGCTTTTGTGGCAAAATACATTTTATAGTGGAGTCTAATCTAATATTGATCTCATCCTTTCTAATGTTCAAGTAATAGTTGGGTTAAACAAAACTTTTTTGTGACATATTATGCTTTCTACAATATTACTGAATCCTTGGCTTATGAGTTTTACAACTGTGTTCAAAGGTGACATTAGCCTCTCATTTTCTTTTTTCTGTCTTTTTTTTTTTTTACTCTGTTTTTCTTCTATAATGTCAAGGTTCTGCTAGCCTCATAAAATGAATTGGAATGTGTCATTCATTTTTTTCTTCTCTAGAGGGGTTTATGTAGTGTTGGAATTATTCTGTGAATGTTTGTTAGAACTTGTCAGTGAATTCTTTCTTGTGGGAAGATGTTAAATTACTGATTCTTTTCCTTTAAAGCTAGTGGAGATATGCAAATTTATTATATTTTATTTTTCTAGAAATTTGAAAAAGTATGTATATATTTTTAATAACTCCTTTTTATCTATTTACTAACCACCCCATCCTTATATTGGCTATTTGTGCCTTTCTCTTTCCTTGACTTACTTTCATTGCAGTTTTGCCAATTTTTAGTCTTTTCACAGCAGCAACTTTTAGTTTGGTTGTCCTCTATATTCATTACATCATTTTTCACTTTGCTGTTTTTATTAATGGCCTCACCATTTCTATGACCATTTTGGGCTTTTCTACTGTCATTTCACTAATATCTTTCAATAAGTACTTAGTTTTTAAAATGTCAATCTTTCTTAGTTTTAAAAAATATGCATTACAGCTATGACTTTACTTCTAAGTATTACTTCAATCTCCTTTAGCAATTTTTATGCTGTAGATTTTCATTGTTATTGAGTTTGTGACATTCTACCTCCTAGTTTCCATTATAATTTCTTCTGTGTTTAATGTGTTATTTAGAAGTGTATTTTAAAATATTCAACTTAATTTTAATGTCTTGAAAATGCATTCAGTGTAATTCCATCGTGGTACAAAATGTGTTCTGTATGATTTAAATAGCTATAAAAATGTTGAGACTCCACTATACATTACTTATTTATTTTAATTTAAAAATGTGTTTATTAATTTTAGAGAGAGCAAGAGAGAGACATCTATGTGAGAAACATCGATTTGCTGCCTCCCATATACTCCCCAACCAGGGACTGAACCTGCAATGCAGGCGTGTGCCCTGACCAGCACCTGCAACCTTTGGTGTATATGGCACGATGCTCCAAATGAGCCGCACCAGCAGGGGCCATTATTTTTTAATAGCTGTTCTTTTTAAATTAAATTTATTGGGGTGACATTGGTTAATTAAAGTATGTAGGTTTCAAATGTACAATTCTATAATACATCATCTGTATATTACATTGTGTGCTCACCACCCAAAGTCAAATCTGCTTCAGTTACCACATATTTAACCCCCGTTACCCTTTACTACCTCTCCCTATTATTATTTTTGTTTAATATAATTACTATTTGCTTACTTTCCCCACATTTTAAACTACTTTTCTTGCTCTTAATTGCTGCTTGCAGTTGGGGGATTTTTACTTGCAATCATTTCTTTTCTATTTAGAGCATATCCTTTAGAATTTTCATTAGTAAGGACTGCTGATGGGCACTCTGACATTTAGCATCTAAAAAATCTTAATTTTGCCATATTCTTGAAAGAATCTTTAGTAGAATTCTAGGTTGAGTATTATTTTATTTCAACCTACTGAAGATATAATTTATTTGACCCTGGCTTCTGTTGTGCTTATAAGAGATTGGATATGGTGCTGTTTTGAAGGTAATGTGTCATTTTCTATATATTTATTATTTTCCCTCTCTCTTGGTGTTCGGAAGTTTCATTGTAACATTTCTATCTGTGGTTGTTCCCCATGTCTTTCACTCATTCTTCTTCCATCCTCCTGTTCTTTTGTTCGTTATGAGTCATTTCTACTTTTCTATCTGCCAGGTCATAAATTTCTTTCTTTTGTTTCCAAACTGCTGTTAAATATCTCTATAATCATCTTTATTTTGGTTGTTGCATATTTATTTCTAGAACATCTGCTTGGTAGTTCTTTAAATCTGCAATGTCATGTTTTATAATTTCTTATTCCCTGCAGATATTTTCAAGTCAACAATGTTCACCATACTTAATGATATAAATGCTAACATTTATATCATTAAATGCATTAAATATAGTTTTAAAATATATGCTTAAATGCTAACATTTATATCATTAAATGTGTTAAAGATAGTTTTAAAATATATGCTTATAACTCCAGCATATGACATTATATGGACCTGATGTTTTTGCTGTCTATTTTTGCTGGTACATAGAAAGCTATGGTATATTGACAAGTAATGGAATTCCCGGGCCTTATGCCACTGTTCTAGGTGAATTAGAACTAGACTATGCTCTGGTAAACATCCTTGAAACCTCAGTCAGTTAGCACAGTAAAAAGTATTTATTATTCATGTAGTATTTTGTTGATTTAAGTTAATTTTCAGGGCAGCTATACTCCAGCAAAACTGGGAACTGATGAGTATGTTACTTTTCATGGCAAAAGGAACTTTTCAGAGGTGTCTAATTAAGGATCTTGATAGAGGACAAGCATCCTGGATTATCTGGTTGTACATGGTACAATCACACCAGCTCCTTATAAGTGAAAGAGGGAGGCAGGGGAGTCAGAATCAGAAAGATATATGACTTTGCATTTTAGATTCCACATAGAAGTGAAATCATATGGTATTTGTCTCTGTCTGACTTATTTCACCTAGCATAATACCCTCTAGGTCCATCCATGTTGTCACAAATGGTAAGATTTCATACTTTTTAATGGCCAAATAATATTCCATTATATATATGCACCAATTTCTTTATTCTATCATCCATCAAAGGGCATTAGGTTGCTTCCATATCTTGGTTCTTGTAAACAGTGCTCCAATGAACATAGTCAATAATATTGTAATAACTATGTATGGTGCTAGATGGGACTAGGCTTATTGGGGTGATCACTTTGTGAGGTATATAAATTTCTAATCACTGTAGGTCACAAGGAATCCAGATAGCCTTTAGAAGCTGTAAAAGACAAAGAAATTAATTGTGCCCTAGAATCCAGAAGGACTATAGTACTGCTGACACCTTGATTTTAGCCTTGGAAAACATTTTGGGCTTCTGAGCTGGAAAACTGTGGAATAATAAATTTATATTGTTATATGCCACTAAATTTGTAGTAATGTGTTGTAGCAGCAATAGGAAGCTAATACAGTATCAATGGATGGACACACTACTAACTCGTGTCTCTAGTAAATGTAAGAGGATTGGATTTATTAGTAAAATTATTTTTGTCTTTTAATTCAATTACTTAGTCAATTTATATTTAATATTTATTATTAATATAGTTGGGCTTAAATAAATCACTTTGCTATTTGTGCTCTAATCATCTATTCTTTGTCCCCTTATTTCTCTTTGCCTGCCTACTTTTTATTGATCAGGCATGATTTATAATTTTACTTTCTCTACTAGCTTTTCAGTTATATACATTGTACTGTTCTTTTAGTGATTAACCCAGGTGTTACAATACACACCTACAATTTACTACACTGAACCTTAAATTAGTGCTTTTTTCACTTTCTGCACAATCAAGGACCCTAAGAAGTTTGAATCTATGTACCCACACTTCACCTTTTGTGCAAATTTCAGCCACCTATGTTCTTTCTACATACCTTATAAACACCACAGGGTACTGTTATTATTATTACTATTATTATTATTACTATTATTATTATTACCGGTGTTTTAAACAGCAGTATTTATATTTACCTATATTATACCCTTTCTGGCACTTTTCATTCTTTTTTATAGTTCTCTACTGCTATGTGGAATCACTTTCAATTTAAAGATACATTACTTCAGTGTTTCTACACAGTGCATATGTGCTGGCAAGGGATTCTCCAGTCCTTTGTTAACCTGAGAATTCCTCCATTTTCCCTTGGGAATGCAAAACAAAAACAGTAAATGACTTATGAACTTCAAAAAACAAAAAAATGGTAAAGAATTAGATGGAATCATTTCTAATACATGGCTCACCTGTGAACATTATCTGTATAGTTACTATAATGTTAAAACTAAATGTTTAGTTTCTGGGCATTTGTATATTTGGTGAATGCTTCCAGGAGAAGTGTATTGACACTAAATATGCATTTTCTGTAGTCAAGGGGAGGATAATAGTATAGCCAAATCTTATGACAGTCAATAAATAATGATATTTAAAACAAGAAAATTAAAGCAGATATAGGTATGAATTTGAAAGCAATGAGGTATTAGAAAAAAGAGCTCAGGCATTTGAATATTGTTGCCTCTGCACTGAGGGATTTGGGTGGAAGTTGGGAGGGGAAACGTCTATTTTTAAATATAAGTCTAATTGATGATTTGAAGTTTAAAATTCCATTTATGTATGACTTGATAAAAATAAAATTAAGTCCAAAAGTAAAAGTTAAGTTCTCCTCTGAAGACTCATTTTTGAGTAAGATACAAAACTTCCTACTTCCTTGATAAGAGGTATATTGATTGAACTGATGTAGAGTATGACAAAAATCTACCAGAGTAAACAGGCATGTCATCAGGAAAGAGAGATATGGAAGTATCAGTTCAGGCCTTCTGGTGACAAGCATTTTAGAAAGTAAGGTCTTCTTCCCAGTAGGTGTTTTAATGAGAAGTTATTGCATTTGTCTTTAGACAGGGCTGACATGGTAAAAGTGGTAAGAGTGCAATCACTGTTTGAGGATGTGCCACTAAACTGGGAGCATAATCTGAAGGTATGAAGACTGAGGGGACACTCCCTACTATGAACTAAATGGTGGAAAATGAGTAAGTATCAGGATAAAGCATGAGAAACCGCCCTAATGAACAAAACAAGTTGGACTGGATTTCATAAGAAAAAACAGTCATGAATTGATACGAGGCACTCGAGCAGAAGGTAAAATTTTTGGAGTGTAATTGCCAGATGTGTCGAAGGACTACATCCCATAGAGAAGGAAAGGAGTACCAGTTTGTCTTTCTCAGGCTTTGGCATTGGTGGTGCCCCTGATTCAACATGCAGACAAGGTCAAAGTAAAAGCCATCCTCACCACGTCAGCATCCTACCAGGCACGGTCATGGCCCAGTCACAACTGACCGAGCTTTTAGGTCTGGGGTTAATTCCCGTTCTACTGACCCATAAACCCTGTTGAAAAAAAGGAAATGACATCACACGTGAAAATTCTTGAGGGAGAGTAGAAGGCATTACATATACTAACGTGCAAGTGCAGAAGACAGGCATTTTGCGAGGTCTTTGACCAGATGTGCACTCTAGACTTTACTGGAGCACTGAACGATCCATTGCTGTGGGGCGTTTCTCAGATGAAGAAATAGTGATACATGATTTAAGGATTCTGAGGGTTTTGAATAGCCCATATATTTATAACAAGTGTATCACACTAATGTGCGATGTTAAAAGGGGAATCTGGGTGTGGGTGTATGGAAATTCTCTATACTGCCGTCTCCGCTTTTCAGAAAATCTAAATCTGTTCTGAAAATGAAGTCTGTTTCTTAAAAAGCACATATATGGTATTCAAAAGACCGATTAAATTATGACATGTAAAATACCTAATAGAATGTCTGGCACATAAAATAAGCTCAGTAAATGCTATTTGCTTTTCTTCTGTCTTTAAAGTCTCAGGAAATTGATCTGCCATCTGCCCATTAATCTCTCTGCATTATTAAGCCTTCCTTCTTATTCTTTTCTATTTTTTACCACTTGAGTCACATTAATTCAGCCCAGCACTCATCTCATTTCAGTTCCTCATTTTGGACAACTTTCAGACAGTGATTTCTGTAACAGGCCAGTTAGATCACTTTTCAAGTCTCACTTTTATATTTCTTAGAGTCTTTAAATAAAAAACCCCTGAAGAACCCATTTTATATCAAGTGCTGTGAACATTTGCCCTCACATTTCACGAAGGTACTGAAAACAATGAATTATTAAAAATACTCTGAAAACCCTACACAACCCCGATCCTTTCTCACATGAATGCTGGCTAAAGGCCTTTAAACAGGCATGTATCTCTATTAGTTAGTCAATTAAAAATGCTAAGAACATGGCTTGATTTATACCACTCTGAACTAATTGGAAATAAAATATAATAATGTAAGAAATGCAGTAAGTGCACAATTCACAGAAGCAGGCAGAAAAGAGAGGGACAAAGGAAAAGATATTTTACAGATTTTGGATAAATCATGACCACTGATATTCTCTCCTCATATATAAATCTTCCTACATATCTTCTCTTGGGTCTCTTTCTCTGGAGAACTCTGACTCACTAGTGGTTAAGCAGCGACTGGTGCCTGACGTAGGTTCACGCTCTAGGGATATAAAATACGAGTGTTTCTCTAGCATCTCTGTTACCTCTTTCATTATCACAAGGGTGATCATATAGCTGTTCGCCCTTCTACCATTTACAATTTTGTTTCACAAACAGCTAATCTTTCTTCTTTGTCATATATATGATAAGTATATGTCAAATGTATATCATCTTCCAGAATGTTGGAAAGAGGTTGTAGGGAGGTATATTGACAATTCCCTCCTAAATAGTAATGATAATAATAATGTTATGATTTTCAAATCTGTCATATATGTTATTTTTTTCTCCAATACTCTAGTGAGATACTCAGTTAGGTATCATTATTCCCCTTGAGATACTGAAAGATTATGCAACCTCCTCGAGGTGACTAGAAAGACAGATTATGTGGTAGGAGAGAATAATATATATTAATAACCACAGTATTTTTCAATTTAGGAGACTTGAGTTTCTAGTGTTGTCTTTAAAATTTAGTGTTTGTTCTTCAACAAGTGGCTTTATTACTTGGACACTCAGTTTACTTACTTCAGAGGGAAAAAATCCTGCATAACCTCATATTGTTGTTACAAGAATCAAATGAGAGAACAATTTTCTGTAAAATGACTTTTCACTTCTAAAATGCTGCTCACAGTGACCTAGACTGGCTGTCCAACTTTTACTCTAATGTGTTGTAATGGTTAATTTGGAAATGAAAGTTTTTTGAAATCAGTAAAATCACACATTGTTTCTCACAATCCATTACTTCAAGTATTTGGTCAGAACTGTATTGCAGTGTCAAAATATGAATAACAGTGTAAGCACTGTGTTATTTTGATTTCCCAGAACTGCACAATAGGAAAACCGAGAAGAAAACGCTAGCGATAAAGTAAGCAGCACCATTAAAAATGATCAGTGACTTTGGAAATCTCCTGTCCTGTGAGGAGCTCTTTTGAATATGAGCCATGACTTCTCTGCAAAGGAGGAAGAAACAAGCCAGACCCAGGGGTTAGTGTTTTAAACCTGTCAGGCAGCTTGCAAATTTCTCACCTCATTTCATTGTTGCCGTAACCTCTTGAAGTGACACATTATCCCCATTTTTTCAAAAAGGCACTGAAGCCCAGAGATGTTAGATGACTCCCTAGGTTACATAGCAAGCAGCCAGAATTTGAAGTCTGGTTTGTGCCCTGAGCAAAATCCCCACCCCCCCAAAAAAAGAGAAAAGGAAAGGAAAGGAAAGAAAAGAAAAGAAAAAGAAAAAAGAAAAGAAAAAAGCCAAAAATTGTATAAGGTACCTTGATATTATTCAATATATTCTTTTGTTTGCAAAACAGTTTCCTTGTTAGTATCCATAGTTATGTTAGCTTTTGCCAAATAAACATACTTGCCACATTTTAAGGGTAAGAAAATCCTGAGTGATATAAGGAATGGACATTTTAGTACAGTTGGTAAGATAACCTCATGATGATTCTTGCAGTATCATCTCTATGGTTCCAAAAATAGAGCTCATTGAAGCAACACAGCCTTTCGCTGGCACAGCAGAGAGTGAAAGTGATCCTAGCCCAAGACTTCCAGCTGGGTTTTCCACTTGTTAGAGCTGCTTATGGATCTCCATGTCCCCTTAGCAAGAGCCACCATAGTCCCCTTCAGCACAGACATTGCCTTTGATTTAAAGTGCCTGTAGGCTGCTAAGTCCAGGGATGGTACTAGGGAAAACACTTTCCTCTGTGAAAAAACAAGACCTCTCCTGGAGAGAAATATCCAATAAAAGCATCATTTGCAACATCTGCAACTCAGTAGTATGATCTCTGTTGATTGTGTTGTCTGCCTGAAAGAGTTTGATGTAATGCAAGCAATGGATTGGTTTATTCATTTTCTCCAAAAGTGCTTATCTTTGAGTTTGGGTTCTCAAGAAATAATTGAACAGGCAAGTGAATGCACCAGACTTCATCGGTGTCGGATTGATTTGCAGAGGAAATAAACTGAAGTCTTTAACTGTGGAGATAGCACAGCTCAAGTGGCTGGTGAGAGGAGCGGGGTCTGCCCCTCCCTCTCTCCCTTTTGTGCTTTTTTCTTGAACAGGAGCTCAAGTGCTGATTAGAAATAGCAAAAGATATTAATATTTCATGCCCAGATACCTTACCTCACTGGTGTTTTGTAGCTAAAGATAGCAATGAATTATGCTGGGTTTCAAGGAAGGAAGTATCTGTCCAGTAGAAGGGAGATTTGGTTTGAGTTCTACTCATCGAGTGGGTAGTGTTTCCCTAAACATCTCTAAATGGTACTTCCAGTCTCAATTTACGACAGACAAACTAGATTAAAGACTTCCACAAAATTTCCAACCTCAGCAATTCCAATCTTTGGTAAAGACATGAGATTGGGTAATGGGACTTCTATACAAGAGTCTATTTTTAAGTTTTCAAATGCTTCAAAAGATGATCTGATCTATCTCTGGGGACTGAGGACATGATATGGGCTGTCAGCCCTTGGTGCCACTCTCATTACACAGTCTGACCAAATGGGATTTCAAAAGGAACTTTCCACAGTATCATTATAAGGACATTTATGTCTGACCAGATGGATCAAGATGTCAGATTCTCATGGCCTTTGCATTAAGTCAAACAAAAGTAGATCCTTCTCTGAGCTTTTGAATTATTTGGCTTATTTTCCACTAAAAACATGGACTTTGGGACTGGAAAGCGATTGAAATAAACATATCTTATTTACAATGTTACACAAAATGGATAGGCAAAGTGAAAAACCCAATTTGAAAGTATTTTGTGGTTTATTAAATAAAAGCATTACATTAGTAACAACAGCAAGGAAACTAATACTATGCCTTAGGACTTAAGCAATTTACTTGTTGATCTAGTTATATAACAAATACCTTCTGATTATCTTTTCTGTGCCACAACGTGTGCCAGGTTGCAGGCAGGCACAAGCAATAAATGCCATTCCTGTTATTAAGCAGCTTGTAATCCAAGGGTACTTACCCTGAAAACTGGAAGAACTATTATACAATAGGATGTAGACATTGCTCCAGTATCACAATCAAAACCTATACTTAAACGATGCCATCCACATACCTGATAAAATAATGCAGATACATTGAGGTGACTTTTTGGGGGTCTCATGGCAAAATGGCTTCATCTATGCTGTGATTAAGCAAAAACAATCGATGCATAATCATACGGGAACATTTTAGCAGAAACATATAAGGAGTGTCAAATTATAGGACAAATTGAGTTGAAAATTTCAGGTGGAGAAGAAAGCAGCCAAAGGGTCATGGTAAACCTGATGAGGCCACTAGGCTGGGCTGGGTTGACTTGTGTTTATACAATTAAATTGGGATGGTATCCTGAAATTTCTAGAATTTGTAGAATAGTTTGGGTTTTGAAGAAGAAAAAGCTTGGTGAATATGGAATAAGGTCTATGTTCAAAGCCTATATATACCCCCCACCAAAAAATTATAACTTAAGCAAAACTAGTAAGTAAATTCTGGCATTAACTGAAAATTATTGCTATTATAGGTATATCAGGAGTTTCTACCTTTCCCCCTAGAAATCTATGTTAGTTATGGCTTATAAACACATTTCTTTTAGTTACGTTCATAGAAGACGCTAATAATCAGGCTGAGAGTCTTTTCTCTGACTGAATCTTTCTGAGTCCTGGCAGTGTTAACCTGAGATCATGCTCGAAGTGACATTAAAATTTCAATCTGAAGGTAGTTAGCAGAAAAATGGGGGTGGAAGGAATATATTCCAGGCATTACAAATTAATTCTAACCTTATTTTTGTAGTTTTCAACATGAAAGGATATTTAAATATAAGGGTCTTGGGAGACCTACTTTATTTAAATTGCAGTTTCTCTTAATTAAAGTGTAGAATTTCTCAATACTCATTTCTGTACTGACAGTTTGCTAGTGTGATTTATAAAAAGGAAAGAGCTAAAATTCCTGAATATGCAGTAGCAACTATATGTTAGCTGTGATACCTTCCCAAATAACTGCTTCATTAAAAATTTGTTTTAGGAAATAGGTGTCCTAATAAGGATTTTCAGGATTCTTTACCCAATCAAGGTTGGTAATAGTTTCTATGTCCAATGAGTTTTTAAAATTTAAAATTTTTATGATGTGTAACCCTGTTGTACTCAATTAAATTTGCTGAGAGAAGTTTTAGAGCTATATCTCTTACTTAAAAATATTACATTTAAAGGTGGTTTGCTAGAACCATAAAGAACTTCAAGAAACCATTTAATTTCCTTTGTATGTATTCCTTCCTGGTTTCCTCTTCAAAATTACATTAAAGCCCTGAATTTGGTTTTGGCCATTGAATTTATATCGACTGTTTTAATGAGCACTGAAAAATAATAGGATGAAAATTTTTGGTATTATTTTAAGTAAACATGGCAAGCAGTTGCTGTAACTAGTCCGTAAACTTGATTAAAGAAACACAAATGCACCACAGATAAGCAACAGCAAAAAACAGTAGTGAGTTTGAGTAAATTTCTAAGGGATTCTGAAAGTAACTTTGCAAGTAACTTCACCAAGATTCTAGTTTTAGCTCAACCTCTTATCTATGAATATGACATGTGGCAATTA
Organism: Trachops cirrhosus; assembly: GCA_028533065.1. Lineage (NCBI taxonomy): Eukaryota > Metazoa > Chordata > Mammalia > Chiroptera > Phyllostomidae > Trachops > Trachops cirrhosus. The sequence continues at coordinate 15,685,638 of CM052549.1, forward strand.
CTGATTTACTTTCTGTAAAAATGAGATAGTGGCACACATGCCAATGTCTTGTAAGAATTTGGTAATTATCAAAATGCCTAGCACAAAGGTCACAATAAAAGGTCACGTGATGGCTCTGATTGGTGCAGCTCAGTTGGTTGGACATCCTTCTGCAAAGAGACAGGTCACCAGTTGATCCCTGGTAAGGGCATGTACCTAGTTTGCAGGTTTGGTCCCCAGTCTAGGTGCTTACGAGAGGCAACCGATCAATGTTTCTCTCTCACATAGATGTTTCTCTCCTTCTCTTTACTCTCTTACGTGGCCATGTGGCTGAGTTTTAGCCAACGCCAAGTGAGTGAAAGTTGAGTCTGCCATGCACAGGCCTGGATCATAAAAACCTGTATATAACTCTGCATGCTTTTACCCATCCACTTACTGAATTCTAGTGAATGCATTCAAATTAGAAGCCGAGAAGGTGGAACTATAAAATAGAAGGTGCCTGGAACCCTGAATCACTACTGGGAGGAGAGGCACATGCTAAACTGGGATTTGGACTTTATGCGAGTGAGCAAGGGACTTCAGTTACATGGAGCTACTGCACATTTTGAGGTTGTTGATTACAGTATCTGGTATCAGCTTAGCTGACAAACATAATGTGTTCGCATAATGAATCCATATTATTCAAAGTTAAATAAGAATGGACTGATATTTAGGGGCCATTTTATTCATTTTTAATTGGCTCCTGGGTTACTGACATTTGGAGCTTAGTTTTGGGTATTGGTGATGAATTCCTTAGGAAGACAAGGTTGATACAGAAATCCAAGAGGGAAGAAGAGTATGTGCAATGAATAGAGAATTAAATTGAAGTGCGTTTAAAGAATCACAAATTGAATAGTGGAGAAAACTGGCAGCAGATAAGGTGACAATGTTAGTTTGTGGGATGATCATAAAGAGTCTTTTATATTAGCACCTCTTCCAGCCCTGAAAATAGGAATGTAGTTTTCAAAGTCAAGGGAAAAAGCTCGATGTGTCCCCTGTACTTTCTGCCTGCCTCTGTAACCATATTGCTCACATTATGTCATCATTTCATATATCTGTTAAAGAGACTTTCTGAGGCTTAGCTCTAATATATCAGTGGTTCTGAACGGACCACAGAATAAATTCAAAATTTCCATTTAACCTGCACTGGTTTCTGTTTCATGCTGCTATACATATGCTAACCTAGAACTGGGTTTCTCAATTTCCGTGAATTATTGACCTTTGGGCTGGATAATTGTCTGTTGTAGGGGTGCTCCTGTACACTGTGAGGTGTTTAGCAGCATCTCTGGCCTCTACCCACTAGATGATAGTAGCACTCTCCCCACTCCCCCACTTGTGATGACACATTGTCTCCAGACTTTTTCAAATGTCCCCCAGGACACAAAATTACCCTCATTTGAGAAAACCTCTCCTAGATGTCTCATCACTGTATTTGGGGGTGGGGGGATTCTTAGCATTTATTTTTTTGTAAAGAAACTTTTTGGTAGATTTTTTTTTGGCTTGGAAGTTCCTGTTTTTTTCTCTCTAGCTTAACCTCTTCATCCTAGTTGGTTTTATCTTCTGTGGCTTCCTGAGACAGTACGCATGGGTAGTAAAATTGTTGGAAATGTGCATGTCTTAACATGGGCTATTCTGCTTCATTTAACACCTCAGGTGAGCATGCAATTCTTAGTTGGGAATGAGTTTCTCTGAGAATTTGGAAGGCATTTCTTTACCGTGTTCCAGCTTTCAGCAATTCTATGGACAAGTCTGGTGTCATTCATATTCCTGAATGTGAGCTCTTGTTGCTTTCCTTGGGACATCTGTACAGTTTTGTTTTTTTGTCCCCACATGCTCTGATGTCACAGTGATTTGCTCTGTGTAGGTCTTATGGAACTGTTGTGCTGAGCACTTGATGATCCCTCTCAATGTGGAAGTTCATACACTTAAGCTTGGAAAAGATTTTAAACATTTTCTGTTATTTTTCTCCCCTTCATCTTCTCTCAGATTTCTATCTAAAATTCTAAATGTTCAGTGTTGTAAACCCTATATTCTAGTCTCTTCTCTCCCTTTATTCCTGCTTTCTGGGAGCTTTTTTGACTTTGCCTTTAACCCTTCTATTGAAGTTTCCTCTTTTACTCATAATTTTACATTCCAAGATTTTTTTCTGTGCATGGCATTTAAAAAAATTATCCCCTGTTCTTATTTTATGAATACAATAACTAATCTCTCTGAAGTGCTAAAGTGCCTGTTAGAAAAAAAGTTTACTGCTTTTTTGCTGAGATCCTTTTATCCTTTTGTTTGCTTTAGTCTTTATCCTTTGTGTTAGAGGCTTTCTTCAAACGCCTGTTTATATATGACTTTCTATTCAGATTTAGGAAGTAGGTGTTAAAAATTGATTTCAAGGTATGTAGTATGTATATGGGTCCTATCCACTGGTGTGGTATGTGACTTGGTTTTATTGGGAGCTCCACACTCATCAGCATCTGCTGTTCTATTCTTGGATGTTTCTTCAGAGAACATTTATCCATCCGCCTGCCTGGGATGTATCAACCCATCCATATGCATTCTTAGAGCCAGTAGGGAAAAGACAGCTGTATTTTGATGATAATTGATGAATAATCTTATTTGTCCTGCATTGCCATTGCCCTAGCAATGTGTGGTGGCCCCAAGTCCTGCACATTAAACTGAGGCAAACTGACTGCAAATGTTTGGGAAGGTGACTGAGGAATCTGATGACTTCTCCATGGGTTAACCAGTTCTGGTTTCCACCCCACCTATTACCCTAGTTGCAGAGGTACCTGACTTATGCCTTCATTTGCCATGTCCCACTGCAGTTCTGTGACAAAACCTCCCAGCTCTGCTGCTTTCCTTAGTGACAGTGTAGTTTCCAGCTTTGATGTACAGCTCTATATGCCATGTTTGGTAGGTTGGATTATGGCCCCAGAAGAATTCCAAGACCTAATCCATAGAACCTGGAAATGTGACTTTACGTGGCAAAAGGGGGCATTGCAGATGTGATTCAGTTGAATAGCTTGAAAAAGAGAGACTCTTCTGGATTTCTCAGGTGGTACCTAAATATAATCACGATTGTTCCTATAAGTAGGGAGGCTGAAGCAGATTTGACCACCAGAGAAGAAGAAGGTGATTAACAAAGGAAACAGAGATTTGAAGATACTTTGCAGTTAGTTTTGAAGATGGGGACAGGTGAGTCATGAGCCTAGGAGTGCGATGTGTGCAGCTCTAGAACTTGGAACAGGACAGGGAAAATCGTCTACCTTAGAGCTTCCGGGGGAGCATGTCACGCCAGCACCTTAGTTTAGACTACAAATCACTTTGGATTTCTTTCAAAACTGTAAGAGAATAAGTCTATGTTGTATTAAGTCACCAGATTTGTTGTAACTGTGTAAATCGGTCACATGAAACCAATACACCAGTCATCCATCTGCTTCCTGGTTTCCAAAGCTGTGTTGTAGTCACTTCCTTCTCGCATTGTCTTGATCCTTGTGCACTCATCTTACAGCCTTTCAATCTTTTGTTTTATTTTTATGGGAGTTTAGATAAGAAGAATACTTGACACCATTATAATCCTCAATGATTTTTGTCTTAATTTTCTTTAGAGGTATCCAAATAATGCCTTTCACATGTGATCATTGGATAATAAATGTACTTTTTGTTTGCATTTTGTGGGTTTTTGAGTTTATGATGTACTTTGGCTGTCTATGTACCAAGTTTGTTAGCCTTCATTATTTGTAATGGGGGAGGTAGACATGATTAAATAAAAGAAACTATAAGAAGACAGGAATGCTACTATTTTCAATAACATTCAATATTGTTTTTGAGTTATATGATTAAGCAAGAAATGTTAAATAACTTGTATAAGTATTTATAAAGATCTGTATTTGCAAATGTTATGACTGTATGATTAGAATACTTAGGATTCAACTTTTATAATTAATAATAATAATAATAAACTACAAGTACAAACAGATCTCTCAAAAACCACAGGCAAGTAGATGGCCAACTTTGAATGATCAGATATACAGAATAGAAAATAAGTATGCCCAGTGAGTTTGATGGAATAAAAGAGGGTATCAAAACAATTTTGTAAAAAGTCATTCAAAATGAACAAGCTGATCTGAAAAAAATTTAATGATGTTTACTATAAGGAAAAAATGACTGAAATTGCAAACTCAATACAAATGGTATTCTTGCTTAGGCATAACTGAAGAAGCAATTAGTAAAATGATACATGAAGAGATTATACAGAAACAACACAGAGACAAATAAGACCAAACATCTGAAAGAAAGGTTAAGTGACATACGATTAAGTGAAGAGCTCTGTATCTAATAGTATCCAGACAATAAGAAGAAAAATCAGAATGACATTAGAATAGAAAAATACTGGAATTTTATAGCATTTACGAAAGACAAAAGCTCTTATATTTAGAAAGTCCAATGAATCTCTAAGTATGAAGAGAATTTAGAGAAGAACAATAGGAAAATATGAATTAAAATTAAAATGAGATAATACTATAGCAACCAAATTATTTTTTTAAAACTGAGAACCTGAATATACCCCACATTGGTAAGACACAAGAGCAACGGAACTCATAAACTGTTTCTGGACTCCACGTTGATATGGCTACTCCGGAAAGCAGTGGGTGGTTATCAGAAAAATAAAGGAAAAAACAAAGCAGGCCTAATATTATTTTATTTGCTATGTTGATGTGAAGCATGTTTAATTCTATTCAACCCCTTATATAATTACAATTGGATCTAATCTTATACAATGAGTAAGTGATTTTTAACTTGATTAATAAATACATAATTCTTCATCACCTTTCAAGGTCATAAAGAACAGTTGGATGTACCCGGGGATGGCTTTACTTATCTAGCAAAGAGAACACCACTTCAGAATAAAGGTTACAGTCACGGTCTTTGGCATCCATGAAGTGACTGACACATTTATTCATCAATAAAAATTTAAGCTCCATTCAGTATAAGTGCCGTAAGGCAAAGGCTTCATTTATCTAATTCTGGGTCTTATGCCCAGTGTCTGACACAGAGGCTGCCTAGTCACAGAACCTCAATCAATACTTACTGAAGGAATGAATGATTCACACGTTCATTCAAGGCTTAACTTTTGTGCTTTTGTTCTTTTGTTATTTAATGTTCATTCTAAATTTCTCTCACAGTTATTTGTGCAGTGATTACTATGTTCAATGGAGCTAACAATAAATATTTGAATTAGTAATAAAAGCAAATGCTACTTTACTTGTCATTGCCCAGCATTGTTCTAAAGGCTTTATATATATTTGATCATTTAATCCTCAGAGTCTATTTTACTCCCATTTTATAGATCATAACACTGAGGTACTTGATTTGTCTAAGGTTCCATAGCTATTGAGTTGCAGATACAGAATTTGAGTCCAGGTGGTCTCACTCCAGAATCGAGCTTTTTCCTCCAGTTGTGTGCTTCATCTCTGAGAACATAGAAATGTCAAAGAATTCTAGACCAGTTCATTCCCAACTGATACATCTTGATTTTATCTTGTTTGCGAAGATTTGTCACATTTCTACTTAGGCAGTGTCAGAGCTGGGCAGCCGATGGAGGTGGTTGTTCTGGGCAGGATATAGAAAAAATGTGCAACAATGTGCCGTGCAGACCTGATGACTGAAGATATTTAACAAGGGCAAAATCAATTGATGCCATTAATCTAGGGAGAAAAGGGGCCAATGCCAGAGCAGAAGGCCAGAGGCAAGTGTGAGGATAGATTTGAGAGGATAGGGTTGGACTAAAATCAGAAGGAGCGGGCAGTTGTGTATGCCCATGTACACATAAATGCAAGCCAGAACAATGCCAGAGAAAGAACTCAGTCCAGGAAAATTGATGGGATTTAAGTACTGGTTCTGAGTAACAGCAAGAATCAGAGCAACAGGAGAATGCCAGTAGGTGTTCTGGCCTCACCAGCCGCAGAGACTGGTGCTGAACCAAAGGTTTGCTGGGGTCCAGCCTATAGTCCAGTTAGTCCTGAGTAGGAATCGGCTCTGTGGGGCCAGTAGGTCTGAGAGGAGGAGGAATTGTCAACAACTCTTGGATGGAGGGCAGAGGTGAAGAAACAATAAGCAAACCCTGTTTTCCTATAGATTTAACTTTTGTTTATCTTTACTTTTTAAATATATGCTGAGGAATATGTGTTTACTGATAAGCAAGAAGAGAAAAAGAATTGTCTACAACTCCACCAAAGATATTATTAAAAAGGGATGTGAAATCTTTTGTGTTAAAAAAATTCTATGACATTTTTCAAACCCACAGAAGTTGAAAGATTAGTATAAGGCACTCTCCTGCGCTCATCACCCAGCTTTAACGATTTACCAGTCCTGTTTCCTCTATTCCCTCCCACAGTCTATACACACACATACTTGGAAACAGAAAAGACTGTTATGCCATGCAAACACGCCCTAAATGTCCTTCTCCTAACACTATCATCAACAATAAATTGCCATGTTAATAAAATTAAATTGAAATCATTTTTCTGGTTTCATAACATTGCACTCTTTGCCTAGATTGTTCCCAATTTTTATAGTAAATACATAATACTGCCCTGACGTACACACATAATATATATAAAAACATTCATCTTCTTGCCACTGGTGTGTATATATGTGGGTGCGTGTGTGTGTTTAAACTGTTTGCACACTGTTCCAATTATTTCCTTAGAACAAATTGTCACACGTGGAATTTCTTGATCAATGCGTAAATCTATTCTAAAATATTTTAAAAATTATTGTCAAATTGCAGTCCCAAAATTTCCTACTCTTTTACACTCTAACCAGCAGTGTATAGATATGTATATTTTTACATTGTTTCAGTAATACTGAGTTATTTAAATTCTTTGTAATTTTTCTCAAAGTTGATTTTTTAATTGGTCTCTTATTGCTTGGATATATGATTTTTGAATATTATTAACCTTACACATTTTTATGTTTATGAGCCAAGTGACAACTTGCCAGGGCAAATGAGGAATGTGACTAAAACTAAAAAGGCTGATTCCATAAACTACACATTTCTTCTTGTGTCATTTATTGAGTAACCTTATATGTACATTTTTCTAGACACACTTAACAAAGGAAAAATGTGCATTCCAAAAATGTGTGTAATAGTTTAATTTTCTGAGAAAGTATGGACTGCTTTAAAGATTACTAGTAAATTAGATTAACTATATTTAGCATTCAGTTCTACAGCCATTGAGGGTTATATCCATTAAATATGAATTTGTACCTGAATTCATTTTCTTGCTCTCTGTTGCTGTCACTTAATGATTGGCTATTTTCCATTTTACAAGATTTATTATTTGACTGGGCTTTATAATGGTTTGATAGCTTACAAAAGCTTAAAAACCAGCCAGTGGAGCACTAAGTAAATTGCATCAATCTATAATCTTATTTCAAAAAATAACACAATGTGATAGTAAAATAAAGTATGAAAAAATATCATCTGATCTAATGTTTGTGTTTGTATTTTTCAAGAGCTAGTTTACCTGGGACTGTCAATGCATTATGCTTTGCAGAGTTTCACTATTGATGTCAGTGGTAGAGGGGATTTGTCATGCTCAAATGCTTTTCTGAGTAATAAAAATGCCAAAAATAGAATCTAGCAATGAAAATAATCACAGAGATTGGTGGAAAAGGGGGAGCCAGGCAAATTATTTTCTATCTTGCATTGCTGATGGGCCAGATGGTATAACTGGACATTATTTACAGAACCACCCACTGCAGGATTTTAACTGAGTCCCAAGTCAAATACAGTACTGCCAAATTGAGTTTAACAGTGCTTAGACCAAAGTCCGTTACCTTATCCAGGTACTCCCACTGGGTTCTGTATCGTTCTGGTGTTGCCAGACCTGCCTGCAATCCACATTTTTTTCTGGAAATGTGCCTTCTTTAAACTGGTTCAGAAACAATTTTACTTATACATCTCTACCTCTTCCAGGTAGAGATGAGATAAAGGAATAGACATGGTACAAGTTACATAGTTGAGAAATTCAAGTTTCTACTTTTGATTTTTTTTAATCCAGTCTAATATCAAATTGGCAGTAATATTTAATCAGTCTTATGCAATTGTCATTTTTATTCCACTTTGAAGTACCCTATAATGGCCATCTTGCTCATCAGAAAGAACCTACAAAATGGATCCAAGTCAAACAGATATTAGCGATATTTCACTGTTCATTATTGGGGAATATTTGCTCTAATATTGTTTTTAATCTATTTTTATTGAATTTATTTGGGTTATACTGGTTAATTAAATAGGTTTCAAGCCTACAATTCTATAAAACATTGTCTGTATATTGTACTGTGTGTTCGCCACCCATAGTCTAGTCTCCTTCCATCACCATTTATCCTCCCTTTACCCCCTTCTACCTCCCGCCACCCCCTCTCTGGTAATCACTGTACTATTGTTTGCATCTGTGAAGTTTGTTTTAATTTAATCCTTGTACCTATGGCACCGGCTCTCCCAACCCTGCCCTATCAACAGCTGTCAGTCTATTCTCTGTATCTATGAGTCTGTTTCAATTTTTTAAAATTTATTTTGTTCCTTGTATTTCACATACAAATTCTCTAATGTGGTTTTTAATCATCAGTCTTATAGAGTGGTAACCTAGATTTAAAAAATTTTGTAAAGCAGATTGGTCATAAATATTTACTTCCTGATTTCCTTTAAAATTCTTTACTTAATACTCCAAAAGAATTCAATGATCCTTTTTCAGTTTCAAAAATTTGTGCTATTTTCCCCCCTATTTTGCATCCCCTTCATCCCTATATTTAACATGTTTAAATTCTGGCAAAGAATTAGTAGCTGAATGGCCAAATTCTTCAGGAAAGGCTACAGCCTTTTGCTATTTCCTGAAGAACAAAAACATGTTGGGCTACAAGTCCAGCCAGAAAAAACAAATGTCTGTTGAAAATGATCCAGTCCAAGTTTGTAGATCCAAAGTCTGGAGAAAGATGCCGAGCCTCAGGTTAACATCCAACACACACAGTACATGTCAGACCGAAAGAAAGTCCACTAGGGCTTGAACATCGTCAGTTAAACCTAAAGAGCGAGGTAAAATGTATGCACAATTTATTCCAGTTGCCAGCATTGGATGTTTTTATGAGGATGAGTCACTTTTCTAAAGAATTTTGCAATAAACTAGGTTTATGTCAGAATGTCATAAAGGAGTTGACTTTGGCATTTGCTCTTTGGGAGCTTCTATCTCTTCTCCTATCTTCTTTAAGCAATCTCACTTGATTTTGCTCAACTAGCTTTTTCTGCTTCAATCTCCTTTTTATGGTTTATCAGCTGCTCAGGTCTCTGGCCTCCCCATTCAGAACATCACCTTCCAATGTAGCACATTCCCCCTGAAATACAACAACTGCAACAGCATTAGAAGTGTCAGGGTTGGAATCATTTTGCTGATTCAGGTGAGAGTCGGATTGAAAGAAACTAGGCTTCCATTCCCAAAATGTTCTAGGTTCTACTGCACTTAGGGATGACAACAGTAAACAAACATGGTGGCTTAGACTCACCATGTGGTATCATTTCACCTACAGGGAGGAGAGCCCCTTCAGCCTGAGATACTGCTGTGCCTAAATGATGCAGGGGTTAGCTTTCAGCCTTTGAGTTTCACCCTGTAACTTGATCAGATGGTCCTGTTGAAGGTAAGTGAGACAGTGATGCACCACCATTGTAAAAACCAATATGCCTCCAGGAATTTTTCAGAAAGACAAAATCACCCATGGTTGAGAATCACTGTACTGAAGAATACATACTTTTAGTTTGGTTGAATACTGTCAATTTGTCTCCAAAGATTGGTACAAATTTATATTTTCACTAGAATATCTATTTCATTCCATCCTCATCAATACCATGTAATTAAGACATTTTGCTAATCCAGTTGGTGCTAAATAGTATCTTGTCTTAGTTTGCATTTCTCTAATTACTGGCAGGGCTGAGCATATCTTTTTATACATCAATGCACTCAATTTGGTAATGTTTTGTTGAATTTTGCATCTATGTTCATGAGAAATATTGGTCCATTGTTTTCTTGTAATGCCTTTTATCTGGTTTTGATATTGGATAATTCTGACCTCATAAAATGAATTAGGAAGTATTTCCTCTGGTTCTATTTTCTGGAAGAGATTGTATTCATTTGGTATTATCTTGTCTTAAATGTTTGATAGAAATCACCAGTGAAATGATATGGACCTTTGCTTTCTTTTTTAAGATTAATAATTATTGATTTAATCTTTAATAGAAATAAACCTATTAAGATTGCTTATTCTCCCTGTGTGTTTTGGTAGTTTGAGTCTTTCAAAGGACTGGTGTATTTTATCTAAGTTGTAATATTTTTGAACATAAATTTGTTGATATCGTTCCTTTTTTGTTATTTTAATTTCTGTTGGGTCAATAATAATGGCCACCTATTTTATATCTGATATTGTTAAATAATGTCTTCTCTTTTTTTTTTTCTTGGTTATCCTACCTAGAGGTTTTAGGCTTTTATTGGTATTTCCCCCCAACCCCCCAGTTTTTAGATTCATTGCTTTTCCCAATTGTTTTCCTCTTTCTGATTTCATTTATGTTTTTCTCTAATTTTTAATATTCATTTTCTTCTCCTTATTTTATTTTTAATTTGCTCTTCTTGTCTAGTTTCACAGGGAAGGTGTTGGATTTAAAAAA
>CM052549.1:15696863-15783653 GCA_028533065.1 Trachops cirrhosus
TCTCTTTTATTATTTGTTCAAATAAGTTTTTCACTTGTTGCTCTTCCTCTTCCCCTTCTGGTACCCCTATAATTTGGATGTTAGAGTGTTTAAAGATGTCTTGGAGGTTCCTAAGCCTCTCCTCATTTTTTTGAATTCTTATTTCTTCATTCTTTTCTGGTTGTATATTTTTTTCTTCCTTCTGGTCCACTCTAATGATGTGAGACCCATCTTTCATTCCATCACTATTGGTTCCCTGTGCATCTTTCTTCATTAAACTTATTGCAGCCTGCATTTTTTCAGCTAATTTGCGACCAAAATCAACCAATTCTGTGAGTATCCTGATCACCAGTGCTTTGAACTGTGCATCTGATAGGTTGGCTATCTCTTGGTTGCTTAAAAGGATGGGTTATGGGGCTTTCAATTCTTCTGTTTGAGCCATCTTTTTGCTGTTTTTTTTCGTTTTTGTTTTTGTTTTTGTTTTGTTTTTTGGTCTTGTTGAGCTCCTATAGTGAGGGGTGGGGCCTTAGGAATTCACCCGGGCGGGGCACCCCAGTAGCTGGGTTGTGATGCTGTATGTGGGGGCGGGGTCCAAAAAGGAACAATGGCGCTTGCTCTGCTCTCTGCAGGACCCCAGACCCTTCCACTGCCTTCCGCAAGCTAACTGGGCCCCTCTGGCACCAATTCCAGTGTGGGTGGGCCTGTGCACCCCTCGGGACCTTCCTTTTCAGTCAGTGACCCAAAGCTCTATTTCCCGGTGCTGGGACCCTGAGTTGGGTGCAGTGCCTTGCTTCACAATGGCCGCCTCTCTGGGTCCACTGGTCGCCACCCGCTGGGTCTGCTGGTTGCCACACCCTGGCCTGGGCCCACCAGCCACCTCCGCTTGTGCACCCAGGGTCTGCCTGCTGCGGACTTGTGGGCCGCCCCAGTTGCTCTGTGCTCCGCTCCGCTCTGCATCCCTTGCCCGGCCCGACTCTGCCCCTCCTACCGGTCTGGATGAATGTGTCTTTTTTAAATCCTTGGGTGTCCAACTTCCATACACTTCAATTTTCCGTCAGTTCTGGTTGTTATTTTGTTTCTATATTGTTGTTGTCCCTATCTTGATTGTGCGAGGAGGCACAGTGTGTCTACCTATGCCTCCATCTTGGCCGGAAGTTGTATTTCTTTTAAAAAAAACATAAGAATTGTTAAAACTTTTTAAAACTGCTACTGTTTTTAAAGGCAACATTTGAAGAGTTCTGTAAGATCGAGAGCTTAACAGAGAAGTCAGCTTGTCTCAAGTTTTTCCATGTGTCTGTTGCCTGTAATCCTTATATTTCTCTTTGCTTGGGGGTCTTTCTTTCCTTTGTTTCCCCAAAGATTTTATTTATTTTTAGAGAGAGGGGAAGGGAGGGAATAAGAGAGGGAGAGAAACATCAGTGTGGTTGCCTCTGGTTACACACCCCCTACTGGGGACCTGGCCTGCAACCCAGGCATGTGCCCTGATTGGGAATGGAACCAGCAAACCTTTGGTTCTCACACCAGCACTAGACCCACTGAGCCACAGCAGCCAGACCTCTCTTTCTAATGTATATAACCCAAATGCCTGAGGTCTCCTCTAGCACAGTAGGGCAATTGGAATATCTAATTTTCAAACATATATGCAGTATTGGTTCACTCAGTGTTACAGTCAGTAACAAATTCTGAAATGGTTTTGCATAGTGATTTTCTCCAGTAGATTTATAGCTACAGTTTCCTATCTTGGATCTTCTATGGTCAATATTCCTAGAGGCTCTAATTTGATCAGGCTACTACCGAGCAAACGTTCTCCTGAATGTACCTTCTGATGTCTCTAAATCCTCTTATTCACTTCCCCCCTTTATATTTTTAACTTGATTATTGCTTGATAATTTCCCACATGGCCAATGCTTCCAGGGTAATAGAATTATAATGAACCCTGATTGTAAAGTTATTCCAGCTACTTAACAGGGTGACTGCATGAGGATGTATGAAAAAAAAGGGTTGATATCTCCTGTTGGAAGATGTGTCTGCCTAAGAGGGCTAATGAAGTGTTTCCGGCCAAAGGGACACCACTAGCTTTGATGCTGTATAAATAAATGTCAGTGATCATCCTTCTGCTCAACTCGCCACCCACTGACGGCACCAGGGCCTACGTGCAGCCAGAATGCCTTCTGCTCTAATTTCACAGCATCTCAGTAATATTTTGTTGACATGCACCACTGGGGCAATTTTCAAATACACATACTCACCTCTGATGAGGGCACTGATCCGGCATTTATCAATATATGTATATTTGACGCATGCAGCAATAGGTAACTCTAAACTGACCAGCCATGTCTACATAGAAGGTTAATGATAAAATCATTGATTTTTCTTTATTTAATGTGTCTTCTTTACTCCCTCTTTACTCCATCAATGGAACCAAACAGGGGGAGGGAATTAGCATGGGCAAAACAAGGTTGTAGGTAATGTAGTCAATAAATATTAACAGTCATCTCCCCAGGCAGCGGCTGGGTGACTTTGTTTTTGATGACTTTTGCAAACAAATGAAAAAGGAGCTGCAGTCATCACAGGCAAGTCTGGCCGGCACACCCCGGAGGGTACCCCACCGACACTGCGCCATCCGCGTGGCCTTCCGCGGGAGCCGTCCCGGCAAGCGGGGCTGGACAGACTCCCCGGCTGAGTCCATGCACCGTGAGTGTGCACAGCCGCGAGCTGCTTCGGCCTCCACACAGCTCTCTCTCTGGTCCACGTGTCTCAAAAGGCTACACACTTTAAGCCCTGTTTCCCCTCTCTAAATACACTATTGGTGTTTGTCCTGATCCCTCTGCAGTCTTCTCCCATCCAGTTGACTCTTGCCCTCCTGAACCATGTCTCCTCAGAATTCTCTTTCCCTTCAGAAAAAAGTCTGCATACCAACTAAATATAATTTGAGCCAGCGTCTCCAGGCCTCCAGTCCTTCCATGGTAACTTAATTGTTTACAGCATTAAATGTTTTTATTAAAATGTCTACTGTATGCCAGGTGTCGTGTTAAACATGGGGAAGAGGAAAAGAAAAAAGAAAAATAGAAAAGACATACTCCCTCTTCTTAAGGAGTGTGGCAAGGTGAGTGATAGAAAAGCTAAGGCATTCCTTGTTTGAGCGTGTGGGAATAAGATACGGTTTTTTGGAAGCTTTACAAGCCAAAGAAGGGGGGTGTGAAGGGGCACATGCATAGTCACTGATCTTAAATAGAGGTGCCTGTGGCCTAGGGCGTGGAGGCCACACCATTGCTGAACTGTAGGAGGAAGACCCGACTCCTTTATGGTGTTCCTCTTTCTATGGGCGAGCGGAGCTGCAGAGTGGTCTGGTATCTGTGACCCAGGCACAGGCTGTCTGCCTCGGGGACCTGACTGATGTTTAAGGTGTCTAAGTGATTGCTGGGAAAGGCCTAAGTCCCAGGAATCCCAAAGTTGCTTGAAAAGTTACAGCCTTCCCACTGGGGAGAGGAAGGCTCATGTCCCGTGAGATGCTGGGTTTTGATAGAGCATTCCTTAGGTGACCGAGCTGAGACAACCCTGCCTCTCTTTCTACCAGCCCCTCAGTCTGGGGAAAGGAGTGGCTGACCACATGAGCGCTCTTACAAAGGGCCACCCTGTGTAGTCTTTTTCTGATGGATACAATAATATCTAGTTGCTCTCACTGGAGGTTTGTGTGGCCCGCTTTTGTATTTCTGCTGTATGGATTATATTTGTGTTTCTTTGCATGCCTCATTGTGTTTTTAGTGGAAACGGGACATTTTAGACAATAGACTGTAACAAGTCTGGCTACTTGTTTTGTGATTGGCTGGGTTATTTTAGTGACATCTAGCCTCCTCCCCTCGGTGTTAAGCCTTTGATGCTTTTCTCAGGAAGGCACGGCTTTGGGAATGCCCACAGTTACCCCAGTGTTTGGGGGGCGGCTCTGCTCTTCTCTTTCCCCGACTGCACCCAGCTGGTAAACTTCACTAATTGCCAGATGGTCGCTCTATTGTTTTCAACAATGCCCTGGGGCACAAATTGCTCTACAAAGTAACCCAATCAAGTTTTCAAGTTTTGGCTCCTTTGAAAGAGTACTTTTAGAGATTAGCCTTTGGTTCTTTTGGCCACAGGAGAGCGCCTCCCTGTCTCATATTCCATGTCCTCTCCTGCAGCCTAGCCAGCCTACACTGTAGCCTATGTCTTGAATCTTCTCTCAGTAGTCTTTCACAGTTTCCACTGCTCTTAAGAATGTCCTTAAACTTGAATTTATCCAAAAGATACTGCAAATGAAGTCAATTCCTTTGCAAAGAGATTAGGTGGTATTATTTTACGGTCTGCCTCCGCACACATCCCAGGCACATCTCTGAACTTTTTCTCTGGGTAACATTCCCACACCTGAAGCGGAGCCCTTGGTGGAGGGTGGGGCAGCAGCCTGGAGTCCCCTTGGTTTGCCTCTCCTGGCACTGAACCATTGCCTCACAAGCCAGAAAAGGGTGGCCAGGGTCCTAGTATGCTGACCCCAGGGTAGACATCCTGTTCCATGAACGGGATCTGGGTGGAAGAAGGATGACCCACTTCTCAAGTGCACCTACTCAGGTATTAACCTCAGTAGCTGGGGGCAAGATGGAAGTGCTGACATCCTGATCCTCTGAGGAGAAAGCTCTTCAACTGTGAATGAAGGAGAGATGAGACCCCACGTTCTCCACTAGAGAGTAGAGGGGGGAATTGAAAGGGGGAACTTGGTTCAAATACTACCCACTCTTGCTTTCTTACAACGTTTTCTAGATATTTTTGAGTAGATGTTCTGTCATGTGCTGTTTGCGCTAAGGACCATTCCCCAAGGCTTTCCATTGGTTTGGTTGACCTGGAGCTCTCACACCGCCATACCAGAGCCAGTTCTGGCCATTCCACAGCCACCTGTGGTGGACACATCCGTTCGTTAGTTTGCTCTCAAACTGCTCACCAGCATAGTTTTGTGTCTTTGAGTTGTAATATTTCTGATACCTTTCTTAATTTTATTGTTTGGTTACACTTTGCATTCAACACTTTTTTGTATTAGTTTCAGGTATATAGCAGAGCAGATAGACATTCATATAAGTTACAAAATAATCCAATAATTCTAGTGCCCACCCGGCACCATAGACAATTACTACAATATTGTTAACCATATCTCCTGTGCTGATATCTTTTTTAAATCAACTTTTTAAAGTTATCATTTATATACACTATAATGTACCCATTTTTAAGTGCACATTTAATTGATTTTTAACAAATTTATACATCTGTGTAACCTCAAGCTAATCAAAATAAAGAGCATTTCTATCACTGTGAGAGGTTCCACATACCCCCTCGCAGACAAACTCTAGCACTCAGCCTCTATCCCGGACAACCACTGATGTTCTCTTCCAGCTGGAGGTGAGGTTCGTTTGAGGGGACCCTGGAAGACATTTTCCCTTGGTTTCTCTCCCAGCCATGCGACATAACCTGATTAAACTTGTGTGCCACATACTGATGTCAAGGACGGACTGTGTATACTGCCGTGGTCCCCTAAGATCATAATGAAACTAAAACATTTCTATCTCCTGGTGATATTGTAGATATCCTAATGTCATAGTGCAACACATTACTTCCAAGTCTGTGATATGCTGGTGTAAATAAACCCACCGTGCTGCCAGTTACATAAACATGCAGCACATAGAATTAGGTACAGTAGATAATACTTGATAATAGTAATAAATGACTATGTTACTGGTTTATCGATTTCCTATACTATACTTTTATCACTATTGTAGAGTGTACTCTATCTACTTATAAAAAAATTAGCTTACTGTAAGAGCATGCCTTGTTCTGCCGGCTGCAGCTTTAAACATCTCACGTTTACCTTCCCCCTTGATTACATTATCTTCTTGTGCTTGACTTAATGTGGCATTGCTTTGTGCTGTGACATGCTGTATAGGCATTAGCCCAGGAGCAAGAAGCTGTGGAATATGCCCTAGTTGTGAAGTAGGCTACACTTTCTAGGTTGTGTAAGTGCACTCCGTGGTGTTCATACAGAGATGAAATTGCCTACTGATGCAGTTCCCAGATGCATCGCTGTCATTAAGCAGCATGGGCTGTAAAACGAATCAGACTGGCAGCACCTTGAGTCTCCAGCCAGCTGACACAAGCACAGGTTGCCTGTGTAGAGCTACCGAGACTTAGAGATGCTCACTCTTGGCCCGCTCCAGGTCTTCTTCCGCAGCCTCTGCCTTCCCAGGAAACTCCCCGTATGCAAACACATCCTGCCAACACTTTCTGTTTTATCTTAATTCAGCCAGAGTCTGTGTCTGTTGGTCTCCACAGAAGTACCCTAATTCACATAACAGTTTACCTTAAAGAAAAAAATGATTTACAACAGAAGATCCAATAGATATAACCAAGTGTTAAAGTCCCTCAACTTGGATGTCCATAGATACCAGCATTAATTAACTTTTAGAATAATTACATCGCTGTTATATAGACTGAAAAAAGAATTAAGTGCAATTTTTGTTTATATATTCAGTGCTGACTAAAGTGTCTGGCAAATAGTAGATGCTCAATATATATTTGTTGACTCTGTGAACAGGTCAGAACTATTCCAGCTACAAGGGACATCAATTAACAAGGAAGGGACACTTTAAAACACAAGCAGAGAATTCTAGTGAGGAAGTGACTTTTCAAAGAAGAGCAAATATTATCAAGTGATAATATCAAGTGAGGCCATAAAGATGGGAAGCACTTGGACGATATATTTTATGACTTGGTGTCTTCATTCAACCTGAGGGAAACAATGGCAGGAATCTAATTCATTTTCATCTTCCCATTTTCTGCTTACAAAAAGTTCAGTGGCATTTCAAAATCATCAATCCACTGGCAATGTCCTTTGTACCTTGCAGGTGTAAGCAAAGTTAATTTAGGAAGGAAACCATTACTCTCCCCAGGGTTGGTTTTAACAAATGATAGATATGATTTTTTAAAATTACCGTCTCCTGCCCAGACACTTGGCTCCAGACCTGTGTGGCTATTCACCTTCAAACCTCCACAGCAGCAAAGCTGACTCTGCACTCAACTGCGCTGAGAAATAAGCTGTTTTGACATTTAGCTGCCCGAGGCTTGCTTCTTTCAATCTCTTAGAAATAATTATGTTATGCAAGTTAGCTACATGCAGTTTTGACTGTTCATAGGGTTTCAAAGCAGATGGTTAATTCTCACCTCAGCTGGATGGAACGGCCCTCAAAATATTTTGCCATATTTACCAGTTAAAGAAAGTTTAACTGCTTGTGCTCTGGGGCCTTTGGGGACACAGGGTTTACAATCACAGGTACCCAAATCTAGGGAGTGAATGGTGTCAATTCAAAACAAAAGCAAACCAAGAACTCATGCTTCCGCTTCTGCTTTAAATCAAAGCCAGACTCTTCATCCTTACCAGATGTACAAAAAGCTCATTTAACTGAAATTTTTCAAGCAGGAGATCCTTAGGACTCCCATTCCCTGCAATTGGTTGACTTCTGACACTGCTGTAAACTGTTACAATATGATTTCACTCCAGTCGTATTTACCAAGGTTGTCCCCACTTTGGCTTTCTTGTTGTCTATATTCTGTTGGAAATTAGTTTAGTGTAGGAGTAACAGGGGTTGTGGACTTCAGGTCCTTTCATAGGTAAGAATTGTAATTTTGTCCACGTCCTGACAACATTATTTCACAACTAGGAGACAGTGATGACAGCTTTGCTATGCAATGCAATCTAGAAGGTGTGAATGTTTCTATAATAAATGTAAACTGAACACCATAGATGTTTGAACAATCTGTTCTTAATGAGCAAAGGAAAAAAATACACTGTAACCCCTTCCACCTCTTCCCCCATTCTCAATTGTAAGAGGCACTAGTGGGGAGTATTATAATCCAGTCAGTCTCTAGGAAAGTCATTTATGAGATTTCTACTTGAGGTTTTATTTTGGTATTTTAATACTTACCTTGATGTTAAGCAAAACCATGTTGGTCTGTATCACATTTGTGACTTATTTTTTAACTATGAGGACCTGAATCAAACCTAAATGAAAATATGTTCAGGAGTCAAATTAGCTAACTCTGTATTTTGTGTCATTAGAAGTTTTCTAACAAATTTATACATTTAAAGTTCATCTCCTAAGGGCAACAACAGCAGAGTGGAAGCAGAAAGAGTAGACTGAGAAGTTCAGGAGGTGATGATAGCGCCTCCACCTTCGTAGGCCCCAAGTCTTCCATTCAAAGTTTTGTAAATAGCCTCATGGAGAATTTAAAAAAAAGAGAGAGAGATTTAATATTGAAAAACATAGCTCAATAGAAAGCAAAGAATAATGAGGAAAACAGGATTCATTTCACAAATGAAGTATTTTCAGTTCTCATTTCAATCAGCTTCTTATAATTATTTGACACAATAGCATAAATTCTTCACTTGGTCCCGAGACACCATTATGCCTCTTTTCTCCTACACTGATGCTGAGTCTCTACTTGCTTCTCCTTCCTTTCCCAACTTCATAAACTGAAATGGTTCAAGATTCTGTCTTTGGATATCTCTCTCTTACCTATACTTCTTCCTTTGTGATCTCCATTAACTCTTCAGTTTTGAATACCATGTACATGATGACAACATTCAAATTTTTATCATAAATTCCGAACCCCTTTTCTGAATTCCCCGCTGAACATTTCGTCTGGGATGCCCAGTGATATATTGGATATATATCAGATATTAGATATATCCCACAGTGAACCCTTGAGCACCGCGCACATCCCAAATCTGCTCATCTCCCAGTCTCCCTAACCTTAGTAAATGTCACACTGCTTTTACTGCACTGCTGAAACGAAATCTTGGAATTACTCTTGACCCTTCCTTTTATTTTAGAGCCTACATTCTGGTAATCAGTTAATCCTGTCAGTTCTTTGGCTTCAGTGTGCTTTGACTTGAGTAACTTCTCATCTCCTTCAGAGCTAACACTCTGAGTAAGCCACCCTCATTTCCTACCCAGTTTGCAACAGTGTTTTATTAGCTGTTCGCACTGCTTCCATTCCTACCCACGTGGTCTCCACACCGAAGCCAGAGGCCATTCTAAGCAATGTAAATTACATGCTGTTGTTTTATTACTCAAACCCTTAAAAGGCTTCCTATGTCTTTTATAACAAAATTAAAATGCTGACCATGGCTTTCGATACACTTGTGATCTGGCCATTACCTATAACCAGCCTCATTTCTTAGTGCTCTTGCTCTTGCCCATTGTATTCCAGCTACGCTGGCCTCTTTGGGCTTTCTGGAACATGAGATACTTTGCCTGTTCCCTTTTCCTATGCCTCAAATGCATTGCTCCCGATATCATGACGCACTCCTCCCTACATTCAGGTCTCTACTCAAGTATCACCTCCCCAGAACAATCTTCCTTGATACTCTGTTTGAAATAGCACCAGCCACCTCATCACTTGATTCGCTCACATTCCCTTATATTTCTTCTTAATGGTGGTCATTCCCTGGTCATTTATGTGAGCATATAGGTATATATGTAGGTGTATTATTTATGTATATATTATTTAGCATCCTTGTTGCAAGGACATTGTCAGTTTTGTTCATTTCCATCCCCAATACCAAGAATTACATGTGACATGTAGTAGATATTGAATAACTAATTGTTGGACAAATTAAATAAAAATGCAGTGAGACCTCTACAGTTATCGTGTATTAGGTAGAACCTTCCAGTGACCATGAGGGGCACTTAGCATGCTCAGGAAAGTGCTCTGGGACTCCAGGACTGTCCTCATGTTGTTGTCAAGGGTTGAATCCACTCGACCAGAGGAGCACTGTCCAATGGCACTTCCGGTGACAATGGAAGTGCTCTGTAGCTTCACTAGCCATTACAGTAGCTGCAGCCACTATTTTAGCATTTGAAATGTGGCTAGCAGAACTGAAGAATTTAATTGTAGCTAGTTTTAATTTTATTTTTTTTAATTTAAATAGCCACATTTGACTATCAAACTAGACAACAGAGACCTAAATCAGAGGAGGGAAATGATGACCTGCCTTCAACAACCTCAGGCTGGTCTTTTCAGGTTCTTAAATGAATCTGAACTTCCTGTTTGTTTGTTATTTAATTTTTGCAGCTATGTGTGCTTAGCTCATCCTAGAAATGCAAAAGGAGAAAATACAAACATCTATTTTAAAGCAGAAAGCCAATTTCCCAGCACAGGAAAGAGGCTGCTGGCAGAGGCTTCCTTGCTAGTGGGGATTAGGAGAGGAAATACAGCACACAATTGCTTCCAGTGGAGCCAGTCAGCAAAGCCGGGGGTTTCTGTAGAATCCCATGTAGTTATACTTCCCTTTCTTTCTCTACAGCCAGTGCAGACTTGAATCTCTGGATTTGCAGGCATTTACTGAGCAACCAAAAAGAGAGAGAGAGAGAGAAAGGGAGGGAGGGGAGAGAAAGTATAGAAAAATGAATAACATCTCCCTTACATTTTTTCTGAAATCGGCACAATAAAATACACAACCTTATAACTTATACAATCCTTATACTAAAGGAGCTAACTGTATCACAAATAGCTGTACACTATTCCCTGATAAGAAATTAATTTAAGAACTATTTTTAGCTGGTACAATGGGAAAGGAGAAAACTATATCTATAAAACTTATTTTCTTTTGTATGATATATTATAGAATTGTATACCTGAAACCTATATAATTTTATTAACCAATGTCACCCCAATAAATTCAATGGAAAAGAAAAAATGACTTATGTTCATATACTGTAGAGAAAAGAAACGCCATGTGCTTTTCTTTAAGTCCTCTTCTGTCTCAGAGCTACTACATCCTGATCTACCACTGGAGGAAAAATAAGAGGATGTCGCAGAATGGTGGAATAAATGTCTAGCATCCTAATTTCCTCCCTTTTAATCAAGTTGATTTGCCATTTACTATATGACAACCTAAGTAAACCAGGGTTTTCGGCCTCCGCACTATTGACAATTGGGCAGAATCATTCTTTGTTGTGGGTGGCTGTCTGGTGCATTGTAGGATGTCTAGCAGTATCCCTGGCTTCTACCTAATAAATGCCAATACCAGCCACCCTCTCCTGAGTTGTGAATAACTAAAAATGTTGGCAGATACTGCCAAGTGTCCCTCAGGGGTCAGTCACCCCAGGATGAGAACCGATAAAGAGTGTGACAGTCTAGGGCATTACAGCCGACTCTCTTCTTGAATGTACTTGGATATTGACCTTGTAAGCTTCATTTGTTCTTAACCTCCTGTTACTATCTTAGACCTGAAAATATATTTTCCTTTAATTATTTGACCTGGGCATTCTCTTAGACTCAATACTGGACTTGCCTGCTGATGTCTCTGCCCTGGACTGAATGCCTTTGCCTCAACATGTACGTGACCCTTAGATTGCAGGACCCATCACCAGGGTGGGCTTTCCTGATTGGTGACTCTACCAGATCTGCCAGAGGTATCGCAGGCAGAGCACACAACCTTCTGGGAAGGAAATGGTCTAAATATATTTCCAGCTTGGATATTACCTTGCTGTGTCTGTATCTCCTTACATCACTTAAATAAATTCCTTGTGCCTCAATTTATTTGTCTTCAAAATGAAAGTACAGTTGACCCTTGAACAACATAGGTTTAAACTTGAAGGGTCCACTTTCAAAAGCAGATTTTTTTCAATAAATAAATACATGTGGTACTATAAATGTGTTTTTCTTCATTATGATTTTCCTAATAACATATTTTTCTCTAGCTTACTTTATTGTAGAATGTGTGTATAAAACTTATACACAATATGTTTATGTTAGCAGTAAGGCTTTTGTTCAACAGTAGGCTATTAGTAGCACAGTTTTGGGGGTGCCAAAATTTATACATGGATTTTCGACTATGCAGGTGGTAGAGGTCCCTAACCCCTGCATTGATTAAGGGTCAACTGTACTGATTTCTGCCTTAATTCTGCTTCAAAGACTTGCAAAATTTAAATGAGAGAATATTAAAATGCTTTGGAAAGATTAAAAAACATTTTTTCTAAATAGGTGAGTGTAACAGTGGCAATGTTCCTTACTCCATGGAAACCTACAGCAAGTTATAGGTGGGTGAAGGCTGGTAGCTCTCAAACATGCTGGCCTTTCAGTATACTTTTAAAGTGAGCCTGAGCTTGCTCCCACCTTCCCTCCCAGGGTGACAGTTCCCTGGAACTCTATGGAATGGAAATTGGAGGTGTCTCTTTGACTGCGTGGCAGTACCAAACTAGTCTAGCAAAGTCCCACTTAATCAATTCAAGTGCCAGTGTCAAACAGGGTTTATGGCCTGTGTCAGGGAGAAGAGTATTTGGGGTGCCAACATAGCTCCCCAAAAGAAGTATGAGCTCCTTATTCAGTGCTGAGTATTAATAGCTGCAAATCCTCTCTCCTATCTTCTTAACTCCCTTAACCGTTAAGCATGGAGGAGCACTTCTATTTCTTCCCTTTGTCATGGAATATAAAATGAGGAATGCTTTCCAGAGGCACCATGCAGTTCTGTGGTGGCTTCTAGGCAGACACAGTCTATTTTCCTTTCAAGGGATTCACCATGGCTTCACCTCTAACCTTTAAAGCAGTTCCACTAACCCCTGTGCACAATGTATATGCGTGTGCCTGTGCGTTGTGTACTCATGTATATGCGTGTTCAGAAGCAGGATTCCCTTAGGTATTTGGGAAATGCAGAAACCAGAAGATCAAGCATGCCTACAGTGCATTTGCAACTTTATAAGGAGGAGGAGACGATTTCTCTTTAAAGGTCCTGTTTCCTGTGAATGGTGTTTGAGAAATGCCACCTTAAACCCCTGCACATACGAAGCAGGACAAGGCTTTTCCAGTCAAGATACTAAACAGAAACCATGAGCAAAGCAGGGAGAGTGAACTCGACAAGATGTGTGCGGGTTGCCAAGAGGCTTAGCCTTTAATTCAGGGTCAGAGATCCACCTTATTGTGCCCAGTTTGGAAATGAGAAAAAAAACATTTGCATAGTATTCAGATATGTCATCCTTAAGAATGGGAACATTGAAGATAGCCAAGCGGGGGTGGGGGGCAACAAGTCAAAAGATATTGTCTGGAGTTAAAAATAGCTGCCACAGAAAATGCATTTGTATTTGGCATCGTGCCTTTCCACATTCACGTTAATTGGCCATTTGGCTCACGGTGTAAAGCAGACAGAGCTTTACACCTCTGGGACATGGGAGCTGTGATACTCTGCTGGCTGCTCCCAAACCACACAAGTTGGAGACTAGACAATTGTTTCTGCAATTAAAGCCATTTTTTTTCTTTCATGTCCATGAAGAGTCTATTTCCAATGTGAAAAAATCACCCCCTCTTTGCTGATCACTGTCTACAGAGGATCAATGCTCTGTTGAAGTCCCCCAACCTTAGACCCTTTCTCGATCACTGTCAGATGATGTCACACATCTACCCTTCCATTACACTCTTGGACTGAGCAGACACAGCTAGATTCTCAGCCAACTATGAAGTTTAAATTGGTAACCCCAAATTTGTTCTATAAATTCTAGCAATAACTGCTCTGGGCAGAATTTCAATGTTATCTTCATGTCTAAGTTTAAAAAGAGGAAGAAAAAAATTAACCAGTCTCCAGTGATTTACCTTAGAGAATGTATGAACCATAACACTTGACTCATTTTCTTTCAAAGGAATGTTCCCATCTATTTTTCTGTCCCTCTCTCATAGTCTACAGTTTATTATGACTGTGGAGCCACAAAATTTGCCAGTGGCTTAGAAAACTGTGTAACTGTATATTTATTACTAGACAAGTGCATAATGTGAGCACACTGTTTTAAGAAATAATTTTACATTGGAGTATTTGAGCTCAGGGAATAAAGGATTTTATTTTGCTTGTAACAGAGCCACAATTCAGCATATGCTTAAGTAATCTGCAGGAAACAGCACTGTTCAAGGGAAATGATCTAACTATGATAAGTGGTGAACAGAGCTTATTAGGAAGTAGTAGTTTGGGGGGCTTTATATAAAGCACTTCAGAGAACATTCTGGCATTTGTCTAAAAGGATATGACTGTTTTAAAGAGAGTTATGGGTTGTCAGTTGTTTTAAATTACTAAGCTCTCCCTCTGGACTCCACCTCTACTTCTCTGGAGAAAACATTAGGCTATAGCCCCATGTTTTTGAAAACCCACTTCATAGCACCTTCATCCCTGGGTTGCTTAAGATCCCTGCCTGGTTACCTGAATATTAGTGGATCCCATGCAATTGCTTGTGACCTAATCACAAGCAATTACCAAAGAATTTTGAAAAGCATTAACTCCAAGTTATATAGAATTGAGGATTAACCAAGGAGAATTATTATAAAATTGGGAATTGTATAACAAAATGAAAGAAGCAAGTCACCTTCTGGCCTGTTAATTTCCTTGTTTAAAAACAGAAAATACCCTGAAGATTTCATTTAAAATAGAACTTATATTTTTAAGGGATAAAGATAATGTATGTGTGTTATATTGTGTTCCTCATGGTCATTTCTGTTATCAGAAATCTTGAAAATGCAAGACTTTTTTGGTTATAGCCACTTTTCCAGTCATTTCATATATTTTTGTTAATAAATGCTTACATTAATCTGGTTGTTCTTGAGTATCCTAAAAACACTTTTGACCCATTTTTTAATCAGAGTGTTCTAGGCTATCAGTATTTAGCAAAACTAACATTTTATTCATATTGTAAACAAAAAATGAAATAAATGGGACTGATTAAAGAAATACAAAACCTAAGTCTACCCGGAGAGTTAAAGGATGCTGAACTTACAAATAGAATGTGATGTGACTAATTTTTAAGAGAACAGATTGAGACCTCAGTATAGATATTGCACCTTCTTACAAGTTTTGAGTAATAAACTAATGTATAATAATACTCTTCTCAAGATAACCCCCTATCCATTCATGGTTTGGAAGAGACTGCTTCATTGGAGATGCGTTTTTAAGAATGGCTATGCCATAATGGCTAGAATATAACTAAGAATTTGACTTGGTTGTCACTGCTTAGGATAGAGGTTTGAAAGCAAAGAAATCTGATGAGATTGAACTGATTAATAAAATTGGATGAGATTGAACTGGATAATAAAATGGGATGTTCAAGAGATGAAGTATGGGTTGGAATCAAATAAGCAACTAGGAATAATAGTATCGATATCAAAAAATAATAATAGCTAACATTTCTGCTTTATCTACACTAGGAACTATGCTAGATTTTTTAATTCATACTACACTTTCTATGATGTAGGAAATTTTACTATCCGAATTTTATAGATGAAGACACTAAGTTGAAGACTGTATTGAGTTTTGGACTTATGGGGCTTAAGTTTCTATAAGACATCCAAATAGAGGTATCAATAGTCATTTGGAATATGACCCAGCATCCAAGGAAAGAAAATCTGATCTGTATATGGGTAATGGGAGCTGTTGAACTATAAATGATAATTCAGGTCACAGAAGTCCATGAAGTAGAGTTTCATGGCACTGGATGATAAATGAAAATTCGAGGGGAAAGTATCTTTGGATGTGCTCTTTAATGATCACAATAAAAACTATTTTGGAAGAGAGGAAGGGACAAAAGCCATATTGTGCTGGACTAAAGAATGAAGTATACTCCTCTAAGATATTTACCTATTAATAAAAAAGAGAAATAGCTTAATTATCCCTTTGCTTTAATAAAATATATGCTGTGGACAGATTTCAAATAGACACTTTGACTGATAATATAGTTTCAAGTGCCAGTATCTCCATTTTTGTTAATCAAAAGCCTTTATTAACTTTTGAAAATAGTAGGAATACAGAATTAAAGAATTATACAAAAATCTACTACCTTCCTATATACTAACAATGAAATTTCAGAAGCAAGAAATGAAAAGTAATTCCTTTTTCAATTGCAACAAAAAGAATAAAATACTAAAAAATAAACTTACAGGATGTGAAGGACCTACTTAAAACTACAACACATCACATTAAAAGAGGTTGAAAAAGACACAATGAAAGGAAAAGATATTCCATGTTCATGGATTGGAAGAATCAATAGTTAAAATGACCATATTACCCAAAGCAATATACAGATTTAATGCAATCCCCATCAAAAACCTCAAAGGAATTTTTTAAAGAAATAGAACAAAAAAAATCATCATATTTGTATAGAACCACAAAAAACCCCAACTAGTAAAAGCAATCCTGAGAAAAAAAATGAAATAGGAGGAATCACACTCTCTGACTTCAAATTATACTACAAAATGATAATAATCAAAACAGCAAGATAGTGTCAGAAAAAAGCTAAGAAGCATATGATTTCTAAGCCAGAAAAAGCTAAGAAGCATATGATTTCACTCATATGTGGGATATAAAACTGAAACTCACAGACACAGACAACAGTATGTTGGTTACCAGAGAGAAGAGGGGGTGGGTGGGTAGTAAAGGGTAAAGGGGACCAAATATATGGTGACAGAAGATGATTTGATTTTGGGTGGTGGGCACACAATGCAATATACCAATCATATATCATAGAAATGTGCACTTGAAATCTATATAATCTTATTAAACACTGACACCCAATAAATTAGATTTTAAAAGATTGCAGCTCCTTCTTACATCTCTCTCAGTGCTGGCTTAGGAAATACATATCACTGAAACACCCCATAATGAAGTAAACTGTTAGTAGACTCCAGAATTTTTTATTTAAATTCTAGTCAAAACAGTTATGAAGTCCACAAATCCAGTGTTAACAGTGGGTAGTGACAGAAATTTGAGGAGCTATGTTTATTAGATACAGATCATCACTCCAAGGAAATCTCATGATTTATGAGAAATTACTCATTTGTTGAATCTTATGACAGTCTCAATTTTAGTTATTTTGAGGTTCAAGTATTAAGCAATACTGTAATAATATTAGAAAACAACAATTCCTTCTCTGGTGTCTAATAAAAATACCTAGAAATTCAAAAAACAGTAAGACATTTTATGTGTATTACAGAATAAAATCAAAGACTTGTAAAATAACATTTTAGTCATCACTGGTAATAGAACTGCAAATATATGGAATTTCATGTCGTTGGTAATGGGCATGGCCATCTGTTTAGCACAGTCATTCTTTCATGGGTCTCTGGTGATTGAAAGCAATACAGTTGCCACTGAAGGAATATACCAGGAAAGCATGTGATCTGAATGGGAAGCCAAAAACCAATAAGGCGTATTACATTCAGGAACCCAAGACTAATTCTTTGGATATTAAAAATTCTTGGTCCTATAATTTCTGTTAAGAAGGAAACTTTATAAGATTTTATAAGAAATTCCCATAAATAACAGTTCCCATCATTAAATCCCTTAAGTATATTATGCCTATCTAAAAACTGTAGGAATGGCTTTTTTAATCATCACTGGATGTGTTCGCACCTACTGCTTCCATAATCAAGCCATTGAAAGTGATACAACTGAAAGTTGTCTTA
This sequence comes from Trachops cirrhosus, assembly GCA_028533065.1. Lineage (NCBI taxonomy): Eukaryota > Metazoa > Chordata > Mammalia > Chiroptera > Phyllostomidae > Trachops > Trachops cirrhosus. The sequence continues at coordinate 15,714,345 of CM052549.1, forward strand.
ATTATAACAAACCTTCGCCTTTCAAAAAACCCATTTTATTGTTGTTTGACAATGCCAACTCATTTGATGCTCGGCTCATGGAGCCCATCAGTGAGAGCTGTTAGCTATATGCAGAATGCAATGAGTCAGCCAGACAGAATTTGATCCTAGAAATGAATCGCAGACTAGAGATGAATGGCAATTTCTACTTTTCCCTAAGTGTGAGTCCACACTTTGAGTTGAGGTTTTTATTTTTATTTTTCCAGCACTAATAGATTCTCTTTCCACCTTAGCACTAATAAAAACCCCAGGCCTCCCCTGCTGCTGATGACCTGATCATCTCTTTCCTTCCAGAAATGCCAATGGCACCTTTTAACATTTTAACCGTTCTTCAAAAGTTTATGACATACCATTCTTATTTATTTACTTGGTATGCATTTACTGGGTTTCTTTTAACTCTAAAAGCTGTAGTAGTGGGTCAGACAACAAGGTGTCTGCCCTCCCTCTTTTGTAGTCTAGTGGAGAAGGCAAACGAGTATGACAAAAGTAACTAATTGCAGTTAAGGTTAATGATCAAAGGAAAGTGCAGGATGCTGCTGACTGGCTAATCAATATATTGAAGGTGGTCTGCAGGATCAAGAAAGACCTCCTAGAAGAAAGGAAGAGCTAAGGAAAGGAAGGAGCTAAGAGAGGCAGTTGGAGGAATATGGAGAGTGTCTCAGGCCAAAGGTAAGCATCCCCCTCCCCAAGGTATATGTGTTTCTTTTTACACCTAAATTGAGGTCTGTGAGCAAGAGATCCAGGACCATTTTGTGCTTATCTGTGTCTCCCAAACTTTTTAAAAAAAATAACCCTATACTTAGTAAACCCAATATCAATAGTCGATTACTAATTGATGCTGAATTAGAGCTGTATGACAGCCATCACTCTTCATTTAAAGAATCAGTTTGCAGATTGAGTTAAACATGTCAACATTAGACTCAGTCTTTGTCAGGGGAGCACAGAAAAGAGGTTAATGGGAAGGAGAAACATTAACTATTGTGTGAACAGGATGTAAGGATATTTGGAGCGCTAAAGCTTTGAGCCCATTCAGATTCTTATTTCTGCAATTATTGGCTTTCTGTGCTCATGCTAAGTGAGGCAAAGAATGGAGGGGAAGTGACAAAAGAGGCTGGTGTGGACTGTCATCAGGTGCTCACTAGGAAGGCTAAAGGAGATTGTATGTGCGTATTTATTTACACACTTAAAATAACATTTTATTTAGAGCTACTGTCAGCAAGTAGATATTAGCATTGCAAGTGTGCAAAGCTAATCTTCACAAATATAATAACAAGAAGAAGAAACATCTTTTAAAAATTTCAGTAAATTTATTGGGTTGACATTGGTTAATAAGATTGTGTTGGTTTCAAGTGCACAGTTTTATAATACATCGTCTGTATATCACATTGGATGGAAGTAAAATCTCCTTTCATCCTCATGCATTTGACCCCCTTTACCCTCTTCTAACTCCCCCCCATCCCCTTTCCCTCTGGTAACCACCATACTGTTGTCTGTGTCTAGGAGTTTTCTGAACAAAACCATCTTTATTCTTTCAGTTATGGTGGGGCTATATCTGTATTCTGAGAGTCCAGAGAATGTTAAAAAGTCAATACCATAAAGAAATATATACACCAAGTTCATGGAAAACAAGAATCATTGTGGAACAGAGATAATGGGACATATACTCACATACAGAGATTTATCCCTAGCTCTATATACAGGAGAGTATTTAAGGTACTAAGACAGCTTCCACAAAATGTTACTGACATCTCAGCACAGACTCTATGATAAGAGCTTTCTGTACATGCTGCTGCTTGTAAGGGACCAACTTGCCGGCAGTGCTTAGCAACAAGTCTCCTCAGGCACCTTCTGCTGCCAAGGCCAAGGTCCACATCTGGACCAAGGTATGCTGCCAACAAGTTCTGTTAATCAGTGCTCACTGGCTCACTTTCTCTTTTGATCATATTTAGAGTTTAAGAAAAAATTCATTGATACTGCATATTACAAATAGTTCTACATTAAATTATATTATGTTTTCAATTGCTGGCTCTTCACTGTGCAGCCCCCAGCAATTTACTTACGATCGCAGTTACTTCCGAAATTACTTATGAAATTTTACACTACTGGCTCCTTACTTAATGCTTTTATTTACTTTATTCCTTCTCATCTTTCTGCAATTTCTGCTGCCAATCTATAATTCCAGAACTCTTGCCTCTGTCTACAAAACCTTATGATTTTCCTTATGACCTCAATACTCATCTTGAAGTTTGAGGGTATTTTTCCTACTTCAAACCATATCAAATATCAGCACTATTTGCTTTTTCCTTCAATTCATCTTCTAAATGTTTGTGGGACTATCATGGCTTTTTCAGTTTTAGCCTTTGACTGTGCTGTACTTAGATCTCTTTGAGTTTTCTTCTTGGTGGTGTTGGAGTTCAAGTTGTCTCCTCTCTCTCTCTCTCTGTTTTCACTGTTGATGTTTATTTTTTATTTTTATTTTTATTGTTGTTCAAGTACAGTTGTCTCCATTTCCCCCTTCCACTCCCCCCTCCCCAGCTATCCCCACCTCCCACCCCTGATCCTACTCCCCTTGGTTTTGTCCATGTCCTTTATACAGGTTCCTGAAAACCCTTCTCCCTCTCCCCGACATTATCCCCAAGCTTTCTTTTGTTGAGGCTTATTCTGAGTTGATGTCCTTTCTCTTTCTCCTTAGCTGCTAGGCCCTTTCAGGTGTGTTATTTTCATTTCTCAGTTCAGGGATTGGATTGGTCCTGAGTATATTGAAAGTGCATCACTTGTACCCCTCAGATTCTCCATGGAAAGATAACAGCCTATAATTCATTTATAAATCTGGAGATACTTAATTGATATGCAATCAATCTCTAGCCTCACTACTAAAAATCAGGTGAAAAAATAACAAACTTGGTACAGTACAAGTAAATGCTAATTAAGTATGTAGTATACCCCACAAATTATAGAATAAGAGAGTTAAAACCAATAAAAAACAGAAAATTTATGTTTCTCTTATATGTCAGAAAGGTTAGACTTCCTTTCATGATAATTTGGTACTCTAGGGAAATTATGTAACAGTACCATTGAAAAAAATTAATATACTTAATCAAATATTTTAAATTCTTCTTAAATGTATTGATGAGATTGTAAGAACTTTTGGCATATTTGAGCCAAACAGAATGTAGGGAGAAACCCAATGAGAATGTGTAGAACTGAAGCCAGGTTCCTACTGAGACACTTTCTGAAATGTGAATTTTAGAATTTTAATACTGTCTAAGAGTAGGGAAGAAGAAGCAAAAACAAATATCCATCTAAGGTAGGGAGTTAATAGAGTATCACCCCCTTACACACAACTGGGACCTTGGAAAGTAACATTCTCTTTTTTCTTTTTTTAAAGATTTTATTTATTTATTTTTAGAGAGAGGGGAAGGGAATGAGAAAGAGAGGGAGAGAAACATCAATGTGTGGTTGCCTCTACGTGCCCCCTACTGGGGACCTGACCTGGCCTGTAACCCAGCATGTGCCCTAGATTGGGAATTGAACCAGCAATCCTTTGGTTTGCAGGCTGGCACTCAATCCACTGAGCCACACCAGCCAGGGTGAAAAGTAACATTTTCAATGCTAGTGTGAATTAAAACATCACCCTGCACCCTAAATAAAAAAAAATGACTGCTCTAAAATGAGAAATTAGAAATATATATGAATTATCAGATATAGAATGCAAAACGAATACATATTTATTTTTTAAAAAATAACATTCTTGCTCTGCTCAGGTGGCTCAGTTGGTTGGAGCATCTTCCCATGCACTGAAAGGCTTCAGGTTTGATCCTGGGTCAGGGCACATCCTAGGCTGTGGGCTCCATCCCAGGTCAGGGCGTGTATAGGAGGCAACTGATCAATATTCCTCTCTCACAACAATGTTTCTCTCCGTCTTTTTCTCTCTCCCTTACTCTCTTTCTAAGATGAATAAATACATTCTCAGGTGAGAATAAAAAAATAAAAAGCATATCCTTGGTTGAGAATTTTAAAAAATTAAGAAATAACCTTCTTGAATAGATAGTGTGCATTGCAAGCTTTTGGAAGATGGGCAGGAGCACAAGAGGGCTATGGAGAACTATCCCCTAACTAAAGGTAGCGAATGGTTCTTGGATAACTTGCTAGTCACAGTAGAGAAATACAACTGGTCTTTCAACTCAAAAAAAAGTAATGTAAGTACTTTTAAAAATTAAACATGGAAAGTAAAATTTTAGAGGAAATAAAATGTTACTAAAATATTTAGAGAAAATAACATATCATAAAATATTAAACTAGATGCAAAATTTGTAAATTATTATATTGAACTATATAGAAATATTCAAAAGTTTTTGTACAACAAAACTAAAAATGTGTGGTTCTTAAAAAGAAAAAATATAATCTTGTATTTAAACTAATATACATAAAAATAGTAATAAATTTAACTATAGTAAAATGAATAATTTTTGTTCCTTAGTTTTCACTATATAGAGAATACAATGAAATATTACAAACTTCAACTTCATTCATCAAAATGGATGAAATTAAAAAAACTAATGTGTTAAAGAAGTGCTAGTAGAATAATAAAGCCTGATTCCAGTTATATAAAATTGAGACTCAATTAAAATAAAACAATATAGTGTCTAAGAAAGCATACATCAATGGTGAAACTATACATTTTTACAAAAAAAAAAAAAACAAAGGGATGATTAATACGAACTTCTGGAGGTCATTAGTTGGGGAGAGAGAGGAATGCAGTGAAGGGGTATCTTCATGAACCCTTCTCATCGTATAGGGTTTCATTTCTTACCCAGGATGGCCTGTGGGTAGGCGTGGCAGGATTTAAAACTATTTAGGTGAAACTGCAATTGATTGAAACATCTTTGAAATAATTTTGATCCGTGTTTAGGCATCTTGCTTAACATAAAGTGTTAAAGTTATAGCTGTGTTTTGGCTAAATGCCTCTTTCTTTTTTTTTTTTTTTTGTCTGTGTGTCCTATCCCATTTTAAAATGCAAAACCATGTTTCATTATCACTGTCCCTGTCTGGAGAAGGGCAGGCTTTGAGAAAGAGTAAGACCTGCTGTTCGCCTGCTGTGTGCCTAATCCTCACAGTATTTGCTGTTTCTGAGTAAATCCCTTCTCTTCCAAAGAAGAAAATCCAACGGACAGTATACATTGTGCATTGTACCCTTACCTTTCCTAGTTCATACGTGCCCACAATGATGGATGTGTATGGGTATGCAGATCCAAAGATTCCATTTACACCCCCTGGTGAAAGGCATGACAAGTTCTGTGTAATTTTTATTCTCTTGAGAAAGAGAAGCTTGTTGGAACAATTTTAAGAGGTGATCATAACAAAAGAGGATTTTTAAAAAGCTAAACCATAATGTTCTCAAACTGGAATCAATGACTTATTTTAAAATGTAACCAAAAGTCTTGTCAGTAGGTTTGTTTCCTGTTTAAGACCACATCATTGAGTCAGAGGCTTGAAGGAGACCCAGAAAAAAACGAGAATGGGGGAAAACAGCTGACGATCATGAGTGACTGACGGGGCTGCGTTTCAGTAGCCTCTGCAACCCTAACTTACAGCACCAAGTGGAGGTCATGTGATGTGCCAGCCCCAGTCTCCACTTTTTCCCCGACTTGCTTTCCCAAAACACAGTTTGGCTTATGTAAGTTCTATGATTTGTCATCAGATGGACGTAAGTTTGGAATAAAAGCCAAAAAATTAATAACCTGGTACCCGAGATTTCTTCATGTCATTACAACAGAGGCTACAATTCCTGGCAAATGAGCAACGATATGTACATCCTGTCCCCCTCTGTTAACCAATTTCCCAGTTCCCACAATGCAGTAGGGCCGCAGCAAACACCCTTTCAGGCCCTAGTGACCTCCAAATGCTCTGCTGCTTAACTTTCACAGAAGAAAAAGACTCACTTCTTCATACAGGATATGCAATAGAAGCCAAGATGTTTTTGGTCTAATCAGGTCAGAACAGGTGGCAGGAATAGAGGAAAACTCAAAAGCAGGAAACCTAATAGTGTTGGGATCAGATCTTTAGTTCACACTAGTGGATCTCTTAAGGCTGTAGAAGACTTCACATTTTTTCCCTTTGGGAAAATTTTTGACATAGAATTTTTTAAACATAGAATTGTATTTATTTTAACATGCTTAAAGCACGAGTAGTCGTATATTGTACCTATGCCTTAATATAAAACATATTTTTTTTTAGCCCTGGGTGGTGTAGCTCAGTGGATTGAGTGCAGGCCTGCGAACCAAAGGATGGAGGTTCAATTCCCAGTCAGGGCAAATGCCTGGGTTGCAGGCCAGTTCCCAGCAGGGAAGTCATGAGGAGCAACCACACATTGATATTTCTCTCCCTCTTTCCCTCCCTTTGCCTCTACAGATAAAAAAATTAAAAAAAAATAAAAAAGAGAATGTTTAAAAAAACAACATATTTTTTTTTTACATTTTCAAGAAATATACCTCTGGGGTTAGAGTTGCCTTATATTTAAGTGCTTTTGAAATCTTGCACTATAAAAGCAATGCATCAGAAAACTATGGTACATTTACACAATGGAATTCTATGCAGCAGAAAGAAAGAAGGAGCTACTACCCTTTGCAACAGCATGGATGGAACTGGAAAGCATTATGCTAAGCAAAATGAGCCAGGCAGTGAAAGACAAATACCATATGATCTCACCTTTAATAAGAACCCAAACAAAAAACAAACAAACAAGCAAAATATAACCAAAGACACTGGAATAGAGAACAGGCTGACCAGAAGGGAGAGGGGAGGGAATTTCAGGGGGAAAGGGAAAGGGTTTGCAGGAACAAGTATAAAGGACATAGGGACAAAACTAGAGGGGGCAGGTGGAAATGGAAAGGAGATGGGGAGGGTTGGGGGCATTGGCTGGGATGGGAGTAAAAGACAGAAAACTGTACTTGAACAACAATTAAATAAAAAAGGGGGGGGGAAGCAATGCTCTGTCACTGAATTTAGTTTGAACAAACAAGTTCCATTAAGATTCATTGCTAATTTGAATCCTGAACCTGATTGGATTTGATGCTAATTTTTATTACAGAGTTTACCTAACAAAATTAATTTTTAAAGAATCTTAAAGAAAAGGTTTAGGTAAGAAGATTTTAGCAAAGATTTCTGAAAGATGACCTCACAATTGTGTATGTTGGGTATCCCTATAGATAGCCTTTTAAAGATCATTTTTCAAAAGCAATAATACAAATATTTATAGGGGAACCCTCTTCAGGAAAAATGAAGACTGGCATGCTAGGATAAGGAACAGCCTGTGAAAGGCAGTGAGTTCATGATCAACTGTACTTTACTGTAACTCAGTAGGTGTGTCTGGAATGCTTGGCAAGAGAGGAATGGATGGATATGAGTTTGAAAAGTAATTGGGGAAACAAAGAAGGACTTTTTTCCTAGATCCTCAGATCTTATTCTCCTTAGAGCTGAAAGTCTGTACCCTTACCAATCTCTCACTATTTCCCCTACCCTCCAGCCCCTGGCAACCTCTTTTCTCCTCTATTTCTATGAGATTGAATTTGTTTCAATTCTTCATATAAGTGATAGCATGTATCATTTGTCTTTCTCTATCTGGCTTATTTCTTTTACAATAATGCCTTCAAGATCCACCCATGTTGTAGCAAATGGCAAGATTTCCTTCCGTGTCATTGCTGAATTGTGTATATGAAACACAGTTCCTTATATATACACCATTGTGTATATACAACACAATTCTTTTTTATCCGTTCATCTGCTCATGGACACTGATGTTGTTGCCTTATCTTGGCTATTGTGAATAAGGCCACAATGAACACGAGAGTGCAGATATCTCTTCGAAATCCTTTTTGTTCCATTTCCCCTGGAGATATATATATATAGAGAGAGAGAGAGATGAAATTGCTGGATTTTATAATAGTTCTATTTCTATTATTTGTGTGGTATCCATACTATTTTCCATAGTGGCTGCACCAATTTACATTCCCTCCAACAGTATACACTTGCTTTTTTTTCTTTCTTCCACATTTTGCCAACACTTGTTATATCGTACCTTTTTTATGATAGCCATTCTAACAGGTGTGAGGTGCTGTCTCCTTGTGGTTTGGGATTTGTATTTCTTTGATGGTTAGTGGTGTTTGGCACCTTTTCATGTACCTGTTGGTTATTTGCGTGTCTCCTTTGGGAAAAAGGCCTATTTAGCAACTCTGCCCATTTTTAAGTTGAATTGTTTGGGTTTTGTTGTTGTTTATTAGTGAGTTGTATGAACTCTTTATATATATTGTATATTAACCCTTTATCAGATATATGATTTGGAAACATCTTCTCCAATTCTATATGTTTGATGGTGGTTCTTTTGCTTTTTAGTTTGAGGTAGACCCACTTGTTCATTTTAGTTTTGGTGCCTTTGCTTTGATGTGAAATCCCAAAAAAAAAGTCATTGCCAAGATCAAAGTCAAGGAGATTTCTCCCTATATTTCTTCCAGGAGTTTTATAGTTTTAGGTCTTATATTCAAGTCTTTGATCCAGCTCAAGTTCATTTTTGTGGATGGTATAAGATTAGGGTCCAGTTTTATTCTTTTGCATGTGACTATTCATTTTTCCCAGTCATGTATTAAAGAGGTTATCCTTTCCCCATTGTATATTTTTGGCTGCTCTGTCATAAATAATGAACTTCTGAGCCCCCTGGTTTTGAACTTTATTCTTTAGGATCTCCACGTACATTGTCTGGGGAGTACGGCTTCATTTTCAGCACATGCTTTTGCTATCATGTATGTATTTCCTTATTTTCAGTTGTAATTGTCATACAGTACTGTATTAGTTCAGATTACAATACAGTGATTAGACATTATATACCTTATGAAGTGATTACTCAGATAAATCTGGTACCCATATGGCACCATACACAGTTATTACAATATTATTGACAGTATTCCCTATGCTGTTGTATATATTTCAAAGAAAGAATCAATAGTTAAAATAGCAAATGAATCCAGTAGAGTTATATTTTATTTTTATCAATTGAAATTCTCATTGGCTATATTAGGATGCTTTCTCCAGGTAACTCTCCAAGTGCTTTTGGCACAACATTACACCCCGCCTCTCTTTATGCAAATATTGTTCAGGTTTGGCGAGTGGTTCCCTAATTGCTTTTGGCACATATGTTAACTCACTTCCTAATTAGCTAAAGGATTTCAGTGATGGGAAGACACATTTTAAAGGCAAAACCATTTGGATAGGCAGACAGTTGGTTTATAGTTCCTAGTTTGTGCTTGGCAAAAACAAAAAAGTCACACACACACATACAACCCAAACAATTTATTTAGTGCATTTAAATACTGACACTGTTTTACAAGTGAAAGTGGCAAAGGGAGAATTTGCCTTTTTACTAGAAATTTAAATCTGCTGCTATTTAAATGCCTATATTCCATAAACTACCCCCAAATAATGGAGAACTGTCTTCACAGAGTTTTTTCTGGGTTTCTATAGGAACGTGAGCGTTGAACAAGAGGTTTGTACTGGGAAGCCAAACGGACACAGATACTGTGTCCGGCGGGCCCCAGTGGAGGTCGGGAGCTTTCTGCAGCAAAGAACTGTGTTCTCTGCAGCGCGGGGTTGTTATTGGTGTTAATTTCACCGTGGGGTTCGAGACCGCAGTGATTGCTGCAGCTGATTTTAGGAAAACAGAACATCAAAACTCGAGCAGAATGATCAATGCCACAGCAAAAAGAAAATTTGCATTCCTGCTTTTCCTCACAGCCTCCATGGAGAAGTGAATTTGTTAAAAGGCCTACTAACTAAAAACTCATGTATATTTGTGAAAAACTGTGCTTTTATAGTATTTACTTTTTTCTCTAATTCAAAAATAGTATTATAGAAGAGATGGATGGAATTGATTTCTGAAAGATAACAGGTCACAAGAATAGTCCTTTAGGCTTCATTGCTTTTAAAATCATAATTGCAAAGCTTGTCAGCAGTAGTGAAGTTGTTGATAAGCAGAGGAACACAGAAAGAATGAAGAGGTTATCCAAGATTTTCACGTAACACATACACAAAAACACATGAAATTATACTATCAGTTTAAATGGGCCAGCCTCCAAATAGAAATTATAAGGGAAAATGTTTTGGGTCGAGTAGTATAAAAACTATGAATGATTATATCAAATATATTATTAAAGAGGAAATTAGAAAGCTTTAACTTGCTAAGATATTAGCATTCAAGATTATATATTCACAAAATATTATATTTTTAAGAATACACTGATCATGAGAAATCTGCTTTTTTAACTTACATGGAACATTGAGTAACTAGCTATTGGCCTGCAACCAAAAAATACCCCTGTGGTGACACTCTTTCATATAGCCTTCAAAGAAAGGCAATATGAAAGAATGTGCGTGTAAGAGAACTCTATTGCTAATCAGATCACTAAAGCAAACTCCTAGGTATCCATGTACTTCTATTTTTTTTAATATAACTTATCTGCTGAACTTTAGCTTATGTGGGATAAACAGTTGCTCATTTCCCTGTGAGGCTTCTGCCAGACTGCCTTCTAGAGCTCAGTTGCAAAAGATTACAACGTGGATTTGCTGGCAGTTTCCATGGTAACCTTTGTATCTGAATGTGTCAGGGCTGCAGACCCTCAATCTTCTGTCAGCTGATTCAGAAGACCCAGAGCTTCCAAGGAGTTCTGTTTGCTTGGAGCAAAGATAGTAGATAAAGGGATGCAAAAGGCAAGTGCAAAAAAAAAAGTGTAAAGACAATCATTTTATTTAACTCCCAGGAAAGTGACTTTTCATTTAGTGATAACTATTTGTTATGGATCAGGAAGAACCAGGAATACAGAAGCTCTGTCAAGGTCTGTTCCACTGTGTGGTCAGCATAGAATTTGGAGCCTACCGTGTCCAAAGCAGACATATCCCTGCTGCGACCAGAACAGGCTGCCAGCCACACCAGTTCTCCGCTGAGGGGCTTGCTGTCAGCTTTGGGAGCATGCGGGGTTGAGCAAAATGACTGTGAGATTCATGGAAATACTAGAAATCATTTCAGAACTTAGTTGATCATTAGCTGCCTGAGAATGTTTTAAGCAAAGATTCTTAACTTCTGGAAATCTCTTATATGAAACTATATGTACCTGTACATAGGTATATATAAAAACAGATGAGTTTATTGCAGCTTTGTTTATATTAAAGAAACTACCCTGAATATCCATCACTAGAGAAACAGTTCAAAAAATATGCAAGCTATGGAATATTACACCGTTATAAGAAATAACACTCACCACCATACATAGTTAAAATAACTTTTTTAGTGATGAGAACTTTTAAGATCTTCTCTTTCAGTAACTCTCAAATATGCAATGGAGCATTATTAACTGAAGTCCCTCCCCATGCTGTGTGTTACATCTCCGTGAGACCTGCAAGTCTGTACCTCCGATGGATGTTAACTAGACTTACTGTGCTAATTATTTTGCAATATATACAAACATCAAATCATTCTGTTGTACATCTAAAACTAATATAATGTTATGTGTCAATTATACCTCAATAAAATAAAAGAAATATTAAATTATATCTATAACCATTGAATTAGGGCACTATTGTGTATTGCTAAGAAAGAAAAGCACATTACAATGTATATTTGGACAAGCATGCAGAAAGGTGTGAATGACTGACATAAGGCAATTAATATTTGTTTTCTCAGGGAAGGGGGAGACTAGGAAATAAGAGGAGTAAGAGGAATGAAAATAAGAGCACACTGGAAAAAATATACATTGTATGATATTAAGCTTAAATGTGGAAAGTATGGCATTTAACATGACTTCAAATGTTAAAGAAATATGAATTAGTAAGAATTAAATGTCACATGGACATATAAAGACATTGATTTTATGATGATGAAATTTTTGGCATCTCTTATGTTAATCTTTAAAGTAAAGAAAATATGTGGATTCCTGGATTTTAGTGCTAGATTCTGGGAATCTGGATATTTTAAAGCTCCCCAGTTTGAAAAGCACTTGCTAATACAATGGACCCAAGAATTAGAATCCAGATAAGCAGTCCAAGAAATGGCAATAATACTTAAAGATAGGGCCTCATTTGAAGTGATACCCAGTTATTCCCATGGGATTTATAAATATTGAATATGTATATTCAATATACATATTCAATATTTCTACATTTCCCTCCTATCATTATTATAAACACAAAAGTGTTCATTTTAGATTTGTTAGATTTTTCAGCACACCCTGCATTAAGTTTAACAGAATATATGGATTCGGTAGATGTAAAAAACAACAAAAAAATGGTCTGTTAAACACTTTGATCACTTTTCTTGAATTTGAGTACTGTCATGGGAGAACTGTGAAGGGGAAGCCTCTGTTCTTCTTTTCATATTTCTTTTTTTCCTTAATCCTCACGTGAGGATGGATATGAGAGAGAGAGGGAGAGAGAGAGAGAGAGAGAAATGTCAGTTGTGAGAAACATTGATCAGTTCCTCCTGAACGCACCCCAGCTGGGAATGGAACTCACAGCCTAGGTATGTGCCCTGACCAGGGATTGAACCCACAAACTTCTGGTGAAAGGGAGGATGTTTCCACCAACAGAGCCACCCGGCCAGGGTCTCTTTTCCTGGGTCTTACGCTATGTTTTTGGGCTCATCCCCATACCCCTGAAAAGCTAGAGTCTTAATAGTTGTTCCATTCTTCTTTTCATAAACCTATTTCCTCCAAGTGATGTGGACCTACTACACCAAGAATAAATGACTGGGGAGGTGAGCTTTTACTTTGCCCCAGAGTTCAGGAATTTCTGAGTCAATAGTCTTTGAGGGACTAATTTGTTGCCCTCCTACTAGGTAATTGTAAAATAGCTAAAAGAGCCGCATTCTAACTTCTACCCCTTAATAACTTACAAGGCAAGTGACTTACAGTTTGTGGACAGAGATTGTTCCTTTTGAGCTCAAAGTTTGTTTAGAAGTTGCCAACACTTGAAGCAATAAAACTTTATCTGTCATTTTGATAAATGGAAGAAAAAAAGAGAGACAGCTGAGGATGTTCAAAGGGAGACAGGACTGAGTGATGGAACGACAAAAAGCCCTCCCCAGAAACTCTTCCTTCCCAAGGAATCGAGGAACAGCATCCGTGGACCCCAGCCTTCTCAGTCACTACGCAGTAATGTCTCTGCATTTGGGGTGATGCTATGTGATGAGTAGAAAGTCATGATATCCTACAGCTTTTCACAAGGCAAACTTCTAGCTGTAGACTGGCACAGAATGGAACCCAAGGGGCACTAAGGTGGGGAACAAAAGACATGAAAAGTTTGGATTAAGTCACATATGAACATGTCCTTATTCTGCCTGACTAAATGTTTTAACCAACTCATACACGAGAAGAGTTAAACACTTGCATCGAAGCACCCCCGAACATCCATTGTTATTGTTGGCAAATGCGCAGCTCTTACCCTGTTATGAGGGATGAGCAAGACTTAATGAATCTTTTTGTTGTTGTTACAAAATCCCAAAGTGTAGGAACCTCCAGGGACTGCTATCAATGGTCTTGTTCTGTGTTGTTTTTGTTTTGTCATCATTTTTCAGTTGAGTATGACATGTTTTACTGATGCCATCAAAATTCTGGCATCCAAAGTGGGCAGCCCAGGCAAACAAACATCCCACCTAACAAAATGTTGCCTTAAACCATGTACTTGTAAGTGGGTTCCTCATTACAGACACACAGTGGAAGGAATAAAATTTCAATTTTGGGGTGTCAGCGAGCCGTGAAGAAGCAAAGAGGTATAAGGTTTCCTAGGAGTACAATCCCCCTCTGCCACAGAATAAAAATAATCCATTTGTATGCCCCAATTTCAGTACTCCTCGCTAATTAAATAGAGTGCTTATTTTTCCTGATGGGAAACATAAAAAGGACACAAGACAAATGAACAGATCTATAAGCCTACAGAATATACTTTTAGTCAGGAGTCCAGGTGTAATGGATAGGACGTTGATTCAAACTAAGTCAGAGAAGTGAGAAGACATATTGGATGCTGCAACCAAACTGCAGGAACTGCTGACTCGATCTACGCTCAAGGTCAGTCAGAAACAGGAGCACTTTCCGGAGTCCAGAAGCACTTTCTCTGCTGCCCTTACTTATGTTTCTCTATGTAGGTTGCTTTTACTTTCTTCAACTTTTCCCATGTCATTGGAATGGCCACCAACAGGTTCAGATTTCAGTGTACTCCACAGAGAAGGACTGAACTTGCTCTACATGTTCCCAAGTTTTAAAATATCAGGGAAAAGGTCTGATAAACCTAACTTCAGACAGGCACCCATTCCTGGAGCAACCAACTAGGACATGCCTGCAGGGTCTGAGAAGGTGGTCACATGCCCATGAACCATATAGTTAGCAGGGACATTTTGCAGAGGACGGTGGGAAAACTATAGTTTTCACTACAGGTTATCATGTTCTAATCATGGATAATATCATGTATATATGAAAAAGTTGTTTTTAAAAGGTAAGATGCAAAAATCGAAAACCTGGGAAATTCTGTCTGGGTGGTAAGTGTCTATGTGTATGTGTGTGTGTGTGTGTGTGTGCATGTTTGTGTGTATAAGATGGATGAAGGAGAGAGAGAGAGGAGGGGACTGGAGGGAGAGGAGAGAAGAAAAGAGAAGGGAAGAGGATAGGAGGGGACTGGAGGGAGGGGAGGGGAGAGGGGAGGAGAGGAGAGGAGGGGAATGGAGGGAGAGGACAGGAGAGGAGAGTACAGGACAAGAGAGGAGAGGAAAGGAGAGGAGAGGAGACTGATTCGGTAATGGTCTTAGGAGAAAGCTCATAGTCATCAAATTCTAGTATTACAAATGTTGAGGAACATATGCGTGAGTTTTACTCACTGAGAGACAAAATTGTTAAGCAAAATCTAGTTCAAATAGATTCCTCCAGTAAATGGAAGAAGTTCTATTATGATGGACTATAAGAAATGTAGATTTCAGTTCCTGTCTTTTAGAAATAAGGCACAGCCAAAAAGGAAAATATTTTAACACAAATGGTTTCATCTATAGCTGTTTGTAATTGACTCTTTATCTTTCAAGTAGATGTATAGAGTGACAGACCATGGTTAAAGGCACTGTGGGCTGCAACTTTAATATTATTGTGTATTGGTAGAAAACTTGGATTTCGAATCTGGCTATGTCAACCTAAAACATAACACTTTTCTGATCATACTGCTGCAGCTTTTCTGCATCCATACCCAAGCACAAAAGATTAAAATACAAATTTCTGCCAGTTTAATCATTGGCTAATAGGCCTCAGCATGCAAAACATTGTATCAGGTGCTAAGTATCCTACCTGGATAAAGAGAACAAACATGATATTCTCTTTTATCTCCATTTCTGTTGTTGAGTCTGGAAATAGAGATTTGAGATCTATGAACATACTGATATCAGTTGAAGTGATAGGAGTAGATGAGATACCAACCAAGGGACATTTGTAGAATGGAAAGAAGAGAGCAAAAAAACCAGAAATTTGGAAAACTAACCCACCTAAGGAGCTCTTAACAGAGACTAAGAAGGGACAGCCAGCGAGTGTGTCAAGAAAATACAGTGAAGGAGGTTTCCTGTAGCCAAGTATGAATTGTGCACAACGCTACAGAGAAAGCAAATGAAGACTAAATTGTGTCTCCTGGACTTAGCAATCAAGCAGTAAGTGTCTTGGATGGGAAGAAGAGTGACAGTAGAAGAGAAAAGGTGGATGGGATTGCAGCCGAACTTCAGAGTATGAAACAAAGATGAAGCAGTGAATAGAAATTACACTGTCTGCAGTATCTTGGCTGTAAATGGAAAACACAGAATAAGGCAGACATTAGAAGGGAAGGGAAGCATGAGGGGTGTTCATCTTAAAACCTGGCAGTAGGTGTGGGAGAGCAGAGGATAATAACCATGCTAAGGACCCCGAGGAGGTGGGGAGGGTGACATAGGAGGACAGGGGGTAGGACCTAGGCTTGAAATCAAGAAGGGAGACTCCTTTGCAAGAGAAGGAAGAAAATAAAGTGGGTACAAGGTCAGATGCATAAATTTGTGAGTATTTGACAGGAAGTTAAGTGAATTCAGACAAGCATCTCAAATCTTAGGGAAGAAAAAGCAAGGACACTTGAGAAGCTAATGAGAGAGGAGAGGAATTGAGTTTTGAATTGGAGTTATATGTGTTTCATATCCATTATGGACAATAAGAGAAGAATCTATTTATCTTCTTTCCTGTCTGTCTGTCTGTCTATCGATCCTGTAATTACTCTGAGTGCCCAGCTGACATAATTTGGGAATAAAAGATTAAAAACATTGGTTATGATTGAAGTGGTACCCATACCCCACGCACCTGAGGCTTGAAATGGAAATAGTGAATAATAATAGGTGAAGAAAGAAGAAATTTGAAGGTTTCATTAATGTGGAAAAGCTATAAGACAGGAAGTAAGTTAGGCATTAAAGTATAAAACACTGGAAATAGCTCAATTCATAATGATATTCAGGTTGAAGATGTTGCTATTGTGAGAGTGGCTGAAGTTCAGTGCGGGTAAAAGTAGTGGAATCCAGAAGGTAAGAAGCGTTGAGGAGAAGGTCTCAGATGGGTCGAGCATATGGATGTTGAGGTTACCTGAGAAGAAGACTATGGAGACAGAATGTAAGACAGATATCAAAGTCCCTGTGATGTCGAAACTAGCTTATTCACCTTTATATCCCTCACAGGACTTAACAGAGTCCCCTGTTTTGTAATAGGAGGTACTCAATAATCCCTTACAAATTTTACCTGAAAGTACACATATGCAAATAATTTTACAAATATATGCAAAGTTAGTTGTTAACAAGTATCAGTCAGTTAAGAATAAGCTATGTGCAGCAGTGAATGCTAATCGTCCCCAGTGAGAATTCTCCTTTTCTTCCTTAGAAATAGTCATTTCTATTTAATATGGAAACATGGCTGCTCAAAATAGAGTCTACTTTTCCCAATCATATGATCATGTGAGTAGGTTCTGCCCCCCAAAAAATCAAACACAGTTTCTTGTGAAAATTCTAAAGTTAACTTAAAAGGAGTAGGCACACCATTCTCTGTCCCTTCCTCTTTTCCACTGGCTAGAATGTGGATGTGGTGACTGGAGCTCAAGCAGGTGTTATGTGTCATGAGGTAAGCCATACCAACTGTGTGAGAAGCCAAAGAGAAATGACACTTTGTGGGACTGTCACACTACCCTGCTTTGTGCATCCCAGGACTTTTCCTACCTGCTAGAATGCAAATGTGCATTGTTAAGCCACTTTTAACTGATTTGAATGTTATGGTTCTTGCAGCCAAATGCTAATCTAATTGACATCGTGGATATCATTGGGTTTATCCAGTTTCAGTGGAATTCCAATTTAATAAATCAAATTTCAGGCTAATCTGTATATCTTTTCATCAAGATTGCAATGTACAGATTTCTTTCTTTTGTAACATTGATGGGGAATTATTTCCCACATCCTGCTGTGAAAAAGTGCTGTGTGACTTGTTCCAATAGTTTCACTCTTGTGCTTGAGACAAAAATCAAAATCTTCTATTGGAAATTATTTGTAGAAAAGTTAAAATTACAGAATCATTTGCATAGTCCAAATTCAAACTTAAGCTCTGGGGAGCTATTTAAAAAGAAGGAAGTAATAGAAAAGAGAAAGTTTTCTTTTTTTTTTCAAGAAAAGAAATTCCTGTGAGAGTTCTACCATGATGATCAAACTAACTCCTTTGGTGCTGAGTTTGTTCACTTTAAATATTTACCCTGGGTTTACAAAACCTTCACATATTTCTAGTTAACATTGATTCAGGTTTTAATATTCTCAAACACATTGTACAGAGAATGTGTTAACACTCCTGATATGCCCATGAAGTCGGCAAATATTCTCTTACCTTCGAAAGGTCTGGAGAGGTGAGACCACTTCCTGGGAGGAACTGGGGGGGTTCCCTAGTGCAGTCAGGGCTGAGTCATCTGCTGTGCTCGACAGCTGTTCCACCACTGAGCACTGCCGACGGCACTCTCTGTGTCCTTCCTCACAGTCTGTGGGTCAGGACTCAGACAGGGCGCCGCAGGCGAAGTCTCCGGTCCACTTGACGTCCAGTGGGGCTCTCAAGCCTGGTGCCTCCATGAGATGGCTCAAATCCTTGGGGCTGCCTGGATCCATTCAGCTGGGGTCATATGCCTGGGGCTTAAGATCTTAGTGTCACCTAAGCTAACACCCATGTAGTTTTAGCAGGTAGCTGGATTTCTTATATGACGACTTATCACCCACAAACCACAAAAGCAGAAGCTGCCAGCTTTCACCAAGGCTTAGGCCTGAAACTGGAAATGTGCCCCTTCTATCACATTCTTTCAGTTTCAGCAGCCTATAGGCCGAGCCCAGAAGTAAGGAACGAGGGTTATTCAAGTGGGTGGATATGATATGTGTTTCATTAGGGGCCAGCATGAAGTAGCCAGTTAAAATACACACACCCAGCTAACTTTGAATTTCAGATAAACCATGAATGTTGTTTTAGTATATGTATGTTCCATGCAACATGAGCGACATACTTATACTGAAAACTTATTCCTTGTTAATCTGAAATACAAACTTAACTAGGTGTTCTGCATTTTTATTGGCTAACTCTCACAATCCTAGAATATACCAGTGTAATAGACTACCAATGAATATAGACTGATACTCTCCGTAGAATCTCTAGGGGCGCATCGGTAAGGTGTACTTAAATGAGACCACTCACGAGCCCCATCTGTATGTCCTAGTCCATGCCCTGTATATTTATTTACATTCTTAGCTACATCTTGGAGTTCAATAAAGGTGATCAGAGTAGTAGGATGAATTAACCAATGAAATGGGGTTGAGCTACTGGGAAGAAATGTGTTATACTCATTAAAATATAAAGAGACTGGAAAGATGATTTAATATAGTTTTTATTCCTGAATTCCCCTGAAAAGCTTGTTTATGTCTACAAGTCATTTTTCTGGCAGCATTTCTGCAGATAATAGCTATCATTGCAAGTCCATGGTCCTTCTTGTTGCTGTCGCCTTTCATTCAAGATGAATGATACTGTGTAACAAGTAGGAGCATCTTCCCTGCATCTTGGCTACATTTATATAAAGAATTTTCTGCCTTTGCTGCTATTATGCAGGATGAGCTTCGAATCCTGAGCTTATTTTTAATTACACTTTTAATAAATCCTGACTCAGAAATTCTACTTTCAAAGGTTTCCAGAAGAACATAACTGATCTGCCAGGACTTTGATCTGTCTAACGCCATTTAAATCAACAGTGATCATTAGAAGGTCACTGCCCCCACCAGGAGCCTCTTCTCCATGTGATGTCACAGGTCTGATGCCTTAAAAATAATGTGGGAAATTGCATATAATTTTCTGGCATTTGCAGAACTTTCATCAGTTACCTGGCATTTTTATTTAAAATATAATTGCTGCCCATTTAATTAACACAATTTATCTAACACTTCTCAATCATGCAACGAACTTGACTCAAAGTTTATAACCACATTTTCAAAAGAAACACACAGCATTTGTTAAAAGAATAAAGAAAGCTCTAGAGCTAGCCTGATGTCCTCTCTAGGTCCCAAGTATCGTCTCTACATCTTCTGTTCCTCACACATTTTCTCTCCTTCGTGTTGTAAGTGGGTAAGTCTAGCCCTGATATTTAAGAATAGTTAAGGTTGGCAGCAGGGCCTCTGAACAGGAATGACCCCTGATTCAGAGTGTGCAGTAGATTCTTTCTCATAAATATGGAGCCTCTCTGTCACTCAAGGATTTGGGGGTAAGAACATACTGCTGTATAGTATTTGAGTCTGAAGAAATTTTTGTTCGATTCTTTCTCAGCTTGTTAAAGAACATGAAGGAACTAGAGACTATAATGCTAAGTGAAACAAGCCAGGCGGTGAAAGACAAATACCATATGATCTCACCTATAAGTGGAACCTAATCAGCAAAACAAACAAGCGAGCAAAATAGAATTAGAGACATGGAAATAAAGAGCAAACTGACGGTGACCAGAGGGGAGGGGGATAATAGGGGAAAGAAGGGAAAGGGTCAAATCAAGTAACACGTATAAAAGACCCATGGACAAGGACAACTGGGTGGGGGAGGACTGAATGTGGGAGAGGGGGGTGGGCAGGGCAGGGGAGAGCAATTGGGGGGGAAGGGGACAACTGTATTTGAACAATAAAAAATTTTCAAATAAATAAATAAATAAATTATAAAAATACAAAAAAAGTAATCTCCCAAGGATCAGTAGTGAAAACAATTTAAGTGGCAATGAGTGATTCAAGAGGCTATAGAATTTTTTATAGTAATGGGTTCTGAGAGATTATTTGACTTGCCTGTTTAATTTTGCCAGCGAGGATAATGTCGCTCAAAGAAGTTCAGGGATATGTCTGAAGTCATGGAGACACTGGGGCCAGAATGCAGGGCATCTTCAACCAAGTGTTCTTCTAACTAAAAATGTCCCACAGTCACAAACACAGCATCCAATCACCGCAATCAATGGCTTCAAAAAGCCCTTTCACTTTAAGGTCTACATGCGTTGTGCCTTCCAGGAAAACATTTGAGAAACACTTCTGAAATCCTTATTTGAACAATTTTCCATTCTTTTCAGGTACTTTGTTGTAGGCTGAGGTTTAATGAAATATCTAATCAAGGTTGAACTTAACAATATGAGTGTAAAATGACCTGTTTCCATAATAGTATTTCATTGTAAACATGCTAGTTTTTATTTAACCAAGCTCCTATTGATGATCCTGTAGGTTTTCCCAGTCTTTTGCTGTTATATATGTGTGTGTAAGTATAACAACAGATAAATTCAGAGAAAAGTGTTTATTCTGAGTAATTAATTTCACCTCCTGAACTTGATTTTTGAAATATTACACATAATTAATAACTGTAAGTTGTGATTACGATGATTATTAATTGCCAACTTACCTGTTCAAAGAGTGAAATGATGCGTTCTCTTCATTTCTTCTACCTGGATAGATGACTAACATTTAAACTCACTTCACTTTTGAATTGCCAGCTCCATTTGTTTCCAATAATTGTTCAACTGATAAACCAATTTTACATGGAAGTAGAACTGTGAATTTTCAGAGCTCATGAAATATGAAAAAATGGCCATCAGTGATTGTCCCAACACACATGAGTTTCAAAACAGATTTCTGGACAGAAACTCATTCAGTTCTCAGTGTAAATTAAGTAACTTTGTTGTGACATAGCAATTAAAACCAATCTCAGAGCCTCCTGGCAGACCATTTGGAGCAAACCATACAGACACCTTCTTATTTAAAACCTGGAACCCTGACAAACTCCAACAGATTGGGTCTCGCAGCCTCAAAACTGTGGGAACACACACAGTAACTGTTGATCTGCTTTTCATTTTCTAGATTTCAGTGACTTAACCACAAATAAGATGCAGCTATATGCTTAGTGAAAAGGTTAAAATAAAGTTTTAGATTAACTGGGGATTTCAGTTAAGTGTTCTATCTTTCCTCCTTTGATTAAAACTCTAATTTGTCACAATTATAGCCATAGCTGCCAAGGATTTTACAAACTGAGGACTATAATAAAAGAGGACAAGTCAGCCTATGTTGGCACATTTTAGGAATTTAAAATTATTTAACCACAAGGTAATTTTTTTAAAAAACACAGATTTCAACATTAGTTACTTCAAAGAATTAATTCATCCATTCACTATAAGTATATTTATTTTTTTTTAAAAGAAACAATCTGGTTTCTTCATGTGATTTTTAATTGCATGTCTTTTGTTTCACTAAAGGGAAGAAAATATAATTCAGTGAAATTTTGAACTGCATCCTGTGGTCTAAAGTTCTGTTTTATTAAGAGTAGTTTATAAAATATAAGCCTGGAGAGATGCTTATGTAAAAAAGAGAAGTTTCTGTGGTTAATGTATTTGGAGAACTGCACATCAGATCTTGGAAATTTCAGGATATGAAGTCTGTCCGGGAAAAGTCCAGGCATTGTTAATATAAGAAGAATGGTTTGTGTGATATCGATGTAACCTGGCAGCCAAGGAGGGTGGACTAGAAAGCACATGCGTGAACAGTGATGACTTAGCTGTACTAGTCAGTGGGAGCAGTAGACGCCACTGAGTGAGTGTGTGTACTGTGTGGCCGTCCCATCCAAAATGACTGACAAGTAGAGCAACAGATCTGCATCCAAGTTTGTGTTAAGCTTGAACATTCTTCCATGGAAACTAAACCAGGACAATGTGCCAGTTGAAGCATTACATCTCAGTGCAGAGCTTATTGGTGAAATATCAAATCACCCAGGTGACTCAGCCCCTCTGCAGCCCAGATTTGGCACCTTGTGACTTCTGGTTTTTCCCAAAGGAGAATCACCTTTGAAAGGGAAGAGATTTCAGACCATCAGTGAGGTTCTGGAAAATATGACAGGACAGCTGATGGCAATTGGGAGAACTGTGTGAGGTCTCAAAGTGCCTACTTTGAAGGGGACTGAGGCATCATTGTCCTAGGTACAATGTTTCTTGTATCTTGTATCTTCTTCAGTAAATGTCTCTATTTTTCATAGCAAATGGCTGGATACTTTCTGGGCAGACATCGTACATAAGCTTTGAATTTCTAACAATTTTCCAGGTGATGCTTATGCTGCTGGTATAGGGACCACACTTTGAAGACCATTATCTACAGGTCATCCTCCCAGAAAGGTATTAGAGTCCTAGTAGCTCCATAGAACCAGGTACCAAATAAGTAGATAAAATGAGCAATCCTAATACAGGGCAGAAGTAATTAATCAGGAACAGAGGCTGCTGGCCCCTATGCCATATAGTTGCTATGTATAGAATCAGGCCTCATTTCTTGTAATGTGCTAGAGGAAGGTCTGTCCTTCTCCATTCATAAATCTTGAGTGACAACATAGGACAGGAAGCAAGGTTTCCTTTATGTCATTTGGCCACAGCCACAAGGCTTGAGTCC
Source organism: Trachops cirrhosus (assembly GCA_028533065.1). Taxonomy (NCBI): domain Eukaryota; kingdom Metazoa; phylum Chordata; class Mammalia; order Chiroptera; family Phyllostomidae; genus Trachops; species Trachops cirrhosus. The sequence goes on from CM052549.1 coordinate 15,737,401, forward strand.
CAGTCTCTCATACACCAGGGGAGGGGCAAGTTGTTTGACTACAATAAATTCCAAGGTAGAAAAATAGGGTCAGAGGCCAACCTTTCTTTGCTTCATGCTCTCATGCGTTAGGTGCCAGGTCCTGATCATGTCTCATAGCCATTGGCTGAACCCTCTCCCTCTGTGTCTGATGTCCAGTTCTGCTAAATGATGCATCTCATGGTATCTCAGTCCTGTTGTATGGAAATACTTACACACGGGAGGGTGTACTCCACAATCATCAAAGGGATGAATGTAATCAGATCCTGCATAAAGTAAAGACCATTAAGGGGCATATCATCAAAAGTTGAGGGCAAGTTCCAATTCACAATTTTATCCCTGCAGTTAAATTAAAATGGCAAAGATATTAATCAGATGAGGGTCCCCCAGGGCTACCACCAACCAGCTGACCCTGCAGTCTATGTCACTTGATAGTTCAGATCATAAATTGAAGACATTTTTTTCCAAAGGCAGGTGTCTCCCACACAGTTTAAGCATTAAATGCATGATTTCATTTATTATTGGCATATAAGGTATTATCCAAATAGAATTTTGTATGCAATTTTGTTGGACATTTGAGCAGGTGTGTTCCATCACATACTTAATTTATCCTACAGAATGTGGATTAACCAAAGTGGTTGAACAATTGTCTGCACACAAGACAGGTAAAATCATTTTCTAGGGCTTTAGCTGTCACTCTTGCTCTCCCTTTCCTGTTATCGTGCTAACCATACTTCGGTGTTGCTGACAGTGATGTCAACAGCTCTAATCTCAGCTCCTGTGTGTAGAGATGGTACAGGTTGCTCAAGGAGTGGGGTATACTGTCCACCTCTTGGGTCAGGAGGGTGATATGAGAAGAAAGAGTTGATTTGACTGATTCATTGCAAGTAGGACTGTTAGAAACTTCTGCATTAAAACTCATAGAATTGTATACAAATAAGTATCCATTTTATTGTATGATAATTTAATAAATAGGTAGAATTTTACTTTTTCACTCTGATTTTTATTTGCTGTATTTGTTTTTATTGCCTTATTACAAAGGCTCTGAACCCCAGTACAATATTGAAGAGAATATGTGGAAATAGACATTATTGCTTTTTTTTCTTGATTTTAGCAGGGAGTAAGTTAATCTTTCACAACTAAGTTTAACATTAGCTTTGGGTTTTTGTTACAGGCAATTTATCAGATTGAGAATGTTCTCTATATTATTCTTAGTTTGTCATGTGTTGTGTTTTACTTTGCCAAGCATTTTTAGGTATCCATTAAAATTATCATACGGTATTCTTCTTGTTCATTTTGTGAAGGCAATTTGTTGCTTTCCAAATGATAAACCAATCTTGCATTCCTGGAATAAACACAATTTGGGTTTATAATCCCTTTTACATATTGTTGAATTTGATGTGCTAGTATTTTGTCAAGTATAAATATTTTAAGTAATAATGTGGTTGTTTATATTAATGAGAGATATGTTTATATCTTTAAATGTCTTGTGGATTTATTGAAGTAAACTTTACATGTGATTAATTGCAGAGATTTTAAAACAGTGATTAAATGAGTTTTGAGATGTGTTTATACCCATGTAGCCTCTTTTTCAATAAAGACAAAGAATGTTTCTATAACCCCATAAAATTTCCTTATGCCCCTATCCAACCAATTCCTACTTCCACAGGCAAACACTGTCATAATTGATTTATATTAAGCTAGATGTGTTTTGGCTTTCCTTGATCTCCATATAAGTAATACAGCAATGTTCTGTGTCTGGCTTCTTTTGCACAACACAAGGCTTTTGAGATTCACCCATGTTGTTGCATACATCAGGAACTCCTTCATTTTTATTGCTGAGTAGTATTTTACTGAAGCAGTATATCACAGAGCTTTTAAATCTTTACCCTCTTGGACATCTGTGTTGTTTCTAGTTGGCACTATTATAAATAAAAATAAATGTTTTTGTATAAGTCTTCTATGGACAAATTGTTTCATTTATTTGAGTAAATACCTAGGAGAGAATTTCTGAATCACAGGTTAGGTATGTGTTTAATTTCATAAGGAAATATCAAATAGCAGTAATGGAGACGAAGACCACAGAACAAAATAAGATTCTACTGAAAGTAACCCCAACTCTTGATAGAGGTTTGCTAAAGAGGAAGGGTTGAAAAATATATCCCATGCACTGAATAATATTCTAACTATATTTATAGGGCTTACAAATTAAGAATGCTTTTTAATTTATTAAACTATTAAATGTGAAAGAACTATTAGCAAAATTGCTTAACTTTTCTCCTTGGGCCCCCAAAATATAAAGATTTACTGTTCGACTCGGAGAAAAATTGGCTGACCCTGGGCATTAGTAATACAATTGAGTATTTAAAAAATATTCTAAGAATGATAATATAGATAGTCCAAGAAATAAAAATTTGAAGCAAAAAATATTGTCACAAATCAGATATATTGACCCAGAAAATATAAATTAAAAACTTAGGTAGAGGAGCTTTGTTTATCACAGAAGGCGTAAAGGCAAAGCTGATTCCTTTATCGGTGGGTAAAAACAAAGGGATTCTGATAATCAAACTAAGAATATTTGATATATTTTTATTATATTTACAATAAGGCCAAAATTCTAAAATACAAAATAAAAACAGGTATCTGTAATTATAGGAATCATAACCCAATAGAATAATTCAGGTTGATTGCATTGTACCAGATGTCTAAATTGTGGGAAAGCTATTGTAGATACATCAGAAGTAGGGATGACTTAACCCCCTATAGAATTAATGCTGATATCATAATAAATGAGCAAATAAATAAAAACTTACTATGTAGAAAGCAATTTATCCGAGTTTGAGACTCGTCCACAAACAATTCATGGAGACAGATCTGGGAAACCATTTTAATGCCAAGAAGATTGGGGTAAACAAAGTGAAATAATATGCAAATTTCAACTAACTCCCAAATATTTCTAATGAAACAGGAATCATTGAGATTTCTGGATTCATGGAATGGGCTCTTAAAATATAGATAAAATAAAAAATGAAGATAAAGATAAAAGAAACCATAAAGAGAATCCTAGAAATTTCATGATATATTAATCAAGTTAGCAAGATAATTTAATAACAGAATTTATACATATTAACATTTTGTAAACATTATCAATGCTGCTAATCATTGAAGCAACCCAAAGCAAAATTCCCCCAAGAAAGGTAAAATCTGGGTGAGGGCAAAAGAAAAATACCTGATTTAAGGGAAGATTATAGCTAATAGTAGTCCCAGTGTCCACTGGGTCAAAACAGAAGCAATCTGATCCAAATTAAAAACTCATTTCCTTTGTCTTAACAAGTTTATGAAGATGTACAGAATATTCATTATTTTCTCCCCTTCCCTGGCAATGTTTTATGGCTTAAGGTCCATGTTGTTTTCACTGCCTATAGTACTTTTATGACTGTTTCAAGCAGAACAAAATAGTGGCAGTGATGCAGGTGTTCTGGGGCTCCGGGGACCCAAAGGTCCATAAGCCACTCTGAACATTTGGCTTCATGCAGGAAAGAATTCAGACATAAGCCCACATAGTTTAAAGTGGAAGTTTATTAATGAAGTACTGAGACAGTGAGTGGACTACTTCACAGACAGAGCAGCTTACATACCTAGTGATGTTTACTTGTTTTATTGAAGTTAATTTAATCAAGGGTAAGGCATTCAATAAGGGGAAGGAATGTTCAGGGTTTTTCTGGAGAAAAGAGGTGGGCACTTTTCGAAAGAACCCCATGGGCCATTTTGTGTCCTCATATGGGCTTTGTGCTTCCCATCATGAAGCTCAGGGTGTGTCATTTAGTATGCTAATGTATTACAATGAATGTATAATTAGTCTAGGGGTCAATGTAAGGTGAAATTAGTGACCATGTTGGATCAAGTTGGTCTTCTGCCCCTTTTAAGCCATGAATCCATTGGAGATGGGTCTTACTATCTCCTTGACAGTCCCTACAGTCCTTGATAGTCCTTATTGGTTACAGCTGGTTTGCCACAAATGCTCTCTCAGGAGGATAATTTGTGTTCCTGAGGAAAATGTCAATCTCAAGATTATTCCATGACCTTTTTTTTCGATGATGTACCCAGTTTACTGAGATTCTCATGGCAGGACATACTACTGATTCACCCCAAGGATAACTAGATGATTGATTAATGTTAGTTGGACAACTATTGTATTGCTCTAAGGGTATCATGTGACTGATAATGCTCCCCTCCACCCCTACATGAGAGATGCAAATGTAAGAATCCATATGAATGATTTCCACTATGCAACAGTTTACTAAAGAAACCACATTTATAAGCCCAGATGCTGCTGTGGAGAAGCATCTGCTCTTGCTGCTATGATAAAACCTGTGGTTTGTAGAAAACATTTTTTAATGCTTTTTTTAAAAAATGAGTATGAATCAAAACATTAAGACAGATACCAAAACCTAGAAATAAGATTTAAAGATGAACTTCTGGTCAAGATGGAGGCATAGGTAGATCAAAACTATCTGGAGAAAGAGAAACTGACGTTAAAGAAATAGATCAAATGGCAGAGAACTGTGGGCAGATTCTATAAAATGATGTCCTCAGTCATACAACTGCAAACAGCTGAATTCTGTCAACAATCTAAATGAACTTGGAGGTGGATCCTCTCCAGTTGAGCCTTGGAATGACTCAGCAGACATCTGGATTGCAATCTGCAAGAAGACCTGAAACAGAAGACCTGCTGATCCATGCCTGGACTCTCACCCACAGAAATGGTGTCATAATAAATGTGTTCTAAGTTGCTAAGTTTGTGGTAATTGTTATGCAGCAATAGAAAACTAATGCATCTTATCTTCAAAACATGTGGCTACTTCACCTATAAACGAAAAGAATCTGCCATGTGCTTAAGATTTAAACAATTCTAAAACTATAATATGTAACTTACAAACAAGTAGCTTCTGTTGTGGGTATGCCTGTTCACTAGGAGAATAAGAGACTGGTAAGAGAAAGACGTTACTTGTTTACTAGAAATGTGAAGGCACTGCTAAAAAGACTGTAACAACTAGAATATTAGGCATGTTGAAAATGTCTAGGACCCCAAAGAGCATAAAACCCAGAATGCTGCTGCCTCACCAACAGCTAAACAACAAGTTCTGTATATCTCCTGGGTATATCAAGAGGGCTGTGACTCATTTTACACTAGCCGGAAAGTAATTCCAGTGCCTTGGCAGATGGAACAACGTGATCTTTAAACAGAAGCAAGTAGATGAGCTGATAAATGATGGTGACTCAGTCAGAGAGATGGAAACTGAGTAAATTCTGAGAATAAATGTGTGCTTTCTTGCTTTGTTAGCTCTCACTGCCATTTGAATTGCTTGAGTTACACTGGAAGATTGCTTGAATGAATTTTGAATGAGGATAAATGTAAATACGATGGGTAATAAGTGATTCACAGTTTTCTTGGTGATCACTTCCCATTGACATGCTCCAACTCATTCTTTGTAGTAATGAAGCCAAAGTCTAAATCAAAGCACACTCTCAAATAATAGGCATTTGGCACAAGTACAAAACCACATATTTTCTTAAATTTATTTCTAAGTATTCATTTAGATGCTATTATGAATGGTATTTTCAAATTTTATTTTCTAATATTTTGATAATAGTATAAAGGATTACAATGGAATTTTCTATCATGACCCTGTATCAAGCAGTTTTGTAAATAAACTTTTTAATTCTGGTAATAGATTTCTTAGGATTTTCTAAATAAACAATCATGTCACATGGGAATAAAGACAGTTTTCACTTTTTCTTATTCAGCTGTTATGGCTTTTGTTTTTTCTGTTTCCTTGTATTCATTTTTATTTTATGGCACTCACTAGAACCATCAGAATAATGTTGAACAAAAGAGGCCAAAATGGGAAATGTTTTCTTGTTCCCAAGTTTATCAGGGAGGCATTCAATATTTCACTGTGAAATGGGACGCTAACTACAGCTTTTTCCATAGAGGCTTTTCATAAGCATAAAGAGGTTCCTTCTTATTGCTAGTTTGCTCTTGAGTTTTTATCATGAATAAATGCTAAAATTTGTTACATGCTTTCTTTGTATTAGTCATTAAAAGGATTATAACTATTCTCTTTACCCATTAATATGGTAAATTGTAGTGATTGATATTCTAATGTAAACTCAGAACTTATATTGCTGAGGTAAACCCATTTGCTTGTAATGTATTACCCTCATTACATATTGCCCCATTTACTTTTTTTTGATGTTTTGCAACTGAAATGTTTTTATCCTGCTATTATTTCTTTCCTGCCTTTTTTGTACTATATCGAATATTTTTTGAAGTTTTATTTTAATTACCAAATTGACTTTCAGCCCAACCCCCTTATAGTTTTAAAGTCTTTTCTCAGAATTAAAATACATACTTTTAACTTATCACGATCCCATGGGATATAATATTGAATATCATGAAGTGCTATTTTTGGCATGTAATTCAAATGTCCATTTATTATATACTTCACAACATACTATATGTAATTTCTGCTTTAAACAATTTTACTTTTTAAAAATTAATGTATTTTATACTTACCAACATATTTACAATTTCATGCCCTCTTCCTTCTTTCCTATACATATGTTTTTATTCCGTTTCATTTCACTTCTCCTTGAAGAAAATCCTTTAGCATTTCTTGTGGCTCAGCTTTTCTGCTGACAAATTGCCTAGCTTTTTGTTTATCTGAAACTGTTTTCATTTTGTCTTCATTTGTAAAGAATATATTTGCTGGTTATGGAAATCTGGGTTGATATTTGCTTTTTTCTTCCTCTTTCTGGTTGTTTGTCTTCCTTATTTTTGATTCTCATGTATAAGATGTTATTTGGCTCTAGCTGCTTTCATTTGTACTTGACTTTCAGCTGTTTGATAGTGATGGGTTTGTGCAGTTGTTTTGTCTGTAGCTTGTGATTTGCTGAGTTTCCTGTATCCATCATTTACCATCTCTCATAATTTTTGAATGTCCTCAGTCATTATATTGTCTATTTTTTTCTCCTGCCCCATTGTCTTTTCCATCCCTCTGCAACTTTAAATGCATAAATGTTACACTACTGGAATTTCCCCACAGGTCACTGAGGTGCCATTTATGTATTTATATTAAATATTTTCCATTTATTTTCTACATGAATAATTTCTATTAATCTGTCTCCAAATTCACTTAATCTTTAATTTGTCATCATCAATCTGCTTTTCTTAAGTTCATCCATTGTATTTTTATTTAAGATATTATATATTTCAGTTTAAAAAATAGTTTTCACTTTTTGCTGAGATTTCCTACATGATCTCTCAATATGGCCATCATTATGGTTTTATGCATATTTATAATAGTTGTTTTAAAATGTTTGCTAATTTAAACAACTGGATCAATTCAGTGTCTCTTTGTATACATTATTTTTCTTTTAACTACAGGTTAACATGCTCCTCTTTCTTTGCAAGTCTAGTAGTATTGTTATTGAATGTTGTACTATTGTCTTGGTGTTAGAAAGCAAAAATATTATTGGCTAATTACCTTGAACATGTAGCACTTTGGTCTTACATTTTTAAAACATGTGTTTTTTTCTTGTTTTGTCCTTAGTCTAAAGTTAAACTTTCAGCCCTGTTTATAGTATTTAGTGTGAAGTTATGGCTTTCTGTAATTTCATGGAAATCTAAAAGTGTGTAAAACAAAACTCAGATGCTATATTTTATTTCATCTGCATTTGACAGTAGCTGAGATATCTGCTCGGATTTTTCAAATATCCAGCTGTTGTTTTCTACTAGACTTCTTGGAGTTTTCCTTTTGCCTTCAAAGGTCAGCCAAGGACTTGATGAGAATTTATATGCTGGCTGGGGACTCTTCTCCCTGTGCTTTCTTCCTTCTCAGGATTTCCCCCTTTCATTTACAGCTCATTTCTTAGCCCCAAACTCTCCTCTGACCCTCAACTTAATAAAACAGCATATTTCTGCTTGAATTATAACTGCTATGTGCCATATGAATTGGGAAATGCCTTCATAGAAAAGTCAAATAAATGTGGATCTTACTCAGTACCATTTAATTTTTTCAAGGGTTGAATATATCATAATTTCTGCCTACTTTTGGTCACTTAAAGTGCCTTTAAATTGGTTTATAGATTATTTTGTTATAATAATCATTTGCAGAGTTAGCCTGTATAAATAATATATAAGCTATTCTATCTTTACCACAATCTAAACTTATTTTTCTTCATGACATTTATAGGCTTTTCTTCATAGCCTTCCAGCATTGAAATGTCCTTTGAATTTGAGTCCAGATTAATTTTATCCCCTCATAGTTGAGCTTTTTGCCTTGACTTTGGAAGGATTCTCCCTTTATACTGAAGGAAATGCATTAAGCTCTCTCGTGGTCCATATTGCTACATAACAGTTTATTCATTCAAGAACATTTGTCATCCACTATGTACGAGCTATTAAAAAGATTGTTGAGGACACAGCAGTGAACAAAACAACAAAATTATAATAGGAGACCTACTTCATGTTAAAAAGAGAGAAAAATAAATAAGATATAAATAGCATTAGCAATACCATTTATAATTATTTTAATATTTCTATTTTTCATATTTATATTTCATATTTTTATTTTCTTTACTGCTATCACTTGATAAATATATCATAAAGAATGATAATTAACTTCTTTGTATGTCTAAAAGTATCCTAATTTATCAATAATATTAAATACATCTATCATTTACTTCTGTGGTGTTAGGTTTTTTTAAAAGATTTTACTTATTTTTAGAGAGAGGAGGGAGAAAGAAAGGAGAAAAACATCGATATGTGGTTGCCTCTCATGCGCCCCCTACTGGGGACCTGGCCCACAACCCAAGCATGTGCCCTGACTGGGAATTGAACCAGTGACCCTGTGGTTCACAAGCTGGTGCTCAATCCTCTGAGCTACACTAGCCAGGACAGAATATATACTTTACTGTGCAAAAATACCCCACAAAAACTATACCTTTTTAGGAAAAAAAATAAGTTGTTTTTCCATCCTTACAATGATGCAAAGTGGGATTTACAACCAAGTAGAAACCACTTCATCCAAAGTTACCAGTATTGATGCATGAATATAAATGCTCACAAAGTAGTGCTAAAAGAATGTCAAAGAAATTTTCTATGGCTTTGGAACAGATTGTGATAGAATGTGTGAATGATATACTAACAAATTTTCCAACAACTCAGCTTTCTTTTTGCTTGAAAATAAGTATCGATATACACATGAAACTTAACAAGATCAAAATTTATGTTACACAGTAATAACTAAGATTATTTTGTAATGAATAGTGATTGATTACTGTCATTTTCACTTTTTAGGCTTAAATTAGTCTTCCCCTTTTTCTTCCCCATATCATCTCTGTTCGACATGTCTTTACTTTCAATCAACTTTCAAAATAAAGAGGTGTTTCCCTGAAGCCAAGTATTGTACCTGGGAATTGCTGTGCATGCTATAAATTGCTCTCCTGCTGGTTGTTCCTCTACCCATCATCCCCTTGCATTCTTTGTGCCTTGCTCCTTTCATGCATTTTTTTTCTGGACTAGGAAAAGTCAAACCTGTCAACCTTGCAGTAACTCTCAGGCTGTATCAACATTTTACTAGAAACAGCTCAGCTAGTTCAGCCAAACAGCTACTCATTTCAGTCACACCATGACTTTAAAAGAGGTTTGTTCTAACTCTATTGATTGGTTACTTACAAAGATGCTGCCAAAGTAATAACATGGAAGGGCTACAAACTCCGTCGGACTGCACCTGAGCTTCAGCCAGTCAGTGGCGCAGACCTATTACCCCAGGGGCTCCAGTCCAGCCTTCTGTTCATTGTTCTGTTTCAGTCTTTCCTGATTTACTTCTACCACATGTTCCAAAACTGAGATGGAGTCTTTAATCCTATTCTGTAGATTTATTTGTCTCAGTTTTTTATATTGTCCATCGAACGAGGCACAAACTGCATTCCCATACACACACAGACGTGTAGACACATTTCTTGCATCAGTTCTGATGTTATCAGTTTTATGCAGTGGAGTCCCATAAGAGATTAGTTTTGAGAAAAAAATTTCTTCCTCTAAGAAAATATTTTAATGCCAATGATTTAGTTCAAATCTGTCAGCAGACTGAGATATTTAGAATCCAGAGGATGTGACTTTCCCAAGGTCATGCTGTACCTTCTTTCCCTGCTCTCCCCACAATAAGAATTCCGTTTATTTGCTGATCAAAACTAGAAGGAAAGTAAGTAAAAAAGAATTGGAGGAAGAATAAAGAGCCATTTGGATAAACAATAAGCTTGTTCAATATATGACTCTGTGTCACCCAGTGATTATGGATTTCCTGACTACTTTTTTTAGTTAGTTGATATTTTTTGCCATGGATGATGCATCTCCAGTGTTAGTTGGTGGGGTGTTTGTTTGAGTTTTAAATACTTTCTTATCAAGTGCCTGAAAAACAAAAAATCACTGCGATGGTGAATAAAATACGGAGCAGTAACATAAGGGACACAGTCTGGCTGGAGGTGGGCACCTCCACGTTCAGCAGTGAGGGGGGACCCCCTGTCCATGCCTCCTCCAAACCAGACCCGCTCACAGAACCGAGGCGCCCACCCACACAGGCAGTGGCAGCTTTGTTATCGTTGCAAAAGCCCCTGTGGTTGTGCTTCTCGGGCAAACAAACTTCAGGATTGAACTATCCACACAGGCTCTGTTCCGACACATCCGGTTCTTGCCACAGGAGGTCCCATCATCGCACGCTGCACCTTCTAACCCTGAAGAAAAGCTCACTCACTCAGTCTTCAAACCACCGCACAAGAACTTTCTGGGGTACTGATCTCTCTATGCAGAACACTAAAGAGAAGCTGAAGGTGTTTGTTTAAGAGCCCTGTGCTGACTGCCGTGTCAGAAATTGCTATTGTCACCTGTTCAACTTCCATTAAATACTCAGCTTCATTGGGTCTAAAAGCTGATTCATTCATCCACTATGAAGAGGATAATCATTTATTTATCATGTGCCAGATGCTGAGGATATATATATGTCATGTCAGTTATCATATATATATGAATAAAGCTGACATAATTTCTACCTTTATAGCTCTTACATTTTATTGATAAAGTAATAAATAAAAATAAATGTATATGAACTTTAGGGCATAAAAGTTTTTGTATTGTAATTTGAGCAGTAATAAAAATAGTTACTGTTTATTGAAAGCTCGGGGCTCTGTTGATACAGATCTCACCATTCCACAGGGCAGTTACTATCATTTCCACTTTGAAGCGCAGACATTGAGGCACACAGGCTATGTGATGATGCATCCAAGACCACACAACCAATGAAAGGCTACATCCAGCTGTGAAATTCAAGATTTTCTGGTTCTGAACTCTCCGATGGCTGTAAGGTATTTTCTGTTATTAAGAATCCCCAGTAAAAACTCTTTATAAGGAGAACTTTTGGGTCTATAATTGACTCATTGGGGAAGGTAAGGGGGAGGCATAAGAGGCTGTAGTGTTATTTATATCTGTTTAAAAAAGACCGTATGAATGCTAGAAACATAAAACATTTTAATTAAATCATATTTTACCAGAGAATTATGCCTTAAAAAAGCAAAGTTATGATTAATAATTAAACATCTCCCAAATATGCCAAAATATGTAATATATATACATTCGTAATGAACCAAGCCCTTAACTTCAACTTTTAGAAATTAATTCTAAATGCTCTACAAGCGCATTCACCCCTCTGGAGATGCACACATTTGCAAGCCAGAGTTAAACACTGGCCCTTTGAACACCCTCGTGCTTCTGTTTCCCTTTGGCATCAATTTTTGGTGTTCAATATTCTTAACAGAAAACAGTTATGGATGAATTAGTTAAACACACACTTGTACAGCCCCAGGCATTTAAATCACCCCTATTTATATAATGGCAAAGACTCTAGCAGGCAACTGGAATATGTTAAGGACTAGTGAGAAGATTTTTTAGATATCTTTTTATTAACCTTGGTCTAAAAACAGCTTAATCTAATGTTAAGGTTAAGAAACCACTAACCTAATCTCTAAATTTTCTTAATAAATTTGCTTTCCTAAGGAGTACTAGTCCATCTTCCACAACACCTTCATTTCTTTACTATAATAATTGGATGAATTTGTACTTTATAAGTACATATATTTATTCATGTGAAAAAAGTTTTTTTACCAGTAGCATATTACTTAAACCAAAGTCTCAGTTAGAACATTGGGTAATAGTGTGTTTCATCGAATCTAAGATATTGTTGACAGTGTGGTCTGAGGTACCGCTACAATAGAAAAACGTCCCTGCTTCCCCTCCAATACAACTCTTTTCCTCTTAGATCTCATACGATTCTCAAAGCAAGAACTGTTTCAGATGCATTTAAACATGATTTTTAAATTCATATTATTACTGTTATGCTCATATGGAGAGACAAACATAAGCAAAATAATATTTAAAGTATTTTTAAACTTCTTTCCAATCAATATTCAATTCCTCTGAATCACTCTTTAACTGAGTCATTCATGTCTGGATTTTCCTGCAAATGTTATCTTCTCTGTAGTGAAGAACAAGGGCAATGTAACCTAACCAATCTTAAAATAATGGAATTTATTCTGAGCCAAACATCACACTGCTACCAATTTTAATGGTAATGCTTCATTTTCCTTACCAAGAAGTGTCAACAAATTGTTTTCCAACAAGTTTTAGGCATCTTGCTATATTAGTACTTGGTCTTTGCAAAAAATTATGCAGTTGTAACGATTTCTGTAATTTATATGTGGTTCATTGAATCAAATTGACACCCCGTTCTGTGTCTGTAACTTGCTGCGGATTCAATAACTTTCTGTTTCAGTGACAAATGGCCATGTACACTCTTTTTCTTGACATTTCAAATGTCAACTAATTTTGACAGATGTGGTGCTGACTGCACCACTAGTTATTTTTAAATGGCATCTCATGAATGACTTTGACCAAATTCACGTGCGTGCAGGCTATGACAGCACAGAAGACATGAAGTCCGTTTAGCAGATGAATCTCAGTGTGCTGAAAGAGGAGGGGAGAAGGAAGCTTGTGAGCCACCACACAGTTTTGTGTTTATACAGGATTGAAAGTGGTGTTTGCTGTGTCATTTTCATGAAGCGTCTATCTGTAATTAAATATTTTATCTACTTGAATATACTAGCACTGGTAAGAGACATCGTTTTATTTCAAGTGTCATTTTGCAGATGAAAAAGACAGGAAAAATCATGCAGAGTGTGCTCGTGGTATTGGTTAACAGCACTATATAGGAACATTTAATAAAGCCCCAGGCTGTGGGCCTTACAGCTGTGCCAAGCACTGCTGGTCGTCCCCAGAAGCTGGGAAAGAGGCAGGGACCAGACACTCTCTCAGAGCCTTCCGATGGAGCCTGCCCTGCAGACACCTTGATTTTGAATTTCCAGCTTTCAGAACTATGAAAAAATAAATTTCTGTGGTTTTGAGCCATCTGATTCTGAGATACGTAGTTACCGTAGCTCGAGGGAACTAATACAGTCATCCCTCTCTGTCTTTGGGGGATAGTTCCAGGCTCCCCACCGATACCCAAATCCACAGATGCTCAGCCCCTTCTATAAAAAGGCTTACTTAGCAAAATGTGTGCAGTTGGCCCTCTACATCAATGGATTCCCAACAGCGGGTCAAAAATACTGTTTTCGATCTGCCATTTGCTCAGTCTGATGCAGAACCTGCAGACACGAAAGACCAGCCTACATCTTTCCATGCTGTGAAGTCAAGTTCCTGTGCTTTTTAGCATACTAGTTATCCATCAGAGAATAAAAGTAAATAAGTGAGTAGCTTTCTCTTCTCTTCTTTACAAACAGTGAAGGAACTTAAAGTAATTTGTATTACTTTAGCACCCACTCCAAAAATTTTATCCTCAGTGAATCATTGATTACCTAGGATATCAAGAATATTTAACTTCCTTGTGAACATTAAGCATGAGAAGCCTTTGGTCTTTTTTCCTTCTGACATGCAGCTTACTTAGTTCCTTTTCTACATGGAAGATAAGAAAGGAAATGTGCCCTAAAAACGGCCCTGGGACTCCAGATCTGGTGATGCAGGGAGTCTGGGCCCTCGGAAATGTTTTCTCAAATTTCCAAATGATGAAATACTAGGTATAATTCCCCCCATTTTGCTAATAATTCATAATGGATGTGAAGTCTCTGACCCTCTTTATTCCTCCTGTTCTATTTCTGCTCTTTCCTGGACCTCTTCACACAGATATAGGGAGGCTAAGAAGGGTGAGATCATTTTTCCTGTCAATTGTATGAAAAATATTATCGTCCAAGTGTTTTTTTTTTTAGAGAGAAAGGAGGCATTTGGTGGAAGTAAATAAAGAATCCAAGGTAATATAGCATGTAAAATATTTTCCGTTTATTATCCAAATAATAGTCCTGGAGGAGAGATGATAGCACATTTTCATAATTTTAATACAAACAAGTAATTGTAGCAGTGAACCTGATATTTGTTGTTCTTGTTTTTTTTACAAAAGATTTTATTTATTTATTTTTAGAGAGAGGGGAAGGGAGGGAGAAAGAGAGGAGAGAAGCATCAGTGTGTGGTTGCCTCTCATGCGCCCCCTACTGGGAACCTGGCCCACAACCCAGGCATGTGCCCTGACTGGGAATCAAACCAGTGACCCTTTGGTTTGCAGTCCAGTACTCAATCCACTGAGCTATGCCAGCCAGGGCTGTTCTTATTGTTTCAGTAAAGTGTCTATCTATCATTATTAATTACTTTATCTAATTAAACATATTAGCAATGGTAAGACATTTTGTTTCAAGTGCCACTTTGCTGCAAAAAAAATCAAAGGAAAAATTATAAATGGTATGCTTGTGGGAATACATATACTGCAAGGATAAGAAATCAAGTTCATCACAATCCAGGTTACTGTATCCAGCAAAGCTATCATTTAGAATGGAAATGCAGATAAAGTGCTTCCCACTTTAAGGTAAAGCTAGAATTCACCATCACCAAGTCCTTATTATATGAAATGGTTAAAGGGTCTTATTTATGAAAAAGAAGAAGATAAAAACTATGAACATTAAAATGACAACAAACTCGCAACTATCAATAATTGAATAAAAAAAAGACTAAGCAAACAACAAAAAATAAGGACAGAATCATAGATGTGAAGAACATTTCAAGAGTTATTACCTGGGAGAAGGAAGGAGGAGAATGGGGAAAAATACCGAGATTAAGAAACATAATTGGTAGGTACAAAATAGACAGGGGGATATTAAGAATAGTATAAGAAATGGAGAAGCCAAAGAACTTAGACACATGAGCCATGGACATGAACTAAGGGGGGGACTGCTGGAGGGAAGGGGGATACCAGGCAGAAATGGGGCAAAGGGAGAGAAACTGGGACAACTGTAATAACCTAATAAATAAAATATACTTTAAAAAAAGAAACTAAGTTCAACTTAATTTGTGGAGATTAAGTCCTATTGCTCTTTGATGAATATATTTAACTCAAAATATTTTCTTCTGGTTTTTCCAAAAATGAACAGTGGCATAAAACATAACATAAGATATTGCTGCTGAACTGACTTAGTTTGTGTTGTAGATTCTGTGCTGTATCCTCTCAGGATGGGGGATGGAATCCATGGCCTCACCCACTATGGGGAGGTTTGGAGAGGCAGCCATATCCAGTGACTGTCCCATGCAGGGGTGTCAAAGCTCAAGCTCTGAAGGACTGCCCCAGCTCCGCAGCTCCCAAGGGATTGGCCATGACCTTGGATGCGATTGCAAAACAGGTTAATGTCCTGTATCCTGTGTTCTCTCACTGAGTGCTGTTGACCCTACGGATGCTTCCCCCAAATCTCAGAATCTCAATCTCTTTCTCAAGTAACCAGGTTTATGACAGTTTATTAATTCAAGAAATTTAAGATATAGTGAAGGATACTGAATAATGATAGTGAGTACTCATGCTGAGAGAGTGAATACTGATAGTGAAGGCTACTAGATCTAGTTTATATGTTAGATAAAACAATGATTCCCCCAAAGATACTCAAGTTCTAATCCCTGGAACTGGTGAAAATGTTACCTTATGTGTCAAAAGTGACTGTTGGAGATGTGATTAAGGTTAGTGTCTCCAGATGAGGAAATTATGCTGGATTATCCAGATGGACCCAAAGGTCATCCTAAGAGACTTGGAAGTGGAGAAAGAAAACAAAAGAAGTTACAGAAAGACGTGCGACAGTGGAAACAAGGTCAGAATGACAAGATAGGAGAAGGTCTCATCCCACTGTTTCTGGCTTTGAAGATGAAGAAGGGGCCACAGCCAAGGAATGCAGGTAGCTTCTAGAAGCTGGAGGGGCAGAGAAACAAGTTCTCCCCGAGAGACTCCAGAAAGAAATGCAGCTCTGCTGACACATGGATTGTAGGGCTTCAAACCTCACAAACTGTAAGATAATAAATGTATGTTGCTTGAAGCCACTGAGTTTGTGGCATTGGGTTACAGCAGAAATAAAAGACTAAATACAGTAAATTTCCTGTGCATGCTCAATTGTGTGAGCTGTATAGTAAAATCTGTGCCATCATTTTACGAAAATTAACCCTGGGTAACAAGGTCTGACTGAGGTGCTGTTGAACTTGGTCTGAGGCGGGTCTTCACTGCCTGCTTGGTTTTGGTGATCACATTGCCTTCTCAGCCCTTCATGCTTATCATGTGATCTTTAGCCAGCTGGACCGTCACCATGGGGTCAGAACACCATGGTGTCAGAATGACAATGTCAGGTGACTTCACAGGATAATCTTTGTCGTTCTTTGAATCTAGGTCCAAATCCGAGTACCATGATTTACTAGCTGTGTGACCATTAGGTCAGTCACCCAACTTCTCTGCGCCTCCCTTCCTCATCTGGCAAATTCAGATGATACACAACTTACAGGGTTGCTATGAACATCAAATCACATCATGTACTTATACAATATCTGGCACAGAACAGGCACTTAATGAACACTTGTTATTTTTTTATCACAGCATAGTTCAATGGTTCATTCTCTCAACACACATTTTGTGAGCCCCTACTGTGTGCTAAGAATTGCTTTCCCATGGTACTTAATCATGACACAGAGACAGAACTGAAATTGACTCTCAGGATTAGAGAATCCCAGGTCACAAGTACAATACCTATGACTACATCCAGAATCAGTTATGTATTTAATGTTTAATAAATGAATTAATTCATAGCAAATGGCTTTGCTCATCTTAATTCACTGTGATTAGTTTCATGTTATATGTTAGAGGCCATATGAAAACACCTTGCACCAACCAAAAACACAAAAAATCTGAAGAATACAGTGTTTTCAAGAACACAGAATACACAGAATACAGAGTCCTTGGGAAAAATGTGATTTAGTAGATTTCATCAAAAATGGAGGGGAAAACTTCAGAGCATTTGGGGTTATGACCGAATATGTATTTTTACCCTTAGGTTATTTGACTAGAACAGCAAATGCACATTCAGTATTTCATTAAAAAGCACATTCCTGCTCAGAGACATAACAGATACATTTGCAGTGAAAGAATTTTATTTATTTTCCTATTACAAACTCCGCCAGAACCACATGGAAAAAGACCAAAGGATTTATTACCTTTATAAATCCATTCACCTAGCTTTGAAAGACTTTTCTCTAAATACCAATTAAAATGATTTTATTACTTTCAGTTCCTGTTGAAATGTTTAGAGTTAAAGTCATCAAAGAAATAACTACCAAAATGTAAGACAAATAAGAGGATAACTATGTAGGCTCAATAAATCAAATGCAAAGAAATACCTTTTATTAATCAAAATATAGAAACTATGTTGTGAAATCTAAAGGGTCATTATAGCGATGAAAAAGTATAGTGTTGGAGTATAAATAAGCCTTTACACATTTATTTATTTCTTTTACAAAGAGAAGGTCCAGTGAAATCAAACACAAAAGAGAAAAGAAAGAGTAGGAAATGCTTTCCACAATGGGCTTGTATTATGATAGTCAGAGTCTCTATTCTCAGTGGAGAACAGTGCCGTCAAAGGATCTTGCCATGGCTAAAATGATTCTTTAGGTATTTCAACAGATCCCAAAACCAATTCCACAATCTTACACCATTAAGGCTAATGTGAAATTATTTACAAAATTGCTAAGAGAGCTGAAGGAGCCTTCAAAATAGGTTAGTAGAGACTTCTCATTTTATAGGAAAGGAAATGAAAGTCTGAAGCGATGTACTGCAGTCCAATTTATGAGTCACCCAAAATCAGATTCAGTTTTTAAATCTTGTTTTTGACCTCTAGCGTGTTATCCAGTTTTATCACCACCTCACTTCGCAGGTTTAGTTTAAAATGATTTTTGACTACTTTCCAAGATCTAGTCCACATTCAAGTGAGGTTTGCTTCTAAAGTTTTTCCAGGAATGTGCCCCAAGACTTTAAAAACAATTCTAAATAAGAGTAACAGAATGTCTCCCAGGCAAGTTAATATTGTCTCAAGCAGCAATGTCCAATAAAAATATTTTCTAATAGGTATGTTGAAAAAGTGAAAGGAACAGATGAATAAATTTTAGTAATCTATTTTATTTAACACTACATATCAAACATAATTATTTCAACATGTAATAAATATTCCAAGTTATTAGATCTTTCATATTTTTGTTTTAATACCCAGTCTTCAAAATCGGTGTGAATTTTGCAGTTACAGCACATCTCAGTTTGAACTCGACATAGTATGTCAACTGCTCAATAGCCAATTGTGCCATGCGGCTTCCACGTGAGGCAATAAGGGTCTGGGGTGACAATCAAGAAAATTTGGCATTAAAATGAAACTTTCTGAGTTTAATTATAAGTGTGAATAATTATTGAATAAATATTCAATTGACAATATGAGATACCCTGGATATTAAAAACTACTCTGTTCTCATGCTCTGGATTTCATATTCCATGGATCCTCCATGTATTTTCTCTTCCATACCCCCTACTTTTAAAAATAAATCTTTTTCCCCACTTATGCTGTGTTCTTGGAGAGTTCCTCTAACTACCTTTCTAATTCATTGGCATTTTCTATAGTATCTTATCAGTTTTTCAAGGTTTTCATTGCACATTTAAATTCAATACTTTTGTTTTTCAGTTGAGACACTATTTCTTAATCTCAGATTATTCTCTTTGATAGATTTATTTTACCTTTATATCTCCCTGATATTATAGGTTTTACTATTATTTTTATTATATTTTTAATATTAGTACTATTGTATTATAGGTTTTATTTTTATTTATAGGTTTTTTTATTATTAATTTTCTCCCCTTTGGAATTATGTCATTTGATTAGTCAGAATAAGCTTTCCTTTTTTGTATCATGTAATTTTGCATATATATTATATTCATAATTTTTTCAGCTGTTTTTGGTTTAATTTAATCTTTATTGTATTTTTTTGTCCATTACCACTTAATTCCTTTATACCCCTCCCCCCAGCAATCACCACACTATTGTCCACGTCCATGAGTCCTTTTTCATTTTTGTTCAATCCCTCCACCCTCTAAAAATGGAATATGTGTGTTCCATACGTGTGTTAGCTAACTTAGTTCACACCTGAGGCACAGGTGTTTAAAACAATAAGCATAAGGTTTCATGAGCAATGGGGTTCAAATAACATTACCTAGATGCGCACCAGAGGCAACATCAACTTACAGGTTGTTGGAAATTAGTTTGGTGAATTTGAGTGACATTCAAGCTGTGTGGTTCACCAGAATGGCAACCCATTTCTGGCATGAACAGTGTGTGAATACCCAGTAGTCTCAGCGCTGAACCCCTTTGAAGGAACGCATGCTATCTAGAAGTCTACATGGCACAGAGTCTTTGCTACCAAGAGGACTATGTAGTCAAACTCAACTACCAACTAGGGTGACTCAGCCATCAGAGGTCTTTTTATTTAACTTTGAGTGAATTTCTCAGGCAAGATCCTCATCGGTATGCTTGAGGGGAGAGAATGCATCCATGCCCAAGTTTGTAAGAACGTATATGATTGACTGTCTTTGTATTTTCCTATTAATAAAAGAGGTTCATATGCTAGATTTGGACTAAACTTAGCTTCATTTCCACAGACCACCTGGTCAGTTGATGCCAGAGCTACTCAACTGCAATCTCCAGGAGCTACCATTGTTGAACAAGCGGCTGGATCAGGTCAGTTTAAAATGACAGGGTCATTCTTTTATTCCCACTCCTTTCTTAATCCTCATAAAGAAAAGTCTGCAATTCTGTTACTGTCACATAAGTACCTGTTATCTGGTTTGCTGAATAGGTCTTAGCAATGTTTATTCTTTCTCTAGTTTTGTTTGGTGGTTTGTTTTGCTTGTGAGGTATAGAGAGGAAGTACCTAGTTTGAGCAGCTGAGAAGCAGGAGAAAATATTTGTGATGGCAGACTGAAGAAATACTCATCTTCTCTACTGGTGTCCTTGCCGGGGTATACAGATAACATCCCTGAGGCAGTTGGCCATTCCTCTCCCAAGACTGGGGCAAGTCCCACAATCCTAGGTGGGGGTCAGGATTGTCTGTCTCCATGACATGTTGCAATAGCTGCTCACAGGTTCTGTTTCTAACTATTTTCTTCTCCTTGTCTTGGAGTTGTCTCAAGTAGCCATGGCTGCTTGGAGTTCTAAAAGTTTATGGATCTGAGAGAGACAAGTGGCTTTGAAGACTCTTAAGAGCTTTCACTGAGCACATGGTAATTTCCATTCTATGATTTTTAAAGCATTGATACTGCAAAATGCTCTCCAGTGTCATTTCAATGTTGCTTCTTCCTATCACACTACAATCCAATCAAATTGCATGTAAAAAGGGGGTCAAAGCTCTTGCTATCTTGTCTTTGTGTAGGTTCTATTATTAATCTATAAGTACAGTATTATATTTGAAATGATTCCTGCAGAGAGCTATAAATAAAACATCAGTAACTCCACCCCTGCTACCTTCTAAGGTCTACCTGAGGTAGCAAAACCATTCTAACATGTTTACTAGGGAAGGTCAGTATACAAATGTAGGGCCATTCACAGCAGAAGTTCATCTAAAAAATGTAGTGGCAGATTAAAGCAGTCCTTTCTTTAAAAAAAGAATTTATACTTTGTATTTTCATTTACATATTTACTATTTCATTACAATAATATTTTAATGTTAAGCATCCTTATAATTAATATTGTCTTCATAATTTCAGGCCTCCCAAGTTTTAATTAATGGTCGTCTAGATTTTAATATATGATAATTATTCTCTTATTTCATATAATCAGTCACTGAGGAAAAGTTCATAGAAAGAGGGAAAGTTCAATATTCAATGGAATTAAAATCCCACCTTGAAAAGCACACTAGAGACCACTGAAATGCCTTTTCATCAACTCCAACTTCAAATATTTCTTGTGTAATGATTTTATTTCTTCCTTTCTCTGCCCTGAGAGAAAAGCTGGAAATGTTTTAATTTTATGAAGCCTCAGATTCACTTTTTCAATTGACTTTCAGAAAATGTCTGCATAGTGTCACTATATGCGGAATGCGGTGTTCTTTCAAGGCGTTGTTCTTTTTTAAAGGGATTCATTTAACCCGAGGAGTTCGCCACTGATCTGAGAGATACAAACTCTTTTCTTAATATTTCTTAAGAAACTGATTGAGTGTACAATTACTAAAAGACTCAACTCAGAAAGGTAATTGATTTCATCTTCTCATGTCTATCATTTCATTTGCAAAAGACTCGAATCATGTACTCCCAATGCATGAAAACTAGCTGACACCTAATCTTTTATTTACTCAATACAGAGTTTCCTATTTGGACCTTTGATTCCGATAGGATCAAATTGTTTTCCCTTGTGATGATCTTGTAGTGAGGATGCTGCATAATTGGAGAACTAATTGATTGAAAAGAACTTCAAGTCTCCGAAAATATGCAAAATACGTACATATATCCTGGAACCATAACTCCAAATGATACTTTATATTCTAAATGAAAATAAGAAACAAACTGATGCTATCTTTTGCTCAAAATATTTTACAGCTTCGTTTTTAAGGCCCAGTGAAAGGTGAAGGGTTTGAAAGCTGTTTGGGAGGATTGCAGCAAGAGAAGCAAAAGCTCATAGTTCAGGTAGAGTGAACATGGACGTCAAAACGGCCTCTGTCAGGAGGAGAGTTCGGAAGTCTGATAGTTTTCACGCCCGTTTGGAACAGCAGATACAATATAAAAATGCTGCAGTGACCTGCAAGTGCCGTACTCAGCTGACAGTTTTCCTCGTGCTGCTTTCTCTTTTAGAAAATCAGTGCTTCCAGGAGCTATCCATTGTGCAAAAAGACTTGCAGTTTCGAAAATGAATTTTCCCTCATCTAAAGTTTAATGTTTTTATATATAATCAGCTAATTTCTCCTGGAATCATTTTGTATGACAAGACAGAACTCTGAACATTCAAAATCAAGTGTCTAGCTGTTACATTTTTAATAATTTCAGAGCTAACTTGAAATATGGAAACTATTGGGAAAACTCCTGAAGGGTGATGAATCTTAATAATGTGGAAATAATGTGGAAATAGGCCAATGAATCTTATTAATATTTGTAACCTAGTAAACCAAAGGAACAGTCATTAAGATAACACTCAGCAGAAGATGAACAGACATCTTGCCTTTAATTACTCTGGAGCCATGGGCGTCTAAAGTATATGCAGTTATTTTGTTTGCAGATACACATGCCAATGTACCAAAACTCAGTGACCAGTGAACTGCATGGAAATGTGTTCTAGCTTTAATTGTAGGTCAAAGGGGCAGGTATACATTTTTTAAAAATTCACACAAAAAATTACTTAATAAATAAATACATATTGTCATAGGTGAAACGAAAGCTTACCTATGTCTTTATTACATCTTCCTCATCTATACATAAAAAGTGTTTATAAAATGATAACATAGTGACACTGTGACGTTCTTAATTAGTTAACAAATATTATGTTTAACATTTCATTTTTCTTATGATGACAAGAAAGCAATAAAATACTTGATAATTTTAATCACAAGGTTTGAAGCCAAAGGGTAGCATATAATTAATCAACAAAATGAAACTAAGCACTCTACTTGATTGGGACTTAAAATGGTGCTGACCTTTGAGACATTATCATTAAGGCTTTTTTTTTTAATTGCATAAAGGTAACTATGTATTTGAGTGTGTGTATATATTTGAGTGTGAAAAATTTTTAACCAAAATCATGTGACAGATAAACACATGGGCTTGTATTAGCTGACAATGAACTATAAAGCATTTTCCTCTTAACTTTCTTTTTTATTTTTAGTTTTATTGTTTATGCTGTTAACAGTTGTTCCCGCTTTTTCTCCCTTTCCCCACCTCCACCCAACCCCCGCTCTCCCCAACCCAAGCCCATCCTCTCATTGCTGTCTGTGCCCACAGGTGCGCATAAATGTTCTTTGGTTAATCTCTGTACCATCTTTCATCCTGTCCCCTCCCCCCTCCTCCTTTCCAGCAGCTGTCAGTCTGTTTTATGTATATAAGCTTCTGTTACTATTTAGTTCATTGGTTTATTGTGTTCATTAGATTTAACCTTTTCTACTTTATCTAGCTTGATCATCTGTGAGTATTTGAGGAAAAGCTCTTGAAACATTATATAATAAGGAATAAAGTATCCCTTTCAAAAAGGTACATGCCTAAAGATTTAGAAATGTGGTTCTGAGGATTAGAAATAAATTCACTTAAGGAGGAAATTATATAGTGATTAAACCACACTACTATTACAAATTATATCCAGGATTTTACAGAAGGATTCTATTTAATTCTTTAAACACTGCATTGTTAAAGCTTAGAGTATGGTGTTACCAAAGAGATTATACTATTAAAAAGATTGGTGAAACCCTTTTAGCAGTATGAAGGAATTACATTTATTTTTTAAAGGATAGTCAGATTGTTAAAGATTATCAAAGTCAATAGTAAACAGAGTAAATAAAGGAATATATTTATCTTGTATAACTGGAAAAATATTTTGTTTTAAATTCTCAAGTTATACACTTTAGACACACACACGAAGCACACACTCAGATCCATATATCCGTGTATTAACTTATTCACCAAGTCTAATTAAATGATGTCTGAAAATCAGCACTACTCTGCGTCAATAACTCAGCACTTTTGAATTTTAGTCTTAACAGAGAGAGGATGGTTTCCTGAGAAATAAAATCATTTTGGTAAAAATCCTTGCAGTTACAAAATTGGTTAAGCCAAGAAGACAGAATTTGGACTCTTTGCTAATTCAGCTTGAAGATAAATCCAAACTTTTTAAAAAGACTAAATGATTTTATCCTAGGAACCCTCCTAAACAAGTTGTAGCCTTTGTATCTGAGACTCGTTAAACCATTCTTGTTTATGAAAATAAGCAAAGTACAAGAAATGTACTTGAAAGCTGGGACAATATAAAGAGAACAAAACGGTATTTAGTCTATTGCAGTAGCTTATCAAACAAATTAATATGTAACACATAAAAGTATTTTTGGTGCAAAATTTTCAAATTACACAAGCTTAATATTCCATATGGAACACATTCATTCAAATCTTTATCTTCTTTTGTCTAATAGTCTCCTTTGGAAAATAATCTCTAGAATTATAAAATTGCTAAAGATAAAAATACTATCTATTCATTTCTGATAAGAAACTTAAAAAAAAAAAGAGTGCTTTGACTCTTGAAATAGCAGGATATCAACAAAGTCCAGGGATCCCCACGCATGCCAGAGACATAGCTCCGCCTTGCCGTTACACTGGTAGCTTTGGAGAGCTTCTGACGCGAGTGTGGGCGTCAGGACGGCTCGCTTTCATTTACCTGCTGACCGGTGAAGGGGCAGGAGTTGTGTCTAGGTATGGAGTAACAGATCCTTCTTTGACTTTCCTTTTCCCCAGCCCAGTGACTACAGCTTAGTAAGTAGGTACTTTAAAAACATTGATTTA
The DNA here is from genome assembly GCA_028533065.1 of Trachops cirrhosus. NCBI lineage: Eukaryota > Metazoa > Chordata > Mammalia > Chiroptera > Phyllostomidae > Trachops > Trachops cirrhosus. Next base: position 15,762,438 of record CM052549.1, read on the forward strand.
AACGTAAACAGGTAGAAAGAGTACCTCTTTTTTTATTAATCTAGAGGAATAAGTCTACTGAATAAAACAGAGCCAGAGGTATCCATCCTCTTCCACCCAAGGTCATGGTGATAATACATTTCCTTAGAAGCTGTGACTGACCTTACCCTGACGTGTATTCCAGGATATTTTCTGTGTTCCTTGTGACACTTCAAATCCAACAGTACCACCCTTCTGAGGAGGGGTAGAGATGCGCTTGAGTGTGGTTATCACAGCTGACCCCCTTATCACAATTTATGCCTGTCTTCAGCTGCAATACTATTGATGAGAATAGGAATGCTTCACTTATCTTTAGTATTTTCATACCATTAGATGACTTTCAAGTCACAATAGCTAACTGTACTTTTTCTTTTAAACCAAGAGTTGGATTGTCCATTGGACATTTGTATATCTGACTGATACTGATTGCGTATTCCATAAGACCAACAGTGTATATTCAATATATACAAAGTGTATATTCAATATATACAAAAGTAAACACATTAACTCCTCCTTCCCCTTCACTATCTCATACCTAATATTCTTTCTCCTAAGTATACTTTTTCCTTAGGTATACTAAGTATACCTAAGTATACTTTTTCTTGTTGGTTACAAGATACTTGTGAAGAAAGTAATTGTCCATCTAATAGCTTTCTCCTTTTTGTGTAGCAACTTAACTCTAAATGTATTCAGAGTGGAAAAGTGTTCAGATAAAATATAACATGTCCTAGACACCCTTGCTGGTAGGTGTGACCATGTTACTAAGCTTTGGTCAAAAAGACACATGTGGCAGTGGTTAGCTGGGAATTCTGGGGGCCTTTCAAAGGCGAGAGGCAAAGCTAGGCTGTGCTCATTTGAGCCTTTTCACTTCCTGCTCCCTGCCTGATGTTTGAAATGATGCTTAGGCTCCAGTAACCGTCTTGGACAATGGAAATTCTAATGAAGAAAAAATCCAGATGGTGCAGCAGCGGACTGTAGAACCCTGGGTATCTGTTAACACTGTTGCTGTCATCTAGGCTTAGAAGGCTGACCTTCACAGTTGGTTCATCAAAGAGAGCAACAAAATGCTACTTATTTTAACCACTGATATGTCTGGTATTGGTTACTAGCAGTAGAAAGCAATTTCTTCTTCTTCTTTTTTTTAAAATCCTCACCCCAGGATATTGATCTTTAGTGAGCGAGGAAGGAAGGGGTGGAAGGAGAGAGAGACAGAGAAAGAGAGTGTAGGGGAGCGAGGCAAAGAGAGACACACAGAGACATCAATGTGAGAGAGTAACATTGATCAGTTGCCTCTCCTGTGCTCCCTGACCAGGTTTGAACCCACAACCTAAGAATGTGCCCTGACTGGGAATTGAACCTGCAATCTTCTGGTGCATGGGATAATGCTCAACCAACTGAGCCACCTGGCCAGGGCAGAAGGCAATTTCTTGTTAATGCAATGTGCAAGTCCTCAAGAGTCCCTCTAGAAGTTCTCTCTTTTATAATCTATTCCAATAGCTAATTAATCAGCAAGTCCTGTCAGGTTAATGTCTTAAATTGATTCCATTTTCTTTCCCCCCATCCCCACCTTCGTTGCTTTAGTTCAAACGTTGCTCATCTGTTACCATGCAGCAGGCTCTAACTCATCTGCTGGCAGGCTCACTTCCCTAAGGTGTACCAACACACCGCTGCCAGAGTGTTCTCTCTGAAATGATTATCTGATCAGAATCCTCTCTTCTCCCTTCAAGTTCAAATATCTTCAGTGACTAATTTTCAATCAGGTCATATTTTTTTAGTGTGCCAAAAGAGGAATCTTAAGTATTGGCCTTATCTCTGGTCTTATGCTGTAGAAATAGCAAAACACTGAATACTCCTTCTATGCCTTGTCCATGAATTTATTCTCTGGAAAGCCTTTTCTCAGACTGTGGGCTATAAAACTCTTATTCATCAATCAAAATATGTTTAAGTTTCTCTTTGAAGATTTCAAAATTCCCTGACTTGCTAAACCTAACTTCTACTGTGTAAAATTCATTGTATGCAATTCTAATGTTACACTCATATATCACATGTTTTATTTATTTATTTGTTTATTTACATGCCTATTTCCTTTGCAAGGCTATGGACAGCCTGAGGGTGGAGAGAATGTATTACTCCTTTTTGCTCATCTGGTTCCTGCTTCAGAATCTGAGGAAGAGTTATACAGGTCACACGGGAAGTAGTGGAGGAATTGGGTTGTGGTGTGGCTCCTCTCTGGGAAAATGTTGGTCAACAAACCCCAGAGAGATAAGGGAATCCTGAGTCATCCTAACTGAAGCCAAAACCTTTCAGGATTGTTGTTTACACTCAAGGACCACTGGCATTATCTTGTACTCAGCTGCTCTTGTTGTTGAGCTGGTCAGAGAGGGCATTGGCTGGAGGAGAGGCTTTGTCTTTTGTAACCTAAGTTAAAAAAAATGGATTTCAAGCATTAGTTAAATGCTTTCTATCATAAGACATACTTTATTTATTTGGATCAGCAAAACAAACAAAAAACAACTTATGAGAAAGTATTGCCTTAACTAGAAACTGCTACAAAAACTTCAGTATTATGAAATATTGTCACCAAACGGAAGTAGGGTTCAGCTGCCCGCTGTCACCAATAGGCAAATTCTGGTGGCAGAGGTTTGGTGAAAAGAAGACAGAGGTCTTTTACTTAAAAGCTGCACAATCTGGAAGGACAGCAGGCTCCTGCCTCAAAGCCCATTCCCTCCAGGACACCCAGAGGAAAATCCAGCCCCCCTTTGCCACACCAGTTCAAGGCTGCACCCAGAGTTCCTCCTCCCATTCAAGATACTGTCCTTTGGGAAGTACAGATGCCTGCTGCATAATCATGTCTAGAGAAACCTGAAAATCAGGCAACACACTCAGAATGCCATAGACTGAATTAACAACCTAAAATTTTCATTGATATGCCCCCCAGTGCTGCTGAGTCAGCCAGCTGTTGATGACATACGTGTGATGTCACAGTGAGCACACTCCTGGTGTGAGAGTTTCTTGGAGAGTCCTGACCCAACCATCCAAGTTCAAAATGGGGGAAGTTGGAGTCTTCAGCAAACGTTCTCTCTGAGATCTGGTTGCTGTCCTGTTAGCATATCAATTTATCTTGTTCATTCTGTGAATACCATTCACCAACACTATTTAAATTAGAAGTTAGCAAAGCTTTCTTAGCACAGCAGAACTATTGCGCTATACAGAAAGAAGAAAGTTAAATATGTAGGATTCAGAAATGGATTTTCAGACTTGCCAAGCAGGTCTCCAACTCCCGCGAGAGCAGCAAGTATCACCACCACACCTGGACGACATTAAATTTCATATCGTTATTTATGCCAGGTTGGAAGCAGCTGAACTTAGACATTCAAGGTTCAGTAGTCACCTGGGACAACAGTGCTGCAAAGGGAAATTTTGGCAACGTTGTTCTCTGAGTTAATGTCACAATCTTTTCACATGAGAAGAAAAAATAAAAAAAAATCATTGCCTGTGGCCACTAATTAACAACAACTTTTAATTCAGTAGGAGGATGTAGTTTCTACCCTTGTGTTTAATAAACGAAGTCTTTAATAAAATGAAGAGTTAAATAAGCCAAACAGCATGCTAATGGGCAGGAACATTGTCCTTGGTGGGTGTTTTAAGTTTGTTTTAACACTTGCCTGGAAGAAAAAATGTAAATAAAAGTTTACCTTCTGGTCTCCTTCCCACAATCTCTGTATTATGGTGTTCTCAGTTGGAAAAATTAACTCTTGCTCATTTGAATAGAAACAGATAATAATATTCAACAAAACATTTCCTATCCCTTTCACAAGGGGGTACATTTAAATGTCCTGGAGAAATATGATACTCTTATATTATAAATATGCAGAAAAGAGTCTAAATGGTTTTGAATGATTTACTACAAGTTATGACTATTTTTAAATGGCACTTTTTTAAAGAAGATTTTATTTATTTTAGAGAGAGGTGAAAGGAGGGAGAAAGAGAGGGAGAGTAACATCAATGTGTGTTTCTCTCACATACCCCCTACTGGGGGCCTGGCTGGCACACCCCCTACTGGGGACCTGACTGGTAACCCTGTTATGTGCCCTGACTGGGAATCGAACCGGTGACCCTTCGGTTCGCAGGACAGTACTCAATCCACTGAGCCACACCAGCCAGGGTGGCATTTATTATTCTTAATCAACAAATCATATTGTATATATTTTCAAGATCCTTCAACATTTTTAAAGAGCTATGACCTAAATGTCACCATTATAATTTTCTTGAAAACATCTGAAATTTTCACCTGGAAAAATCTAACGTAACTGACAAATAAGACAAAAAAATTCATCTCTTCCCTTTCCCTGATAACAATTTTGATAATGAAGTTTATACTTTAATAGAGCCACCTCCAGAGCATTGATTCCTAATTAGGGTAATTTGGGTGATAAAAACCAATCCCTGGGTTTAGATTAAGGTGAAGAGATTAAGCAAAAAACAAACAAGCAAACAAAAAAATCCCTCACAGACACAGACAACAGTATGGTGACAACAGAGGGGGAGGAGGATGGAGGAGGTAGAAGAGAGTAAAGGGGGATAAATGGTGATGGCAGGAGACTTGATGTGAAATGGTAAACACACAGTACAATATACAGATGTACTGTACAATTATATACCTGAAACCTATATAATTTTATTAACCAATGTCGTCTCGAAAAATTCAATTTTCAAAAATGAAAGAAAAATGAAGTCAGACATAAACAGCACACTGTTTATTCTGAAGCATTTGAAAATAGATCACTGTACAGACAATATAACCATTCTAAGAACATCAACTAGTCAAATTTAAATTCTAGAACAACAGCTATTTGCTATTTTAGTGTTACCATAGGCATCTTCAGATTATCAGCTAATTAACCAAATATTATTATTTGGATTTTGAATTATACATAATTGTCACTTTTAGCTCAATTATAAAGTATTCATTCTACTTCAGGAGGATAAATGGACAAAAATATGTTTATAAAATTGGCATTACAACACAGTTAAAAATAAAATATCTCCACTTAGGACTTAATAATAACATAATGATATTGACAATGACAACAATGATGACATTAATGTACCATTATTATAGTCATCTATACTCTTGATGGTAGTAGATTTTAAAAAATAAGGTACTAAATATAATGTATACCTTGAAGGAAGTATTTTATTTAAACTCTTAATAATAACCAATGCCCACTCCATCCTTCTCAAAGTACTTTTTTATCTTGTTTTCTAGAACACCATATTCTCCTGGATATGTTTTTCTCTCCTTAGATTTCTGGCTACTGCCCCTCAGTTTTCGTTGCAGTCCCTGCTTCCTCTGCCAATCCATTACCTATTGGAGATCCTCTGGGTTCTCTCTATCCAGAGCCCTCTTCTCCCATTGAATATTTCATTTCATTTCATTTCTTTGTGTTCAATTGGCATTGATATGACTCCTAAATCAAAATTCGCACCCGCAAATGAAGGTCTGACTACCCAACACTCCAGTCGTCTATCTACATACTTGAATGTTCCATAGCAACTCAAGCTCTGCATGTCCCAAACCAGTCACTCTGTACCCCAGTTTGCAGTGATCAAACCACTGACATAGGCATATATTTATTTCTTTCCTCTCCTTCACTCTACACATCAACAGTTTCCAGAATACACTGACTCTAACTCCTATATGTGCGCATCCATTTCACCTTTCCATTCACAAGGATATTCTCCTAATGCAGGAAACAAATCTTTCTCCCCAGGCTTTTCACACCATCTTCCTAAAGGAGCTCCCTGTTGCCAATATAATCTCTCAAAATCATATCACAACCCCAGCAAACTCTACATGGAAGTCACATCCTGTCACTATAACCATTTTGGAAGTAGTCCCAAGGTCTAGGGGCCTTCCTGGTCTTACCTCTGAGTACTCAAAGTACTCTGAGTACTTTAGCTTTGAGGGTCATCACATTGTCCCTCTTTCTTTCTCTTTCCAGCTTTATTGAGATGTAATTGACATATAACACTGTCTAAGTTTAAGATATAAATATGGTGATTTAATATATGGATGTATTACAAAATGATTACATAATACATTTGGTTAACACATTCATTACCTCACATAATTATATTCTTGGTGGTAAGAATATTTAAGATCTCTTTTAGCAACTTTCAAGTACATAATATAGTATTATTCACTATAGTCTCTAGGCTCTACATTAGATTCTCAGAAGTTATTCATCTTAGAACTGGAAGTTTGTATCTTTGATCAACATTTCCCCATTTCCCCTACCCTCCAGCCCGCTTAACCATCTTTCTACTTACTGTTCCTGTGAATTTGGCTTTTCTTCTGTTTCTATGAGTTTGGCTGTTTGATAAGTGAAATCAGACACGATTTGTCTTTCTCTGACTTATTTTACTTAGCATAATGCTGTTCAAGGTCCATTCACAGCTTGATTGCTCATTTCTTTTTAGTGCTGAATAATATTCCATCATCTGCATGTACTACAGTTTATGTAACCATTCACCTCCTGAAGGACATCTTGGCTGCTTTCAGGTTTTGGCAATTACGAATAAAGCTTCTGTAAACATCCACACACAGGCTTGTGTGTAGGCATACGTTTTCCTCTCCTTTGAGTAAATACCAAGGAGCACAATTGCAGGAAATTTTGGCAAGCATGTATAGAATTTTTTGTAAGCAGCCACAGAAGTGCCTTCCAAAGTGGCTGTCCCATTCTGCACTCCCTCCAGCGATGGATGAGGGTTCACGTTGCTCCATGTTCTCACCAGCATTTGGTGTAGTTCGTGCTCTGGATTTGGGCCATTCTAACAGGCATGCGTTGAAAGAGTTCATCTTGAGTATCACTTTACAGTTTATAAAGGCTGCCTCTTCACATTTCATTGTAGTGCAGAGGTCATACACTCAACGTGTTCAGAGCAAGAAATATAATTGTCACAAGTAAGCCTTGAGATTACTAAATAAATGAAAATTTGTAATGCTATTCAATATAAAGTATGTGCTAGTATGAGTACTCCTTTTATAGTCTTCATAAATTTTCAGGTTGACAATCAAATGTACAAGTGTAATTTAATTGAATTAGAGGGTGATGAACCACTACTTCACCTGAAATACTTGAGGACTGGTCTTTAAATACATCTATAATATACCCGAACATCTGATTTTTATCAAGAAATATACTGAAAATATATGTGAGGAGGAGAAAATAGTACAGCAATTTTAACAATTGTAAGAAAATTCTTAAAAGAACTTAAAATTTTCAAAATTGTTTGTAAGTTATTTCTCTTAATACTGAGAAAGGTCTTAATCCTGATATTACAAAAGGGGAGACCAAATTTCAGAGACTGTAAGGCAACAGCCAAAGTAATCAAGGACAAAAATCCCTTCATGTCTATTTAACTCAGGTGCTGGTTGCCAAGTCAAGATGTCTCTTTAAGATTCTATGGCATAGAAATTGCATAAACTCTTCAAAAAACAGAGGCCACATTTATTGCATAGCCTGAGGGAAACAAGTGACAGCAAAGTCTTAGAAATAAAGTTAAAATGGTAATAGATACAGTATATATAATGAAACCCTACATAAATTATTTTTCCATTTTTGTTTATCTATTTATGGCATTGCATCCAGGCACTGTTAGGCATTTGGGAGTAGAAAAGTTAATCAGCTAAATGAATGAGCTACAATTCTTCTGCTCTAGGTGCTGACAACGTCTCACAGGGAAACTATGAATGCTTGAATATAGTTTAATGAAGAAGGTGACATGTCATCAGAGGGATAAAGGTAAAGCATTAGAATAATTTAGAGCAGGAAGGATCACTTCTGCCTGCAGGTAGTCTCCGTAGATCAGGGCTCACGACCAAGACCTTTAGGTATGAGTTAACAAAAACAGATTATGAGGACATGGGGGGAAAGGAACAACTTGAACAAGAAAAGGAGTGAAAGTGGGAACGTGTGGGATGTAGACAGAAAAGAGCCAAACGTTCAATGGATTTCAAATAGAGAATGACCAGAATGCAATAGTTGTTGGTGATTAGAATCCAGATTGGGTCCAGGCTTTGGAGGACCTTGCACAGCAGGGTAAGTGCAGTTCTTCAATTTGGGAACAGTGGCTAAACTTTTGAATTACATAACACATTTTATTGAGGGCTACCCTTGACAGTATGTGAGGATGCAATAGTTCAGGTCAGGACAAAGGCCAGCTGTCTGTTAAAGATGCAGCAATCCCTTTCAAGGGGCTCCAGAGGTTGATGCTCCTCAAGCCAGCACTGGAAAGGGCTGGGATCATTGCACAATCCTTGTATTATAATTTCCTATTTCTCTTAAAATAAGAATGTATCACCTTCCATTATTTGACATTTCTTCTCCTATAAGAGAAAGTTGTTTATATACCCAAGCCAAATTTTCTCTTTCAAAAAGCTAATTTCAGCTATTAATATTATAATAGTGTGATTCACTGAGTGTCTGTAACATCTCAGACACTATGATGAGCCTATTAAAATATTTCATTTAATTTTCATAACAAGTCTACAAATACAGTATTGTTCTAATTTTATACATAATAAAACTAAGGATCTGAGACAAATATCACTCTTTCATTGTCTTATAACTAGCATTTTAAAATTTGAACACAGGATACTTTGACTCCAAAACAAACATAGTCTATCCACTGTGACAATTGAAAATGCAGTAAATTTTACCACTAGATTTTCTGGCATGAAAAGTCTGTAATTTTTTAGCCTGTATTATATTTTCTAATCAATTCTGTCATTTGAATTTTCATAATCAAGATCTTAAACAAAATTTTTATTTTCCTCTTTCTTCTCTAATATAATAGCATGACCCTTTTCTACATTCATCAACATTAATTGCTCCAGACTTGGTATCTTACATAACTTTCATGGTTCCTAGAGGAAATATTCAAAATACTTAATACTGATATGCCATGGCAGCAACCGATCAGAACAGACCACCAACAAATTAGACTCAGCTATAAACAAATAGATAGCAGTTCTGACACAGTCCCCATGAAATATATCTCTTGTCAATATCCCACTGAAATTGATAAATAGTATTGCCATTGAAACACATTCCTGATTCACTAGACCTCTCATCTTTTGTCTACTGAATTATCATAGCAAATTCTGACTCATGAAGGACGCACTCAAGGGATAGTGGAGGGACTTTGGAGAGATCTATGCTTCATGCTCCCTGCTTAGACATACTCATCCTCAGTAACTCCCTGCCTCTCAGAGCTCATTTTCTCCCATGGAAACAGGGATCCCAGAATCTACTCTCCTGACATTTCTAAGGACCAAATAGGCACGATCCTGCATGTTAGTTTTTACCCCTCATGGCCCCTGCGTTGGTTCTTTCTGCTGGCTTTAGCCTCTACTTATCTAATGGAATAGTCTAAAGAAATGGTCCAAAGAGAAAAAAAAAACTCTGTTCCAAAATAAATAAATTAGCAATATTTGTATTTGTAATTATTTCTATTAACCTTATTCTAAATCCTGTTTTCTGCTCTTCTTTTCTAAACTTTGCATTTGTGGCTGATTTTCATTATGCTTATATATCAGAAATCTCAAGAAGAAGTCAGTCCATAAAGTCTTTGACAATGGTTCCAGACCCCTATGTCTTACAAAATTAAACCTTCAGTGGAATTTCATTGAAAGGCCTTTACTTCTCATAATACCCAGCCCTTAAGAGTTCATTTCCAAAGAACGTGTTCTTAGCCGTCCTCTTTGTTTGTTTCATAGTCTTATTCACACCCAAGACCTCAAGCAATCGATCCCAGTTCTGCATCTGTAACATGTGCCCTTCTCCTGAGATCCATGCCTGCACTTCTTTTCACTGTTTTCCTCACCCTCAGTGTCTCTGTATCATTATTTACCCTCCCATTCCACATTTCCAAAGCTGCGTATCATCTTCTCCCACCACCTCCTGCCTTTATACCCATCTAGTTACTAAAGTCAGAAACCTGGGAACTATATGAGGTTTCTCTCTCTCTCACTACCTCTACTCCCAGATAAAACCTGGTCTTTGTTCCTTTATTAGATCATTTATTTACACATCCATCCATTCATTCATTCAGTTAGGTATTCAGTGTGTATACGCTGAATAGCTGTTATGTTCCAGAAACATTGAGAAAGCACGAGACAGAGACAGGCTTGGTCCCTTTCCTCCTGGATTAAAAGGGGAGGGAGGCAAGGTGGATGCCTGGATTTGGGGGTTCTTTTCTTACCTCAAATTATCTTTGTGAGGTTAAAACTAGAGAAATACATAAAAAGTGTGCAGCACTCTATTCTACTTGGTGTTACAGTTTGTTGTGTGTCTTTTGTCCTCCAGATTGTAAGTGAAGGAACCATATGTCATTCATCTCAGCAGAGTATCTTCCACCTAGTCCATTATTAATGTGTTTATTGAGTTAAAGGGGTGAGATGGAGTAAGTGCTGAGGTGAAAATGACTGGATATGATAGATAATCTCCCCAAGGAACATCAACACAAGCTTTCCACTTCAGGTGTTCAAAATTAAAGTTACTAATAATTTATTCTGCACTTTTAAACATCCATGAATAGAGTAAATCAACAATTTAATGACACATGTTTCATAAGGAAAAGTCAAGGACAGTGAGCTGAAATATGCTTAAAATCAACATCTGGTTTGGGAAAGAGTGAAATACTCCCACTCAACAGCCAAACACTTCTCTAATGGGGTTAATTTGTAATGGACCCTGTTACCTATGATGTGTCTTGGATGTATTCTTAAAAGGCACCATAGTCATCAAAGAGCTGAGAGCAAGACCCATGGCCTCCGTAGACCCCACAGTAGTAGCCTCCCAGAAATGTGGCTTTGCAGACGATGGAGAGAAGCTGCTTTGCTAATGGTCACAGCAGGGTAGAGTTGTTACTTGCCAAAGCATAAGGCTCAAGCCTGACTCCTGGGAAGAATATTTAATGAGATAATAAAATCACTTCTCCATTCTTTGTAACTGACAGAGAATATATTATTATTATCTTTTTAAATCTATCAGTATGGACAAACAGTTGAAATAAAGCCAAGGGAAAAAACAATCTATGTGTTCCACTTCAGATTACTCCAGATTGGTAAACTCTTCTGTAACCTGCTTATGCTTTCTGGACTGTTATAAAGATAGCACGTCTGTGTGTTCTCCCTCCCAAGGATACCAGAGAAGCTCAGTGAGAGTGAAGGGTGTAGAATGGGGGATGAAATGTTTACCATGCCAATTTCAGCTCACCAAATAATGTGATGTTTCTTCCTCGGACTAATTCACATTTTATGAGAGCTATTTTTAAATGTGTGCCTCCTTCTCTATCGACTTTCCCTGTGCTCAAGGGGGTCTGCACACACAGAACATTTGTATTGATATTTTTAAAATGAACTTGCTCATTTATTTGGTAGAGTGTTTCTGATTCATCCATGTCTGCTCTCTTAATCTGTAGTAACACTACTTCGATTAGCTATTAGTTGACTACTCTTTTTTTCCCACTACAGTTAGGAACTTTACTTATGATTGCTTATGAAGGAAAGAATAGAAAAACAGCTTACCAAGGCTTATTTTAAAAAACACATAGTGAAACAAGTCAGACAGAGAAGGACAAATACATACTATATGTGATCTACTTACATGTAAGATGAAAAAACAATTCATAGACCGAGTGCATTGGTGGTTACCAGAGGCAGAGGTTGCGGGGTTGGGGAGAATGGGTGCATGTTGATCAAAAGGTACAAACTTCCAGTTATGAGATACATAAGCACTTAGGATGTAATGTACATCATGGTGACTAAAGTTAACAGTGTTATACTGTATATTTGAAAATTGCCAAGAGAGTAGATCTTAAAAGTTCTTATTACAAGAAAAACAATTTTTTAATTATGTATGGTGATGGATATTAACTAGACTTATTGTGGCAATCATTTGTAATGTACACATATATTATCATGTTGTAGACCTAAAACAAATACAATATTATATGTCAATTATATCTCAATGAAAAAGCCCTCTGACCTCATCTATTCTGCTGGGATAATAATGATGCATAATAAATGTAAATGTGGAATTTACTATAAAACCAAGTCTAAACCATATTCTTAAAAAATTCAAGAGCCCAAGTATTGTATCATTGTTATCTTTTTAAATATAAATGTCAGTATGGACAGAGTGTTGAAATAAAGCCAAGGGAAAAAATAATGTATGTGTTCCATTTCAGATTACTACTGATTGGTAAACTCTTCTGTAACCTGCTTATTAAGTCTTTTAAAGTTGAATAAATTAGAGTCTCATTATATAAATTGTCTCTATTTCCGTCATCAGGGCTCCAGATTTTTCAAATTAGCTAATACTCATTTCTCAAGCTTCCATTTTTACTCAGAAATTGCTAAAAGCAATTTGTCAAAAAAAGACATGGAACTGCCCTTTGACCCAGCAATTCTACTGCTGGAATTATATCCTAAGAACCCTGAAACACCAATTCATAAGAACCTATGCACCCCAATGCTCATAGCAGCACAATTTACAATAGCTAAGGGCTGGAAGCAACCTAAATGCCCATCAGTAAATGAGTGAATCAAAAACTATGGTACATCTACACAATGGAATACTATGCAGCAGAAATAAAGAAGGAGCTTCTACTCTTTGGGAGAGCATAGATGGAATTGGAAAGCATTGTGCTAAGTGAAATAAGCCAGGTGGTGAGGGACAAATACCAGATGATCTCACCTATAAGTAGAACCTAATAACAAAACAAACAAGCACACAAAATATAACCAGAGACACTGAAATTAAGAACAATCTGACAGTAACCAAGGGAGAGGGGGAGGGGATAATGGGGAGAAAGAGTTTTCAGGAGCAACTATAAAGGACATATGGACAAAACCAAGGGTGGCTGGAATCAGGGGAAGCAGATGGGGATGGCTGGAATTGGGGGAGTAGTAGGGGTTAAATGCAGACAACTGTACTTGAACAACAATAAAATGATTTTTTAAAAAAGGCAGTGTTGTTAATCAGAAATTAATCATGAGTAGGAAGAAATCTAAGACCATATTTTACAATGATAATTGAATCAATTATGGTGGGATTGCAGACTGGTAAAACCACTATGGAAAACAGTATGGAATTTTCTGAGAAAACTAAAAATAGATCTGCCTTTTGACCCAGCAATTCCACTGCTAGTATTATATCCTAAGAACCCTGAAACACCAATCCAAAAGAACCTATGCACCCCAATGTTCATAGCAGCACAACTGACAATAGTCAAGTGCTGGAAGCAACCCAGCAGTAAATGAATGGATCAAAAACTATGGTACATTTACACAGTGGAATTCTGTGCAGCAGAAAGAAAGAAGGAGCTCCTACCCTTTGCAACAGCATGGATGGAACTAGAAAGCATTATGCTAAGCAAAATAAGCCAGGCAGTGAAAGACAAATACCATATGATCTCACCTTTAACAGGAACCTAATCAACAAAACAAACAAACAAGCAAAATATAACCAAAGACACTGAAATAGAGGACAGGCTCACAGTGTACAGAGGGGAGAGGGGAGGGAATTTCAGGGGAATAGGGGAAGGGTTTGCAGGAACAAGTATAAAGGACACATGGACTGGTGGAAATGGGAGGGAGGTGGGGAGGGCTGGGGGAGTGGGCCGGGATGGGAGTAAAAGGCAGAAAACTGTACTTGAACAACAATTAAAATTAAAAAGAAAAAGAGAGAATAGAAATCTGCCAAATCAGTTGTATATTGTCATACAGATGGATTAACCACCACAGTTACTGTTTCTCTCTTTACAACCACTTAATTCTTCTTTATATGGACACAACCAAAATATCATTCCATAAAAAAACAAAAACATGCATGTTTAGAATGTGACTAGATGTAAAACTTCCCCACTGTGGTAGACTCTTGCCTGGCCAGCATCACTAGTCCCCTCCCCCATTTCTGGTAACTTCAATTTTCTGTTGGAGAAGCAGTCTTCTCCCTCTCTCTCTCTCTCTTTTATTTTATTGTTGTTCAAGTACAGTTTTCTGCCTTCCCCCGCCCCAACACCTCTCCATGAGTCTGACATCATCCTCTGTCAGACTCATGGAGACTGTGACTGACAGTCTCACTCTGAATGTGACTGGTTCATAGCAGTCACAGGAAACAACTTGAACTGGAGTCCTCCCTAAGCTTTCACTGCTGGGAAAAGACAACTCTTTCTCCTGATGTTGATAAACTCTTTGAAAATAATTGAATTTTCCAAGGCCATTGTTTGGAGAGAGCCCATCTGAGAAAAGACCAGTGCAGCAGAACACAGCACTCAAATACGGAGAAAAGAACTATTTTCTTGAAGTCATTGCTGAGTTCTTAGATCTGTCTGTAACCAGAGCTGCAGAAAACTACACGTCTGATTTTTAAAAATCACAGAGATAAGTATTCCATGAGCTTAGACTGACAGATTCAACTGATTTGAAAATTCAACTGATTTAAAATCTTATGTTCACACAAAACCTACACATAAATGTTTAAAGCAGTGTTGTTGCCTTGGCTGGTGTGGCTCAGTGGATTGAGCCCTGGCCTGTGAACCAAAGGGTTGCTGGTTCGATTCCCAGTCAGGGCACATGTCTGGGTTGTGGGTCAGGTCCCCATTATGGGGCGCATAAGAGGCAACCACACATTGATGTTTCTTTCCCCCTCTTTCTCCCTTCCCTTCTAAAAATAAATAAATAAAATCTTTAAAAAAAACAGTGTTGTTTATGGTTGCCAAAAGATAGATGGAACCTCCGACAGGCAAATGAATAAACAAACTGGTCCATCCATACAATGGAATATTATTTAGTGATAAAAGAAATAAACTGTCAAGACATGAAAAGACACAGCACAGCATAAAAGATTTAGCATATTGCTAAGTGCAAGAGAGCCAGTCTGAAAGGCTGCACAATTACATAACTACAATTACATGCCATTCTGGAAAAGGCAAAACTGTAGAGTCAATGAATAGACCAGTGCTAGCTGAAGGTTTGGGGGGAGGGGTGAATTGGTCAAACATGGGGGTTTGTTGAGAGCAGTAAAGCTATTCTGTGTGTTGCTCTGATGGTAGTTATATGACATTTTGAATTTATCAAAACACATAGAGTTTAACAGCAGAGAGAGAGCTAACAGTATTTGTGAGCATTGTAAAAATCACTTAGGAGAATGGGGATCCCAGGAAGGAATGCAAATTGCTACAAGAACATCTAACTCTATTCCAAATGTAGGATACAACCTCACTGAATGGAGTGTGCAGAAAGGCACTCACCTGCGTAACTTTGAAAATAATTGAATTTTGTAAGAGTAAGAGCTAAAGGAACTGCAAGTAAGCATTTGAGTTGATGAAGTTAATTCTCACAGAAACGCTGGTTAACAATTCAATCCTGCCATACATATATACTAAAAATGAACAATTAAGTAAATGGATGGTCGGAGTAATTTTGTTTTATTGTTGCAGGAATTTATGGGTAAGGATGGGGGGAAGGCTAAAATGGTCCATATGGCAATGGATTAAATATCAGTATAAACTCATGTTTAGAATAATATAGATTTTGAAGGTTATATGTAGAAATATTTATAGATGTATGTATGCACAGGTTGGTATAAACATTTTTTTGTTTATTTGCTCTGTCATCTGACAGGACCTGTGAGCAATGACACCTCATGGCAACCAGCACACCAGGCATGCAGAACTTGGTTCCTCATGCCACACCCAGAACAAGAATGAAGGACCCTGGGATAAACGGCTGGCTGTTGGACAAGGACTGGAAGCACCAGAAGTGCTCTTAAGAGTGAAAGTGAGAACAATTTAAGCAAAATAATAATAATAGTAATAATAATAATAATAATACCTGAACTATAAAATAAATTTCCATAAGTTTACACTGATATAAATGAATGATTAATGAGTGACTAGATAACTAGGGAAAAGGGACAGGTCTCTACTGCAGAACAATTTCAATGAATGTATGTAGATACTCCACCCTCAAAAAGTATATATATTACAACCTTAAGAAGTATAACTCTGTTATCATTGCTATAAATAATATATGTATATATGTACATATAATATAATTTTACATTATCTATGACATATCATACACTATGCATGTATATTTGTAACATAGTATATATTATAGTACTCTCATGTAATGTATTTGTAACATATTTATATATAACATATTATACATTAAATATTAATTCTATATCATATACATATATATTTATATGTAATATATTACATATTTTCAATTATATATAGAGAGATTGCTTAGTATAGTACCTGGCTTATAATCATTACTCAGAAATGGTAGTGGTGATGGTAGGAGTTATAACTGAACCCATTATGAGTCATAGTAATTATTTAATGATAATAATAAAAGATAGGTACTGGTAGGACCACTTTGGAAATCAGTTAGGCAGTATTTCCCAAAGAATATTTGTACATCCCATGCCTCAGCTATCCCATTTTCAGGAGGTAGGCATGTGTATATGTGTATTTTTGAAATGTGTACATGTTACATCATGTGGCACACACTCAAATGTTCATAATAGCACTATCTGTGACATCCCCATGCTAGAAATACCAAATGCCTATCAATACTACAGTGGACACATAAATTGTGGTATATTTATAATTTATGGAGTAGTATATGGTACTTAGAATGTGAACTTCACAAACAAAATGCTAAGTTAGAGAAGTGAAGTACAAGAGAGAGTCTAACTAGGGTTCCACTGATACAAAGCACAAGAGCAGACACGAATGAGTGCTGTTAGAAGTCAGGCCCTGGGTTACCCTGGAGGGTGGTGGAGTGTGAGTTACCCTAAGTGCTTACAGGGAGCTTCTGAGGCTCTTGGTCTGGGTGCTCGTTACAGGTGCGTGTTCAATTTGCAAAAGTCCATATACCTGCACACTTATGTGCACTTTTCTGTATGTATGTTCATATTTAACTTTAAAAAGTAAAAAACATAGAGGGACACTGTGATGTAATGTAAAGGCTGTAACATTTATGAAAGCTGTCAATAACTCGCTGTAAGAACATGAAGTAGTTAACTTCTGAAACTGAGTTTACACATTTACCATATATAACAGAATTATTGTGAGGATTAACTAAAATCAAAGTCAAGCATCACACACAAACACACACACGGAAAAAAATCTCTCAACCAGTATTTACCATGCTGGCCTATGTAATGGGTTTCAGCCTGCGGAATTGTCAGCATCGCCAATATGAAGAAATGAGCAGTACATTATTCATGTTCAATTACTTGCCTTATTCTTTGTCCAGAGAATTATTATCTCAAGCTCAGTCATCAAGGGAGGCCCTGTATTAATGAGCCTGTGTCACATGGCATGACTGCCAAGTGGGTATTTAATGAAATAAGATAAAATAAAATTTGCCTCCTCACGGTGTCAGAGGATGCCAGTGCTATTCTGGGCAGTGGCATGGTGAGAGGATTATTATCACTTTCAACATGACTGTGTTAAGATTGCACCTGGAAAACTTTTTGTTCTTTCATTTTTGGCAGCTCAGGAGCAGGAAGCCTAGGAAGTTGTACAAAGAATTTGTGAAGTTCCATACTGGTAAGGAGGAAAAAAAATGATGGGCTAAAAATGTATATCATCTTGCTTTGTCAGCGAGAAGGAACATAATAGCGCAGAAATATGGGAAAGGAATCAATTCTAAAATAAGAGAGTGATAAATGATGATGGTCAAGTGGAAGAAGGCATATCTGTGTAGGATCTCATTTTTTGAAAGAACAATTTAGGTTAAACACCAGAATGAGAGTAACACCTATTCAGTGGAATACTCGGGTAAAAGAGGCCATGTACTCTCTGTTTCTCAAAACTGTGCAAACCAAAGTGGGTTAGGCAGCCAGAGGGTGAGCTAGAGGGAGCAATACTTTGCTGACAAGATTTTGGTTTGGTTTAGCATCCAAAATACTGAAATTTAGTCTTATTTATAAACATACTAAGAAACTCCTAATTTCAGATATATATATTTTTTTCCTTTAGCTTGTCTTGTTACCGACTGTTTATCTCTGAGTAAGTGGATAAGAAAGATAATAGATCTATCTTATGGAATATGTTAATGTGCCTCTGTAGTGTCATTAAAGCTAATGATATTTTTAAAGTTTTGACCAGAAAACGTAGGTTCTTCTGTTCTAGTTTCAACTCATAAAATAGTACCTATCAGCAAACAGTAAATAAATGATGAAGAGATTGAATTTAGAGGAAACTACACATACCTAAATTATGCTCAGTATTTATAAAGTGGACAAAGTATTATGCCATGCCAAATCCAATTTTCAGTACTATATTAAATACCAGATTCTGTTAGTGTATTTAAGTGCTATGGATAAGTTCAATCCTTATATGCTAATTGGAAATTGATTATTTTTTCTTGTTCCTTAAAGCTCTTTGAAGGTCAAAGAGTAATACTGTATTAGATTTCCTAAGTAAAAGTTAGATTATAATAAATATCTCTTATTTATTTATTTTTTTAATCATTGTTCAAGTACACTTGTCTCTGTTTTCCTGCCACCACTTTCCCCCGCCCTACCCATCCCACCTCCCACCCTCAATCCTACACACCTGTCTTTGTCTGTGGGTCCTTTATACATGTCCCTTGATGCCCCTTCCCCTTTTTTCCCCTGTTATCCTCCTCTCCCTTCCCCTTCCCCCCTGGGTACTGTCAGTTTGTTCTTTATTTTAATGTCTATGTTTATATTTTGCTTGCTTATTTATTTTGTTGATTAGGTTCCACATATAGGTGAGATCATATGGTATTTGTTTTTTACCACCTGGCTTATTTCACTTAGCATAATGCTCTCTGGTTCCATCCATGGTGTTGTGAAGGGTAGGAGCTCCTTTCTTTCTGCTGTGTAGTATTCCATTGTGTAAATGTACCACAGTTTTTTGAACTATTCATTTACTGGGCACTTATGCTGTTTCCAGCACTTGGCTGTTGTAAATAACACTGCTATGAACATTGGGGTGAATAGGTTCTTTCAAATTGGTGTTTCTGGATTTTTAGGGTATAATCCCAGCAGTGGGATCACTGGATCAAAAGGCAGTTCCATTTCTAGTTTTTTGAAGAAATTCCATCCTGTTTTCCATAGAGGCTGCAGCAGTCTGCATTCTCACCAACAGTGCACTAGGGTTCCCTTTTCTCCACATCCTCACTAGCACTTATTTTTTGTTGATTTGTTTATGGTGGAAATACTTGGCAAAGTAGGAGTAGAGGGAGCATACATCAACATTATGTTTATTAATAAATCCCTCACAGAATGTAAACTGTGTTAAGGAAGATATTCTTTCTTATTCATGAGGCTATTCTGTGGCTAGAATAGTGTCTTATACATAGGAAACACTCCATAAATATTAGCTATTATTCATTTCTGATATTACCTCATGAATCAGTATTACCTTGTCCTCCTGCTCAGAAAATGTCCCAGGGTCTAAGATGACACATAGAGCCCCAAGTCAAGATCTGGTGTATGGGTGAGGGGAAATTACAATAATCCCAAAGAACATTAATTTAATCAAACTTTTTTTTATATTAGGTGATATGTCTCTTCCTACACCATGCCCCTCAAAATAAAATTTGACCAACTTATTTAGAGACAAGCAACTTTCTGGTCAAGTGATAACCCAAGATTTTTAGTTGCCTTTGACTACATAGAGTTCTGAAGTCAAAACCATCCCTAAGTTATCAAATAAATATAAAGCCTGCTTTTATTCCTCAAGATTTTACTAACTGTAGATGCAGGAAATGAAATAAAATACTAATTATATTTATGTCTCAATGGCTTACAAAATTAACAGAACTTCTGGTGTTTTTTATCTATTCTCAGCAATTGGCATCTGTGCTGAGAGAATGTAGCATTGGCTGAGGAGCAGAGGTTTCCTTAGAAATCACAGAGACTTGTGTCTATTCAACCCTTTCAACATATGATCTGCTACAGTAATAGCCTACCCCTGGAGGGGTAAATCCTTCTATGTTATTGGATTTTCAATATTTCCTTCATTCCTAAATGGCAGAAGAATTTATTTTTTAAAGCTTAAAAATTTTTCATTTAAAAAGTCTTTTTAAATCTTGTGATTGAATCCACTAGTTTCTTAAACTGGGAATATTTAACATGCTATAACTTTAATATCCAAGTATTATTGTTAGCTGAAATTTTTAAATGTAATTTTAATAAAATGTTCTCCAGAGGTACTGAGATTCTAAGCATTTTTCTATGAACACTAATTATCATTTTAAATAAGTATTTGCCCATCTAATATGAGGATTAATGACCAATTGAACATTTTTCTTTACTATTGAGTCTGAACATTTTTAAACAAGCGAACTGGCCATTTATAATATTTAGTTTGGGTGTGACAACTTCCCGTTCATACATCATGCCCTTTTCAACCAGCTCATTTTCTTTTTGGTTTGGAATCATTTTTTATACATGAATAATGAAGCTTTGTCATAAATGCTTCTCATCTTTCTAGGTTATTATTTGCCTCTTTCATTGAATATTTAAATGAATCAGTGAAGGAAGTAAGGAGAGAAATCACTATGCTGATTTGATTTTGTAATTAACTATAAGTAATTGAAAAAATTGAAGTGGATAGTCTTAGAAAAATAACATCATATCTCAGTTTTTCATTAGTTCTTTTAATTTTTATACTTTGTTCAACAGACATTTATTAAGTATTTATTCAGTGAGTTTATAAGTTAGTGTCAACTCAAAATAAGGACAGCAGCATTGACACAGTGAGATGTGCACCCAAATCTCTAGACCCTGGAAGATGAGCCCCTGGCCAGATACTTTAATTGTGAGACAGCTGAATTGGACAGGAATCTCTTGAAGCCAAAATTCTGTTTATAACTACAGATTCCCTATTTAAGGGAAAATACAATGATAAAAACCATTAAATCTTGTGCCTGCGCAGGAACAACTCAGATATTTCGAGGGAAATGTGAAAAGCTGAGAGGTGGGGCACACACATGACAAAAATCCCCCGAGTGGCAGGAATCTGAAATAGAGACAGAAAAGCAAGAGGCATAAATGAGCAGAGGCTCGTTAAAAAATGCCAAAGACAATAAAAGTGACATTTTTAGAACTGTCCAGAACAAGAACAATGAAG
>CM052549.1:15784153-15811786 GCA_028533065.1 Trachops cirrhosus
GCAGGAACAACTCAGATATTTCGAGGGAAATGTGAAAAGCTGAGAGGTGGGGCACACACATGACAAAAATCCCCCGAGTGGCAGGAATCTGAAATAGAGACAGAAAAGCAAGAGGCATAAATGAGCAGAGGCTCGTTAAAAAATGCCAAAGACAATAAAAGTGACATTTTTAGAACTGTCCAGAACAAGAACAATGAAGCCAGAATAGGCCCACTGCTTGGGGCCATATGACATAATTCTGGAAGGAATAGCTAATGCATCAGATGACAGAAAGGGGATTCAAAAAGATCTCAACAGGAAAGAATGAAGGGTCCAAGCTAACAAGATAAAAATAAATAGTGTTAAATGATTCAAACTAAGGGTGGGAGGAGGGGGTGGGTGGGGTGGGGGAAAGTGGTGGTAGGAAAATGGAGACTACTGTACTTGAACAACAATTAAAAAAATATCAGCTGTACAAATACAAGATTGGGGAACCAAGAAAAATGCTTTGAGGTTTTAACTGATTGAAAACTCAGTATGAGTCAGTGGTTCAGAGTGTAGCCAAAAATTGTCACAATTATTATAAGGTACACTTACAAAAATATAT
This sequence comes from Trachops cirrhosus, assembly GCA_028533065.1. Classification (NCBI taxonomy): domain Eukaryota; kingdom Metazoa; phylum Chordata; class Mammalia; order Chiroptera; family Phyllostomidae; genus Trachops; species Trachops cirrhosus. Next base: position 15,784,740 of record CM052549.1, read on the forward strand.
AATTACAGAGGTACTTATCATCCAGTAGTTGGTCCTGATTGGAATACACTGGTTGGACTTTGCACAATTGTAAGTGTTTTTACTTTAGAGAAACTGGGACAAGTTAAGACTCACTACTATCAATGACCTGGACCATTTTATAGGATCTCTACAGGACTTGGGAATTTCTCCTGTAAATGTTGGACTCTACATGAGGCATGAACATTATAAAATATTTGAATGACTATGATAATAAAACTTTTTATTTGTTCTCTGTTGTTCCAGAAGATAGAAATGAGTGCAGTGGATGGAATTTACAAAAATACAGATCTTGGTTTAATGAAAAATGTATGTTTCTAGTTACTGGAAGAGTTGAAGAAGAAGTCAGGAATGTTGTACTTTAAATTTAAATATGGGATGAAATCTAATAAGAGAGATTCTCATGGCCCTATCACGCCTACCATTCTATGCTAATCTAATTTTAATGTTGCAATGTTCCCATTGATTTCTTTATTTCTGAAATGATTTTGTAAAAGTTTGCTCAGCTAATTAATGCATAAAAAATTATTAAATAGCTTAGCAGTGATTTTTTAAGTATTCAAAAGAGTATCAAAAATCAGAAGTGGATGTGAAAACTGTCTTTTTCTAACTGCAAGAATTCAGGAAGAAGACTGTATTTCATTGTCCCTCAATAGCCAGTCGGTTGATTCTTTTTAAAGTAGAAAGCAAGTCTCAGCAGTTGTTATTATCCCTGGTTTATAGATTAGGACAGTTGGTTAGTAGTGTTGTTTATTTCATTTATGTCTTTGCTGATTTTTTTCTCTACCTGGTCTATCATTGGATATTAAAAAATCTCCAAATATGATTATGAATTTTTCCAGTTCTCTTTTAAGTTCTATTAACTTTTGCCTACTATGTTTTGACACTGTTATTGAGAGTTTCCATATTTATGATTGTTATGTCTTTATATTAATATATCTATTGCTCTGTAAAAAATTATACCAAAACTTAATGGCTTGAAACAGCATTTATTATCTCATAGCTTCTGGAGATCAAAAATCCAGGTGCCACTTAGGTGGGTCCTCTCTTGCAGTCGGTGTTGGCTAGATCTGCAGTCATTGCAAGCGTTGTCCTGTCAAAGATCTGCTTCCAAGCTCACTTATGTGATGGTTGGCACACTTCAGTCTCTCATCCTGTTGCTGGTCTGAAGGTGTCAATTCCTTACTGACTGTCGGTTTGAGGCTGCCCTCAGCTCCTTGTCTTGTGGGCTTCATAACATGTCAGCATACTTGATTAAAACGTACAACCAGCGAAGGCAATAGAGATGACTGTAAGAGAGTAGAGTCTCTTGTAATCTAATAAGAGAGGTGACGTCCCATCACTTTCACCAAATTCTATTAGAATTGTGTCACTAGTCTAGTCCACACTCAAGGGGACATTGTTATACAAGGGTTTGAATACTGAGAGGTAGAAATCATTGTAGTCAGAAGCTAACCACCACAGTTTATTTGTTGAATTAACACTTTTATCCTTTTATGTCCATTTCTTTCTGGTAATAATTTTGTTTTGAAACATGCTTTATCTTTTATTAATATAGCCACCATTTGCATAAAATATTATTTTCCTTCCATTCATTTTTATTCTATCTGTATTTTTATTTAAAGTGTGTATCTTTGTTTAAGATTTTATTTATTTATTTATCTATCTATCTGTCTATTTATTTATTTATTTTAGACAGAGGGGAAGGGAGGGAGAAAGAAAGAGGGAAACATCAATGTGCAGTTGCCTCTCACACACCCTCTACTGGGGACCTGGTCTGCAACCCAGGCATGTGTCTGGATTTGGAGTCGAACCTGTGACCCTTTGGTTCATAGGCCAGTGCTCAATCCAGTGAGCCACACCAGCCAGGGCTCTAAAGTATGTATCTTGTATTCAACATGTAGTTGGGTCTTTTGTTTTCCTTCATTTCTTTCTTTTTCTCTTTTTCTTTTACTATCTTATCCTCACCTGAGGACACTTTCATTTGCTTTTGAGCAAGAGAGAGAGATGCTATTCTTTCTGATAATATTTGCATTTTGGCTGTAATGTTCATTTCATTATTAAAACACTTAATTTAATTATTAATATTGTATGTTGGTATGACATTTTATTATTTGGTTTCTACACGTCTCCTCTATGTTTTGTTCCTTTGTTTCACTTTTCTTGACTTTTTTGGATTTTAAAATATTTTTTAGAATTCCATTTAAACTTTTTATTTAACATTTTAGCTATGTTTGTGTGCTTAGTTATATATTTTGCATTTTCTTTTTGTTACTTCAAAAAACATTTGACCATGTTTCCTATCCTCTTCATTATAGTGTATTATATATGCTCTATCTATATACATTATAAATCCTACAAGATGATGTTATGATTTTTGCATTAAACAGTTACATAGTTTATAAAGATATTAAGAGGAAAGAGGAAAAAATATATAGCCCTTTGTATTAACCCATATATTTACTATTTCTGATACCTTTGTTCCTTTTTTAGGATCTGGGTATCATTTACCTCAGTTTGAAGAATTTGTGATTTTTGTAGTTTATGACTGAAAAGCATGAATTTTTAGTCTTTTATCTAAAAAGATTTTGGTTTTGCCTTTATTTTTAAAGGATATTTTAGCTCTATGTAGAATTCTGAGTTGATTTTTTTAAAGCACTTAGTATGTTACTCCACTGTTCTAGTTTCCATGGTTTCTTATGAGAAGGCATTGATTCTGATATATAACATTGCATTTTTTCTTGTTACTTTTAAGAGATGATGTTTAGTTTTGGATTTCAACAATTTAACCTTGCTTTGTTTTACCTTATTGTTAGCGTCTTTATTTTTTTCTGTTTGTTGTTGATTTAGTATCTCAAATACATGATTTTCTTTCTTCTCTCTTTCATAAGTTTGTAAAATTTAGCCATTATATTTTCAAATAGTTTTCTGGTCAATTATCATTCCCATTCTTTTTCATCTATTATAATTGTACTTATATTTGACCATTTGATGTCATTTAACAAGTCCCTGGGCCTCCATTCACTTTTAAAACAGTTACCTTGTTTTAACATTTTAAATTACAATTATTAATTTATATTGATATATCTTCAAATTAACTTACTCTTTTTTGGTCATATTCATTTAGCTAAGTCCTTCCAGTATTATTTTATTTCAAAATTATATTTTTACTTCTCAAATTTTCTTTTTTTATCCTCACTAAAATTTCCCACTTGTCTGCTAATGTAAATATTCACTGGTTGAAAAATATGTTTTCTTTTAGTTTATTGGGAATCATTACAATTTCTATTTTTAAATAGTTATGTGTTAGTTTCAACATCTGGTTTATTTTGTGGTCAGACGGGCTTGGTTTTTTTCTTTTTCTTACTTTTTTTTTTTTGTCACTTGAGGATATTCTCCAGTAGGCATTATATTTTTTGTTTTACCTGGTCATTTTCTTGCCTGTGCTGGAACTGCAAACTCTGTTTCGTGCATAGCAGCTCTGGGCTCAGCATACGTCTCTGAGTCTGTTTAAGACTAAAATGGAGAAAAAAGTATCACGTACATAACGCACCCTTATGATTCAGAATTCCCTTCTGTAGACCCAAGTTGCCTTCTGGCACACTTTAATTCTGTTTGAAAATATTTATTTTAATATTTCTTATGATGAATTTCTCATGTCTTGACTAAGTAAATTCTCTCTGTTGTTGGTCCACTGGAAACAGTTGCCTTCATTTTTAAGGTATTTTTGCTGGGTATACAACTATAGAATAATAGGTTTTATGTTTATTTTTAAGTGTCTTTACTTTCAAATGGCATTCACCTGTCCTCTGGATTGAATAATTTTAAGTGAGAAGTCTAAAATTAGTCCCTCTTTTTCACTGTACATGTGTGTCTTTCTTTTCCTGGTTTTGCTCTCAATTTTTAATTGTGATATGCCTTGCTGTGTTTACCTTACTGGCAGTTACTCTGGTTTGTCCTATATAGTTTATTGAGTTTTTGTTGGATATGTGGGTTTGTAGTTTTTACCAAATTTGGAAAATAATTAGCCATCATAACTTCGAATATTTTTATCCACTTTTTCTTCTAGAACTTGTATCTATGTCTCACTTCTTGAATTATCCTATAGGCCACTGATCTGCTGTTCTTATTGTTGTCATTTATATTCTCTTTGTGATTTAATTCATATTGTGATTTTTTTCTCTCTATAATTTTCATTTGTACTGTAGTGTCTTAATGGTCACTGGTCTTTTCTTCATTAACTAATCAATTAATCTCAGGTATACTATTTTTCCTTTCAGATATATAATTTTCACTTATAAAATTTATATTTTGTTTCTTGTTATATCTTCAATTTATATTCCAAATACATTGATATATTTCTCTTCATCTTTGAACAATGTCTGATATTTGTAATAGAGGTTTTAAAATGTTATTAGCTAATTCCACCATCTCTAATATCTGAGTTATGGATCACATTTTCCTGCTCCTTTATATTTCAGTTATTACAATAATTAGTAGCATATATTGTGAGTTTTACTTTGTCAAGTGATGGTTTTTGTCATCTTTTAAAAGATGTGTTAGACTTTGACAAGTCACTGACAGATTGCTATCTGCTTTAAAGCACTTGAAGGTAAGATATGGAGTTGTCTTTACTCCAGATGTGGGTTAACCCCACTCTTCGTGGGTGCCCCACCTGTGTTCTCCACCAAAGGCTGAGTGTTCAACAAGGACTCTTGAACTCTGTTTATTTAAATATACTGTATATGGCGGGAGAGTAAGTCCAATGCCAGTGACTTGGGAGTGGCCAGATGTAGAAAAACCAATGCTCTTTATTAAAGATAGAAAGCACTTTAAAATCATCATATGATATTTCATGTGTAAAAGTCATTAATAATAAAAATATATTTAGACATAAATGCAAAATTATAATAAATACAGTACTAAGTACTGTAATTTCTCTAATTTTCACAAACACTTAATGTTACTATAAGATAATAACTTCTAAACTACATTATTACTATAAGAAAAACAGGAAAAATCTAAATTCAGGTTTAGTGATATGTACTTCTTGATCTTTAAATTTTAAAAATCCTGAAAGTGTTTTTGTTTTATCTGTTTTTGGTTGAATCACTTTATCAAAGCCTAGCTAAGTCCTACAGTACAACCATTTTTAAACACACTGAAAAAAGTATTAAAATATTAAATAGATTTGTAGCACTTAAGAACTTCTACATGATTTGTAACAATTTTGTGATTTTTCTTTTCCTTAATCTTCAATGCTACATTGGTCATTCAGTCCAGTGCCTAGGATCACCACATGAATTTAATTTATAATAGCTTGAACACTAATTCAGATCTCAAAAGTAATCAGTTTAAAATTTTGACCTTTTCAGTTATTAACCCTATATTTGTGATTCAATTATTTCAACAATTTACTTCATTATATTAAGACAGGTGGTATTTGTTTACCAACTCCTAGATTTTCCTTCATTCATACATTAAAATGTGTATAAATCTTATATGGGCATATGGATACAGAAGATACTCAGAACTCTTAAATACTTACTTGCAGAATTTAGGTCCTTAAAGACAGCAGTTGTGAAGAATTTCATTCTGACTAGCAGCTATGTTTAATAAGAATTACTTTGAGGTTATCCACACATGCATATTCACTGTGTCATGTATAAGCCAGCAGGTGGCAAACTTGGGATTTTTTTGTACTATTGCTCTTGTTGAAGATGTATTAAACATCGCATCAATGGATCTCATAAATAGCCCTTTTGGTGCACCATGGCATAGGAAGAATTAAACCCTCTCTAATTGTAGAGCCACTGGTATTTGGATGGCAATGTGCTCATAGTTTTCTCTTGAGTTACTATTTTATCCTATAATTCTTTCTCTAACAAACAATTTTGGGAGATAGAGGATGCCCGTTTGAACTGCTGTGTGCTGTGATCTCCCTGATTAAGAGTAAATATTAGCTTTTCTTGGATTTACTTTGGGGGAGAGCTTGATATTATTTATAAGGTCGTGCGATATATATTTTGTCTCCCAGAACAGGTAATACAATGTGCTTTTGGAAGTTTTAACAACACTGACCCTCATGTTTTTGAACACAAAACAGTCATTTCTTCTGTAGGTAATAATTGTTTTCATTTTTTTCCTACAAACATTTATGTTTTAGTGTGACTTACTGGTAGTCATTGATACATGAAGGTAAATTTAATTTCCTTCATGTACACTTGATTTTCAAAAGTCTTAGATTTTGTACCAATACTAAAGAATCAATCAAGATTGCTTATATTGAGACATATGATTAGGCCTTGGGGTATTTAAGAAAACACAGTTCTATTACATTCAGAGATAAAAATTCAACCATAATACATGACTTACCCATTTCTTTCCCTGTGTGAAAGTTGTCTATTGTTAACACTACCTCTGTGTTCTCTACAAAACTCCTTTCCCTTCCTGTAAGTTACCTTCCTTCCTATATGTCTGCAGTCTATTTTAACAATAGCTACAGCTTGTTATTCTCTTCCTGGTGGAGAATACCTTTTTCATAAAAGGACAGCAATGACTAAAGACAAACCCAAATTAGGTACTGAAATGCTTCATGATTTCTACATAGAAACTGGATCATTTAGATGACTTCTACAAGATTTAAGTGAAAAAAACTCTGCTTCATTAGAGCCAAAACTATTTGAAGGATTCTAACAATTGACTACTTGGTGGATTGAGTGTTTAAGAAGTAGAAAGTGAATTCACTAATCATTAAAAATAAAAGTTTTTGTTCTCCACATATCACAGTAACTGAAGATTCTTTAAGGCCTAATAACTTATAATTCTTCCTTTCTTGCTTTTTTACTTCTCTAAATTTGAGAAGACTCAAATTTTTAAAAAATATCTAATATAAATATATCATAAAGAAAGTAAATTATGGTATAAAATTGAATTTAACTATGAAACAAGCCCTGAATCAAATCTGAGAAATCTGAAACTGCCACTTAGGCTATAGATGGTACATCGCTCAGCTTTAGTGCTCTCCTCATTGGGACTTTAAAAAAGAAGCTTCTAAATCAGGAAGGTGTGAGCACAGGCACTAGTTTGCATATATTCAGAGGTCAAGATACCCTGGTCTTGTTAATGTGTTCTAATTCAATCCTCCTGTCTTCTATTTTCCTTCAAACCATGTCCAACTAGGGAACCCAGTTTTTGAGAAAGATGATACCCCAAACACCTTCTCATTCCCCCACTTCCTGAGTCTCCTGGAGGAAATAAATACCTTGTGGTTTTTCATGGGGTAAAATCAGAGAGCCTGCAAACAGGGTCCCCACACGGAGATTTGCAGACATCTATCGTCAGCCTACAATACACAGATCCCCAAGTCAAGGCTGGTCCCTGCCCTAACGATCCTGACGAGGGCACACTGTCATAAACAATTGTGCATTGTGCCAGATTTTGGTTTTGTGTCCTTTCCAATGTAGTACTTAAATGTGCCCATCTCTTGGAATTCCAGTGAGAACACACGGTCCCAGCCCTGCTTGGTCTGGCAATGCATCCCGGAATGTGGAGCAAGGGGACAGCAAGGGTCTGCCGGCCACATCCCCACCTAACTGTGGACCCAGCTAATCGCACGTCCCCCTCCACCAAACAAGGAAGGAAACGGGGGGGGGGGGTGGACACGCTTTATGAGCAATCTTGAGTCTAGCTCTTCAGAGAGGCGTTCCTTGGTGAATTTAGGAGTCTGGCCTTTCTCCATCCCCTGCGCGCTCTCTGCCTTTCTTTGCCCACTGCGCCCCCACCCTGTGTACACGCAGGTAAGTTTTACACAGAATGAGTCCCGCGTTGACGTAGGTATCCCTTTCCCTACCACCCGGATAGAAGCCCAGGAGGGAGCGAGTAAGGGAGATGCGGAGGTGGGGATCACTTGTGTCGCGGAGGTTAGGGTCCCTAGTCGAGACCAATTAAGGGCTAGCCAGGAGTATTGGTGCTAGTCCCACAAATAGACCAAGCATTTCCCTCCTCCGTCACCCTCTTAAATCCCGATGAGGTCACTGCGATGAGAGAGAGTCAGATCAAGAGAGAGGTGGAGAGGAAGAGGACGACGAGGGAGAAGAAACCCAGACGGGAAAAGGCCATCAGACAAGGTCGCTTTTTCTGGCGACACGGCAACTGCGAGGCGCGTGGTGCTGAATAGCATCCACCCGCTCAGCTGGGGGGACCGAGGGACTCGCTGAAGCACTTCGTGTGGCCGCGAAAACAAAGGAGAGGAGACTAGCGGGAGCGGGAGAGGGAGGCGCGGAGCAGTTCGGCTCTGCATCTCCGGGAAGCCGAGCGCATCTCCTTGGCGAGGGAAGGAAGGGGAGCCTGACGGTTGGCAGGAGGAGGAGGGAGCGGGGTTTCCCCGCCGAGACGCGGGACGCGGCAGAACTCTGGACAGCGCCTCGTGAGCGGGACTCGGAGCCCCGGCCCGGCCAGCTTCCAGCTGCTCCGCTCCTCTTTGGAAGCCCTGCGACCCGGTCCCTCTCCGCTCCTGGACTCCAACCCCCGATCATCCCAAGATCCCTGTCTGGACGTGCCAGGGGGTGGAGCGGCTCTTTCGCCTCTGGCCCGGTCAGAGGGTCTAGAAATCCAGTCCTTGCGGATAATGCTTCACTGGCGAAGAAAGAAAAGTTTTGGGGTCTGGTAGGGGGAGGAAGGGGTAAGGAGGATAGTGGAAGAAAGAAGGTGGAAGGTTGGTTTCCCACTCTGACCTGGAAGGAATGATGACCGAGGAAGAATGTGCACCAGCGGCCAGATTATTGGGAGCCTCTTGGTGCTCTCCGTGCTGGAGATAGGGCTGGGGGTGTCCAGCGTGGCCGTGGGGGCGGTCAGCTTCAGCCTGGCCCTCCGACAGCACAAGCCGCAGCTCGGAGACTCGTCCCCGGTATGGAGCGGGGTGTGTGTACGTTGAGCCATTTCACTCTCTTTACCTCTTTAAGGTGATGGGCAGTGTGCGTGCGTTAGTCACCCCTCCCTGGGGAAGAAAAGCATAAACCTCCTCTGGCTTGCGTGTAGGTTCGTGTTGGCAGGGTATGCCTCGTGATGTTGCCCTTTTATTTAGCACACTAATTGTTCTCTTTTCTTTTTAATAACTTGGCTTAAGACCAAATTAAATGCCTTTGTTGAAAGTTGGGGAGGGGGCAGTTTCCACCAGCTGCATCTGCACGAGACTGCCCAGGGGTGCTGACGAGGGGTCACACCTGTCAAGGGCAGACTCGGTGTCCTGTTTCTTTGACAAGGGAAATCAAAATGAGAGTGTTGTTACATCATTTTCTTGTACCCGGAACAAGCAAGGATGGAGTTATGCATTTATTTTTGCGTACACTAAAGGAAACACCAGTATGACAAAAAGAGAACTGTGGTGTGGGTGTGAAAGGAGCATTTTATCCCAGATAACACTGCTGTTGATTTCCCTGGCTAGCTTTCTGTACTTTGCGTCTAAAAACTCTTTTGTAAGTTCTAGGCAGTAAGTTGAACAATAAATGGTGTATTTAACAACATTCTAATTGGAGAATAACTCAGCTCAAAGAGTGCCTAATGCTTGGAGAAAATGGTATAGTTTTCTCTAAGTCAGATGGCTGACCCAAAGAGCTTGTGCTTGATTTACTTTAGGTGAATCTCCAGGAAAGCCTTACAGATCCATTCCTTCCCCCAAGAGCCCGCAAAGTAACTCAGCACTATTTCCAGTAGGGATCCAATTGTGAAAATCAACTTTTCTTCTCCTTTCAGTCACATAGCTGCTAGGGCCTTCTGGGTCTCTAGCTCGATCTTACTTTAGATAATTGAATAGGATGTTATCCCTGATAATCGGTGGGTGTAATTAACAATCATGGCTTACTTACTTATGCTTTAAGTTACTGAGGGAAAAATTACCACTTTTCAAGAAAAAAATTATTCCAAAGTAATTTATTTTTGAGGGAAATTCTAGCCTTCTTAAAACCAGTATAATTCTGTTTTAGAATATTTGTTTTAATATTTTAATTTTTCAAAGTGAAATGAGTGTTTTTAAATTGCAGAAGTTAAAAAGAAAAATGGTGTTCAAGCTTAACATTGAATTTTTCCAAGAATCCTTGTTCTAAATTTAGTAAGTTACTACCAACCTCTGAATCATTTACCTTTTTCTCTATCATATAATTTTAATGAATATTTTAAATTTATATATGAAAGTCTAAAAGACAAAGCTTAAATCTGATTTCACATCCTATATGTAGTAGTGATTATTCTGAGAGTTGTAGTTGTTATTATTTAACAGAAATGGTCTGACTCTAAAACTTCTATCAGATGATTGTCAAAATGAAAGGTAATGTCAACATTTAAAGCAAAGGGAGGAAAATGTGATCTTTTGATGGCTTATGGGGGAGAAGCTTCAAACACTTCAACTACTTGACCTCCGATATTTAAGAGACTGAGTGAGTGAACTTAGGTTGTCCCTAAATAGTATCAAAGTATCCCATTTATATTCAGGAATAAAAAGTAGTTACAGTTGCTTGACATCATGTAAGAAAAATAATTGAATGATTTTATCTCTCTTCCCAGACTATTCACTGTTATCTAGATGAGTTGATATATGTGTACGTAAAGAAAATGAAAATTTTGAATCTCAATGAAAAGCAAATAAAACAGTAATGTCATTATCATAAATACTTATTTCCATTTTTAACTGATTCTTTAGAGTAACTAAAATTCATTTATGACCCTAGAACAATAGTTTTGAATTCTACTGTCTGATTCAGTGGGAAAAAAAAAAAAAGTTGCATGTGGTTTCATGAATGGATTTGAAACTAGAATGCCCAAACAGCTGGTCTCTTTTATAAACTCAAGTTAAAAAAGCAAATTTGTGAAGAAATTAGTATCAAGTTTTGATCATTATTTATCAAAGTATCGGCTTGCTAAATTGATTTTTTTAAAATTATTTGTTCAGAGGTCATTTGTGATACAGTTTGAGTTCTCTCAATTCTGTCGATGATGAATTCATACAGCCAGCATTTGCAGAGGCATTACCATGTGCAATGCATTTTACTGTCTTACACAAAGGCTATGAAAATGAATCAGAATGCCTAGTGGAAGAAACATGAAGGGTACATCACTGACTTTATCAGTGACAAATTAGAATCTGGTCTCAGAGAAACAGAGGGACAGATAAAGGGAAGAGAAGTTGGGGTGGCCAATGACATATCCACATGAGAACTATTATTTTCTCTTGATCTTGCAAGTTTAAGGGGACTTGGAGTTAGTGTATCATAGTGTTAAGTAATACGGCACAGTGAGAAAAACCTGGAGTCTGTCTGGGTACACATCCAAGATCTGCCTGCATGAGTAGCCAAAGTTTCCTCCTATGTTGTAAAGTAGTGTTATTAGAAGGCACAAATAAGGCTCTTAGTTAAAAGCACAGCATGTAGTAAGCACTGAATAAGTGTAAGCAGCTAAGACTGGGTGCACTGATCGGCAGAGAAGGGCATGAGAAAGGAAAGCGTTTCGGGCAGTGTGCATGAAGGACAAAACCTGGGCAGGGTGCGTTATCTTCCAGGACGAATAGGCCCCTCTGGGGCTTCGCTGTGTGAGGGCGAGATCAGGTTGGGAAGAGTGGCTGGGGCCAGAACATGAGAGGCTGTGTGTCAGTTCAGGGTAATGGATTTATTTCCTCACATTTGTACATTATTATTAATAGCAACAATAATAATAATTTTTACTTTCTGAAAAGACTGCAAGGACAAGCAGAGGAAAACTAGACAGAAGATTACAAATCTCCTGGCATTTTATGAATTAAAAATCGGTATTATTTATAAATACAAGATAGTGTTTTATAATAACTTGTCAGGATAACCATTGTCTATAACCGGAGTGAGTTTTGATTGGTGCCATGAAGTGTTTTCAACACATTGATATCATTAGTACACATTTCTGAATTTAATTTTAGAAGTCAAGTGAAATAAAAACTATACTATGAAAGGATTATTTCTTATATTTGGAACCCAATGTCAAAAGCTCTTTTATCTAGGCCAAATGCAGTAAGAATTCAGATAAGCATTTTGATTACATGGACCCAAAATATTTTTTAAAATTTAAAAGCTTAAAAATAAAATAGTATCAAGATAAAGGGCTTAAAATCCATGAGATGGATGCTTATACAGATTATTTCCAGTCACTATTTCATAACCCAACAAAAGGTGTTTCTGCAATCAGTTTAAAAGATGTGGGCATTTAGAAGGAAAAAATCTTTTAACTACAATTTTATAGCAACAGAAAACTATACATGCCTTTGCAGTATTTTGCTTCTTCTTGATTCTTTGTTATTGCTGATATAGTCACCTCATTTAAAGCATAAAAGAAGACATAACTGTTAGATAACAATGAATGAACCATTGAGTAAACTGCCTTGGAAAAGATATAGTCATGTGGAATATATCTGAAGTGTAAGATTTATTAACAGGGAGTTAAAGAGACAAGGCTGTGTTTCCAAGTTGATGTGTGATACTCACTTTTCTCAGTCTCCAGTGCTACCTGTCGTGTGGACTTCTGAGTCCCCATGGCAACAGCTCAGCCGATTTTAAGATTGTGATGAAATTCACCTGCTATACATTCTGATCCATACTATAGCAATACTAATGATGTGCTGGATATAAATGATAGCTGCTCCAACATATTATTTTTAATATTTAAATCTGTCCAATTCATTTAAGAAAAAAAACAATAAAATAAAAGAAATCCCTCAAACAGTTACTTCAAAATTTGTTACTACAAAATTTGGAGCTAGTGTGTCTCTTACCATATAATATATCATTATTCACATGAGACTCAAAATAGATAACATAAGGGGTTTATATCTTTTAGCATGAATTAAAACACTGAGCTTCCTAAGAAAATAAAACCACAAATGTATATTTATGCGTCATTTTAAAACTAATTTTAATTATGCAATTAGTTCAAAAATAAAATTTCATTTCAAAGGGTTAAAGAGGATTAAAACTGAAGTTCTTTTCCCTACCATGTCATCTAAATTAGCCATGCTTATAAATTTAGTGTGTAATCTCATAGATATTTCTCCACGCATAAATAGTATTGTTGGAACATATAAACTAATTTTGATCACGTCTCTGGATATAGTGGTCTATGTATGAACTCTGTAAAACTTGGGTAAAGAATCGCTTCCTTATATGAAATACACTCTTATTCTCAACTGCTACTTGTTACCCACTGGGATTAGGTTGCAGGGGGGTCCAACGCATGGCCCACGGGCCGCATGCAGCCCAGGATGGCTATGAATGTAGCCCAGCACAAAATCATACATTTAGTTAAAACCCTTTTTTTGGTCATCCGTTTTCATTAGTGTTTGTGTCTGTAATGTGTGGCCTAAGACAACTCTTCTTCCAGTGTGGCCCAGAGATGCCAAAAGTTTGGACACCCCTGGTGGGGCAATTAGATAATTGGCAATTAGATAAGTTAGCCGAGCTAAACTACTGGTAAATGTGGTTATTATTCAAGGAAATTTTGGTCCCCTTCAGCCATCTATTTGTTGACAGTTTGCTTGATACAAACAATCTGAATAAAGTCAGTCTTTCATTTGGATGTTTTTGCCTAAAATGTTCAAGATGGCTCTCTGTATTAATTTAATTATTAGTCAGATCATCCAGTATGTGCTTTGAATATGGCTAAGCAATTTAACATTTTTGTACATTTACTTAACCCTCATATAATACTTAATTTTATTGGTAAATAGGGGCAAAGACCAGCCATCCTAACTGAAATTCTTGTTTTTAAAATCAATAAAAACTAAAACAGATTTGATGGGTATGCACATACCCACCAAAAGAAGGAAACACCCAATGATTTTATGTTCAAATGATTTTGAATTATTAACTTTTTAAGTGGAGGAATTTTCACTTACTATTTATATACATATAAGTATATATACTACATATAAGTATACATATTACTGTATATAAGTATATATATTACTATATATACCTACATATTACTATAGGTATAGGTATATATAGGTATACATAGTGTATCTATAATATATAAAAGTATACATGCTATATGAGTATATATATTGCTATATATAAGTATATATAGTATATACAGTAAAATATATATATGAAATGCTATTCATTTTAAATAGCACTTCTAGCATTTCTGTACCTAAATAACTGAGTCCAAAGTTGTTCAAAATACTTTTTTTTGTCTTGGTAGTTTAGTCAAATTACCAGATAGTCATTCTGCAGATCGGTGTTTATTTCAGGATGCCAAATGGACAATTCAACAATAATTAGATGACAGTATATAAAGACTCTGATAGTCCTTCTAAGAGAAAGAGAGAAGAAACAATGTGACTGCTTTCATCTGTGATGTTCAAAGTCATGCAGTCCTTCTCATGAATACAGGTCTAATGTATATATACTTTATTTAAATTAAATGATAGTTTCAATTCATACCTCTCACTCAGGGTAACTGTGGCACTAGATATTTATGTATCTTCACTAGGTCAGGGAGAGAAAAACCAGCACCTGTTTCATGGGTTGCTGTGAAGTTGCAGTGAGGCTACGACCATATGTACAAAGCTGTCAGGACCAAGCCTGGCTCAGAGTAACTGCCCAGTGGGCATCAGCTCCTCTCGTCCCCTGCTGTCCTCATGCTGCTCCTTGACTGGCCGGGACCACAGCACACCAGGGCTGCACTGCCTCTCAGCATTTCTCCAGCCCTCTTAATCCACTCCAGTTTGACTCACCTCCCCCCCCGCCATGTATAGCATGTGTCTAGTTAGCGTTTGATTGAATTCAGGTAAACACATCAGCAACTACAAAAATGTACCCAAATAGCAACATTAGATAAAACCAAATGGAGAAACAGTTGCTGCTGTGAAACATCTCTCTCTCTTTGTTTTCTTTGGGAAGTGGAGGCAGTGATAGAAACTCTGTCATAAAAACATTTGGTAATCAGGTAAATTAGACAATTATAAGTTGCCTAAGTTAGGCAACTCAAACAGTGGAGATATCATAACTACTATTTATGTCATAAAATAAAGTCCTCAAATACATATAAAACCATGTAAGTCTTGTCAAAAAGTTAAAAGCACAAATGAATACTCTAATACATATACTTACTATCATGGAGGCTTGTAGAGATTTGCTTGAATAACCCAAGTGGCTTTTGAAGCAGTATTTACTACCTGTGTATTATTAACGGATGCATCAGTGAGGTATCCATATTCAACAGTGATTCTTACAATGTTAATCAGTGCTCATGATCTTTAGCACCAGTATTCAGACTCCTGAGGAGCAATTAAAAGTTCCATTAGTTCATGATCTATTATTAAAATCATGTGGTCGAGGCAAAAAGAAAATATTAGTGGTTAAGTAGATCACTTTGGGAAACAGGGTGGCTTAAGCTATTTATCTGGTAGAAATACTACAGGGCATGATTTATTAATAGTTAACTATGGTTCAGACACTTTCATATATGTTATTGTTCCTAATCTTAACTTTGTGAAGAATACAGTATTTTATGAAGTTTATGTGGAGAAAAGAAATTACCTGGTGTCCAATGTTATTTAATCAGCTGAGTTAGTATTAAAGCCTGGCAGTCCTATTTCAAAATACGTACTTGTGAATTTTCAAGAAAAAAGTCATTCACTGAGGCCTGACCTCATTATTTGCTCCTACTCCTGAATATATGAACCAAACAGGATGGCATGAAGGTTGGATCTCAATCACCGTTTATGTCTATTTTCCAGAAGAGACTGGCATTATCAACTGATCAACCAACTCAACCCCCGTATTGATACCCTGTGAGGTATCAAATTAAGTTGTTGCTACCCTTGCAGCCTAAGCTTTAGCCTTAAAAATTAGACTACGTTATGCATCTTAATGATTATTAAATGTTATTAAGGCAAATCAGGATGACACAAAACAACATATTTAAAGATAGTTCAAAATGTGAGGTATTGGTGAAGGTTAAGGATGACTTCCTTATGGAGGGAGAACTTTCTCCAGGCCTTGGAGACTGGGCAAGTGTTCGGTGGGCAGAAAAGAGAAGATGTACTAAGCATAGCCATTACCTTGTGTGAAGTCATAGAAGGGACAGCAAAATGAAGAGTCTGTAGGAGATTGAGGAGACTGGACTTATTAGAGTGAAGATATGTTCACATAGTAAATAAAGATCTACCCCATCTAAAGAGAATGGGACCTGCTTTAAAAGTGTCTGGAAAAAACAGCAAGACTAGTCTGCTATTGATTCTCAACTAAGCTTGGCGAGCTCTGCTGGGTTGAACTTGATGATCATGAGGCAAAGGCACTTGAGCCAGGCATTGCTGCTCAATTTCAAGGCAAAACACCAGCCCTCGGTTCAAAGATGTGTATCCTGGATCAAAAGAAAGACTTGAAGAAAGTCTTGAGATTTGAGGGAAGCATAAATCTACCAATACAAATCTAACCCAACTTCAAATGACTTTCCTGTTAATGGTGGATTTATAAGATCATACATTCTTTTTGTTCAATTATTCTTATAGCTGTCTGACCTATAAAAATAAGAGACATTTATGTCTCTTATTGGAAGTGTCAGAGTGACACAAAGAAATGAAAACCGGTTTTGGAGGTATTAAGACTTGGGTTCAAATTCTAGCTCTGGCATTTTCTAGTTCTTTAAGTTTGAGTGAGTTATATTATCTCACTGAGCAATCAGCTAACTCATGTGTAAAATAATAATACTATTGTCTATCTCATGGAGTTGTTCTAAAAACTAAATGTAATACTTACATTAAGGACTTATATACATATTAGGTATTCAATAGCTATGACTAGACCACAATGAATGCATGCTTTTGCCATATTTCTAGAAAATTCATTTTCCATATGTGGTTTCTATTTGTGTATTATAGACATTTTATTTTTATACATTTCTGAATGGGAGCTTATTGAGATACCATTGATGAAATTGATGTTGGACTCAAGGCTTGGTAACATCTAGGTTACGTACTCTTCCTTAGGAAATGTGTACTTTTCATAACCAACTTGGGGCATTAATAGTTAATTGTGATTTTGTATGCATGTCCCAGGGTCCAAGGAATATTTTCCAGGTTAACACTGGGATAAAGAAAAATAACTATTATCTACTAAATAGAGATGTATGCTTGATTTCTAGTTATTTTTGGCTGGGCTGTTAGATATCTTAGTTTGTTCTCTAACTTGTTTCCTGCCAATTATTTCTCTGCATGGATTACTCTGAGGAATTAAAATAATAATGATAATTATGACACTAATAATGACAGCAATGGCAGCTTATGTTTATAGGATACTATACTGTCTATGAATTTCAACTGCTTTCATTATACCATTTATTTCAGCAGATCAGTTTCTTCACTGAGGGATGAAAACTTAATGAATTTAGGATTTAGGGACTTAAAATCTGAAAGTCAAATAGGTAACAGCAGTAGGATAAAAACTTAAGTCACCCGAAGAAAGAAGGTATGCGTGGGCGCGTGCGCATGCGTGTATGCGGGGGAGATGAAGAGATAAGCAATTCCTTGGAGACAGTTCACAATGCTCACTAATGTGCAATATAGGCTACAATTGGGTTATTAAATGACCTGATCTGAGGCAAGTTCACAATGCCGCGACCCTCTCTCAACTGCAGTTTATTTCCTTAACTGGCTGGCTTCTAGAAACTGCCAGGCGTGGTGGATGGACATTCATTTATGGTTGGACAATTCTGGGAAGAGAGAACTTCTGTCCTCTCATCCCCTGAAGTCCCTGGCTACCTTCAGCTCTGTGGGGACGGGTCACAAGTCATAGACTCAAAGTTGGCATGTTCCCAAGGGTTGATTTTTTCATTCTTTCCTCTCTACCAAATTCATCTTCCACATTTTAAACTTTGTTATATTTTCCATGTATATCAAGTTGTGTATTTGATGTATATACATGTACATATACCACCATATACCACCTGTACATATACCACATGTATACTTGAATGTTGCTCAAATATATTATAACATCTAAGTTTATTTTACTCATATATGACATGAAGGAATCTTAAACATAAAAATACAAACAAAAATCATGCAAATTGAGGTAACTTAACATGTAAAACTACCTTAGGTTATATAAAGATAGTTACTGAATTATAATTATGAAATATAGCCTACACAGGTCTTATGTAATGTATATAAGAAGTTTGTTGCTTTAGTAATTACCATGCTATTGATAAAATATCTGTACCTGGATGTTCAACATTGGTTGCATCTTCTTTTACTTCCTTCCAAAGTAGGAATTATTACCTTCAATTGATGTGTTTGAATTTTAAAATTTACTTATTTGTTGTATTTGGCTGAAATAACAGAAATTTGAACTCAGGAGTTAAACTCTTCAAATTTTGTCACTGCTATTTATGAGAAATTTGTTCCGTTTTAAGGACTAACATGAATTAAGACTACACCTAAGATTTAACTGGACAACTGATACTTAAATATACTGCAAATTCAAAGTCCTACTCACCCAAATTCACGAGTTTAGTTATAACTTTCCTCACTACTGTTTAAACAAAAACAGCTCTAGCAGCAAAACACCTATTTTGTTAATATACTCAAAATATTTAACAGCTTATTTTTTAAAAAGAAAAGCTATCATAGTGCAGAATTGGAACAGGCCACAATGCATAATGAGTTAAATACAAGAAAGGTTGCATTACATGGATGTTGAGGGGGGTATGTGAAGGAAAGGCATTCTGAGGACCAAGGCTGTTTGCTTCTGTACAGTGGAAGATCTGAGTCTTGAGCCAGTGGGAAGGTTCTGAGATTTTTGGACTTGGATTCATTTAGAAGAGTTTGGCATGCCAAACAGCTACATACTATGTTTGACAATTTTTGAAATTCAGTCTTGTGTATTGCTGGTTTCATTCAGTTACTTTATAGTCTCTGAAAAGGTTACTCTTAGTACCTGCTTTGTGTCCCATTTATTGCTGTAGTGGTTTTTACTTCCTTCTCTCCCTCAAGTGGTTTTAGTTTGATTTCTTTGTTTGCTGTGGTTGCCTCTTGGTGACCAGGTGGTAAAGGGGGGCTGCTTATCACATCAATCTATCTGTTGTACATATTATCCCCTTGGTAATTTATTTTTCTGTGAAGGTGATTATATGTGTAAGGTGTTGTGGCTCTATAGACAAAAATGTACATTTATCCTTGTCCAGTTGAACTTTTAAAATTTTGAGAATTTCAAAATTTTCTGGAGTGGGAGAAATATATATGAATCTATGTGCTTTGCTTTATCTCAGTGTTCTCTTTGGGAGTAGAAAATAAGAAATTGGTTCTAGCTTAAGGGGGCAAAGAACACTGCATAATCAGCAGGATTTTGAATGGACTAAGAAAAGAGAGAAATATAAATAGAAAAGTGAACAAGTGCCTTTTAAAAAAAGATAAATGTTAGGCTAAAAATGCAAAAGAGTTGAGAGAAGGGAGAGCAGAGGCCACTAAGGAGATCAGTAAATCTAACAAAGGCAGAACAAGCCCAAGGAACTGAATTGCGAGGTAGTACAGTTCAGAGCCCAGGACCCTCAGGTTAAGGCTTATGGAGATGGAGCCAAATCAATATTAAAGTCAATGGCAAAGGCACTTGATGGGCCTGAGCTACATGGTCTGTACAGGGTTGGAATGAGTCAAAAAAACGAATGGGAGTGTGGTGTGGAGGAAGGGCTACGGGAAATCAAGGGAGGTTTCTGTTCCCAATCTCTTGAGCCAAATGCTCATTATCCTCAGTTCTCTTTCTGATAAGATTTAGTCAACAAATGTTGATTCCTCAGCCACAGTCTGTGCTCTAGTTGGGTTCTGAGGATCTAGCAGTGAATACAATAATCGTGATCCCTGATCTCCTAAAGGTCAATTTAAAAAACAGTATAGACAATGAACAAATAATGCACAAAATAACAATTACAGGTTGTGACATGTTAAACAGGAGAACTATAGGCTTATGAAGAATATAACTGTTATTAGTAATAAGAGAATCAGGAAAAGCATCTCTAAGAAAGCAGTAGTTTCTGAAGGATAATGAGGCATTGCCCAGGGGAAGGGGGGAAGGGCACGGTTCCAACCAGAGGGAACACCATGGGCAAAGACCCTGACACAAGAAAAGTTTGATGTGCTTGAGAACTCGAAAAAAGGCCCGAGTGACTAGAATATGGCGAGTGAGCAGGAAATGTAGAAAGCACTGGTTGAGGTGGAGAGGCAAGCAGGTAACAATCAATAAACACCCACATGCTACTGCCCTTCGGGTGGCACAGTTGTTGGAGCATTGTCCCATGTACCCAAGGTTGTGGGTTCGATTTTGGGTCAGGGCACATACCTAGGTTGCAGGTTGGATCTCTGGTCAGTCATATACAGGGGGCAACAGATTCTCTCTCATATCAGTGTCTCTCTCTCTCCCTTTCTCTCTCCCCTCCCCCTTCCTCTTTCTCTAAAATCAAAAAACATAAAAAAATTCAAAGACATGTGCTACAATGCTTTGATGGCCCTCTAATTATAATAGGATAATAGGAGCCATCTGGGACTACAGTTTAGAAAACATTTTAGAGTCAGACAAGAAGCTACAAGTCTAGTTAGGAAGCTACTAGGATACAGGATACGATGGTTACATGGATAAGAGTGAAAGGATAAAAATATAGAGAAAGCACTGATATTTGAAACTGAGTTAACAAGACTCTGATTAGATGCCATTGTAGGGTAAAGTAGTAAGAAAGGATCTCAGACTTGGGATCCAGCAACTGGTAGGATCCCATTTACTCTTTAGACAATTAGATGATTAGAAAAGGAAAACTCCTGTGTGTATTTGGGGTGGGTAACTACATATGGTGTGAGAGAACAAGGATTTATTTGTAATCTGTTAAGTTAGAGGTACCTGTGAGATATCCAAAGGGAGAGATGCTATGGACTGTTAGATGGGCCTGGAGTTCAGGAGACAAGGCTGTGCTGGGAAGAGGAACGTGGGAGTAGCCTATAAATACAAGAATACAGGTCAAGGTATTTAAAACCCCATGACTGATTGGCCCACCCAGGACAAAACCTTTAGTTGCTGTAATATTCAGAGGTCAGATACTGGTTAGGAGGCAGAAGAAAAGAGACTGAGAATTTGTGACCACAGAAACACGCTGAAGGCCAATAAAGCTTGGTATTCGAGAAGCCCAAGGAAAAGGGCTTCTGTGTAAGATGAGGACTGAAAGGTAGAAGTCAGGGCCTACCTTAGCTGGGCCTATAAGCCAGCCTGAAGTCTGCTGAAGGGAGAATGGGAAGTAAGAATATAGAAGTAGTTCAGTATAGATGTCTCATAGTACAGGAAAAATGGGACTGTGTACAGAGATACAGCAAGAGGTGTAAAAAGATTTGGAATGGAGAAAAGTTTCAAATTATAAGGGAGATTTCGGAGTACTTTTGCATGCTGATGCAAATAATGGAGTGGAAAGGAAGACTATAAACAGAGAGGAACTCTATGAGTGGGTGAAGGACAATTGAATTTAGAGCTGAAGTGGAGGTTTCATGTTGATGTTTTATCTTTGTCTATTGTAAAACAGAGAGGGTGCAAAATGCAGATGACTAAAGATGCAGATTTTTGCACTTAAGGGGGAGTGCTGACAGGACTCTCTGAAGGCTTCTGGGTTTCCTGTCTTATCTGAGCTCTGTTGACTGCTAAGGGTAAGGAAGAGCGAGAAGTCTGGTTTGAGGAGAATTTCATTAAAATGTTTTCTCTCCCTATTGGTTGAGAATTATAATCCACACAATAAAAAGGGGATAGAGACAGAGAAATAGTTTGTTCCAAATTTATCACTTCACAGATGAGGAAATTGGAGCCCAGAAAATTAGCACCGCTGATAAAGAACCAGACAAGAGTCCAAGTCCCGGTCCAACACTATTTCCACAGATGCCTCAGAATATTAAGTATCCTTAAAATAAGTGCTCAACCAAAAGGAAAAGCAGTTACCTGGCTACTACCCCAAACTGAATAGGAATGACTTCAAACTGCTGGCACTGCTGAAGTATCACGGAGATATAATTAGCATTTTAACAGATTTTCGGGGTTTCCTTCCAGTTGGGAGTTTCAAGGAAACAGCTTTCTACAGAAATAGTGGTCTGTTCTCCATGGTGCTTTTCCAAAGCAACTAAGAGATTGAAGCTAATTTTAAAAAGTTCACTACTATTTCCAAACCCACAAGAGCTAGTAATCAATTTAGGTAAGTGAATTTCCTTCAAGAAAAATTTAAAAACAGATTCCAAAGCTCGTTTATCAAGCTGTAAACAGGGAATGCCAAAGTCCTGTAGCTCTGAATATTTTCTGAGTGTTTTCTTTTTCACTCAGACATATGGGAACTAAAATTAACATTCAGATTTAGTATACAATTTGCCTAAATAGGCTAAGAACAAATAGGTTTATATATATTATGCCTTCATCTAACAGTTAAAAAATTTGTCAGCATATTTTACATAAAGATATATGTCTTTAAAAAGACCACATGAACAACAAGAAAAATAAAGCAACAAAAACTCGTAGATACAGACAACAGTATGATGGTAGAGGGAAGAGGGTGGGGGTAGTAAGGGAAAAAGAGGTAAATTAAGGTGATGGAAGGAAATGTGACTTTGGGTGGTGGGCGTGCAATGCAATGTACAAATGATGTACCATAGAAATGTGCACTTGCAACCCACATAATTTATTAATCATTGTCATCTGAACAAATTTCATTTAAAAAAATTAAAAATAAAATAAAAGGACCACACTTTTTTTTTGAAGATGCTCTTTTCCATAAATGTATCCTTAGCCATGGATATAGAAGAGTGTTCTTACTAGTGATAATGTGAGCTGAGTTTTCTAGTGTGACATGAAGAAATTGAAATATCATTATGAAAGATAAGCAATATCACCACCTTTATACCCCAATCAGTTATAGTGAAAGTAAAGGATATTCTGAAAGCAACAGTTCTTATGGAGAAGTATAATTTTAACTCATAATTTTACTCATCTATTTTCAGCCCTAGCCAAGAAATAGTATCATCAAGTATCTTAGGCCCTCAAACTTCAGCATATTCTCTTAGAGGGAGACATGAGGATTTTATAAAATATCAAGCTGAAAGTATCTCCTGCATTAAATGATACAAGTTTGAGAGTCATTATGCAATGGATTACTGGGGTCAGCAGAGGGTAAAGAGAGCTCTCATAGAACTGAAATCAGCCAACCCAGGAAATCATCGGATCTCCGGGCGATAAGATATTTGGGAGGAACTTGTTTCTCTTTGATTTACGGCTGCAGCTGGCCTTTGGTATCATCTAGATTTGCACGGTCATGGTATCCTTGGCAACTTTGCATGGTAGATTTGCACAGTCACATAGAGTGGCCATTAACCACATGTGGCTATTGAGCACTTTAAATGTGGTTTAGCTGCAGTGTAAGATACACACTGGGTTTCAAAGGCCAAGTATAGACAAAAAGAATGCAAAATAGCTCAAGTTTTTAAAATGTTGATTACATAGAGAAATGATAATGAGCCTATTGAGATAAAATCTATTAAAATGTCATCTTTTTAAAATATAACTACTAGAAAATGCAAAGTTACATGTGTGCTTGCATTGTGGCTTCCTTAGATTCCTACTGGACAACTCTTATTAGATACATTCTTTTTTTAAGAAAAAGAAAGGATTAGTTCGTCAGGAAAATCTGCCTGCCTGGATTACCTAAAATATGAACAATAAATGAGGAAAGCCATTTTTTAAGGTTTTTTAAAGATTTTATTTAATAATTTTTAGAGAGAGGGGAAAGGAGAGAGAAAGAGGGGGAGAGAAAGAGTAATATGTGATTGCTTCTCACGTGCCCCTCAACCCAGGACATGGCCCACAACCCAGGCATGTGCCCTGCCTGGGAGTCAAACCAGCAACCCTTTGGTTCACAGGCCGGCACTCAATCCACTGAGCCACACCAGCCAGGAAGGTGAGGGAAGACTTTAAACCCATCTGCGTTACTAGGGAACTAGGAAGGTTGAACTGGCCTAGTTGGCTGGCAGAAACACGGATGCAGCTGTTACCCTTACAGCGTTTCCCAAAAAGGACAACTAAGGTACTTGCTCATGTGGCACAAGCCTCTCAACCTTTATTTATTATTATGTTTTAAAGATTTTATTTGTTTATTTTTGGAGAGAAGGGAAGAGAGAGAAAAAGAAAGAGAAACAGCAATGTGTGGTTGCCTCTTGTGCACCCCCTACTGGGGACCTGGCTCACAACCCAGGCATGTGCCCTGACTGGAAATCGAACCAGTGACCCTTTGGTTCACAGGCCTGTGCTCAGTCTACTGAGCCACACCAGCCAAGGCTCAACCTTTATTTTTGAAATGATGAAATCAGTTTTGTTTGACTTTTTAAAATGGGATTTCAAGTGTCAATTGGCAAGTACCAAAAGAATTGGGGAGAGGAGAGACTTTTTACCACTTCTGCTAACCTGCATTTCTTTCATTCATATTTATTGATTCATCAACACTCATTTGAGCTTATTGTATGTGCAAAGTCCTGTGTCAATGCTATAGTTTTAAAGATTTTTAAAAAAGAACTTGAGTCAAAACCTTTTTGGAATGACTGGTATTCAGTGAATAATTACTATAAACTATCATCGGGGTATCAGTTTTTACAACAGACATGAGTATAACATATTTTGTTAGGTTTCGATGAGGAATGCATAAGAGGAGTTGAAAAGGCCTTCACAAATAAAGTTAATATTTACACTGGATCTCGATGTTTAAGAAAGAATTTTCAAATGGATGGAGACAATAAACATTTATGGGCACCTGCCATGTCCCACAGCCAAGGCTCCACTCTCATGTGGATTGACCCTTTTAAGTTGATAATCATGTGATGTTTGAATTTCCCTATTCTTATAAAAGGAATAGGGAATGTTATTTCATTATAAATGGTATGTTTAGTGTCACGGTGCTATGATATGTGTCCGGGTAGATACTGGAGAAATACCTGGTACGTGCAGTAAATACAGGAGAAAAGTCTGCTAAAAATGAGTGGGGGAAGAACAGGTGCATTTAGTGCAGTGAGCAGAGAACGTCAGGGCAGGGAGGCACTCACAAATCCCATCCACTCCAACTTCCTCCTTGTAAAGGCGAAGCCCATTGACTTGCTTAATATAAGTGGCAAAGGAAGGCTGAGTGGGAGCCTGGGGGTTCTGCTGTAAGGGCTGAATTTTTTCTGGACAGTGCATAGCCGCAACCTCCTAGCCCAATTAAGTCCATCATAGTAAGCCATCTCAGTAAGCCTCTTAGCAAGTCCATCAGAACTTACTGTAGTAAGTTGTCTGGTGACAACACACACTCACCGCAACTCATCCTTTACTGCAAGCTGTCAGCTTGTTTGCCCAAGGCTGCTCTCTGTATTCTACAATTTAGAGTTGATATTATAATATAATTAATATTTTCATCACCTGATTTCTCCTTTTTAATATCCTGATGACTTCCCTTCTCCTTTCATCGCTTCCTGAAATACTTAGCCCTTTAACAGGGCCAATCTGAATGAGATAGTTATTGTTATACAAAGTCTTGGAATTTACAGGATCCTGGATCTTCCCAATATATCAACTTGACAAACAATTACTGGTCTCACTTTGCTGAGAACTTGAAGGTAGATGATGCACTAGACTTTGACTCCCAGGTCTTTATAGCCTGTGGGGGAAATCATCTTACATATTAAGCACTTGAATTCTTCTAAGTGCTTTACGCCTGTTGTTTTATCTAATATTTATAGCAATTTTATGAGGAATGAACTCCTATGCATCTAATTAAAGAGAACACTGTGGTAAAATAATTTGAGAACTTTCTCAAAGTGACACAGCTGGTACATGGTGGGGCCACGGTTCAAAACCAGCCAGCTTGACTCTAGATCAGTCTCTCCTAATCACTGATTTATACTACCGCCCACTGTAGATAAAATAAATACGAATAAACAGAGAATGTAATGTGTGCTAACCCCATGGATGCACAAAGGAAAGTGAAGAGACAGATGACTTTGTGGAGGATGTGTCTTTGGGGGCAGGGCAAGCTTGGAAAAATGAAGTGGAGACGGAGGTGGGAGGTGGGGAGAGAAAGGCATTTCAGGCTGGTGGAGGCATGACCCATGGAAGGCTTGAGACAGATAATGAGAATGTAGGCTTCAGAGCACTAGAATGTGCAGACAGAAAACAGCCTGAAGAGGGAGGCTTGACCTAACTGAGGAACTTGAGTACTATACTACAGAATTTGAATTATATACTTAAAAAAACAGACAGGCACTGAAAGTGTTTTAAAGGTTTTGAGGACAGGAGTAACATGAAGAGTCAATGTATTTTAGGAATAATGACCTAGTCAGCAGTGTGGAGAAGTGCAGCCAGGGGGCTTATGTACATCTTTCATGTTAAAATATGGAATCAGATGCAGAGTCACTCTAGTGGGAATGGCAATAAAAGGGCAGACTTGTATGAACCATCCATCTGGGCCCTGATCACAGGCCAAGAAGTTTTTACAGCCATTGGAAAAAATGAACAAAGGAGTGAGATGCTAAAAATCATGCTTAGAATGAGTTTAGGATGACATTGGGGAAACTGAGGGCAGGGAGGGCCTCTGAGATAATCCAGGTGAGGGCTGGTGAGGGCTGGAATGAAGTATGTTTGCTGTGGATGTAGAGTTAATGGCACATAGTAATTGACTTGATGGGAATGGATATGGAAAAGGAGAAAAAATATAAATGCCTCTGAGTTTTCAGAGAATAGTGGTAAGAGTGATAAAAGTAGGAAAGTCAGGAGTCGAAGCCGAGTTTTTTTTTTTTTTTTTTTATTTTAGATTATTCAGTACAGTTTCAATCTTTTACTCCCATTCCAGCCCACTCACCCATCCCTCCCAACCTCCCTTCCATTTCCAAGCCCCGTAGTTTTGTCCATGTGTCCTCTATATTTGTTCCTGTAAACCCTTCCCTTCTCCCCTGAAATTCCCTCCCCTCTCCCCTCTGGTCACTG
>CM052549.1:15811886-15865205 GCA_028533065.1 Trachops cirrhosus
GAGTTGAGAGTTACTTTGCAAGTATTTGGAGCTGACAGTATCCCTGTGGCTCTATTCATTGACTCCGCAGCTCCTGGCTGTGAGCACACTGACTCGCAGAATGATTGTAGGCTGAGCTAAAAATAGATGCAGCTTTCATGATGAACAACATCCTGTGTTATTCTCTGGTCTCTTGGAACATGGACCCACTTTAGACATGACATTTTGCCTTGAAATATCACATTCAGAGGCAAGTAATATTGCTAACACTTAAAAGACTTCCCTTTTACCAAATAGAAATTAATACATTTGATTGTTACTTTCTAGAAAGTAGTTCATTTATAAGCCTTTAAGTCTTGATAATTGCAGCTCTGCATAGCAGTGCCAGAGGCTGGAGAGAAGAATAATACCCAAATCCTGAGGCACATATTGATTTACTATCAGACAACCCACCTCCCTGAGGGAGGGAACATGAGCAGTATACACACTGGCTGGCCTCAGGCAAGATTCTGCAAATGAGGGAAAAAAAGAATTTTTTTGTAAAATTTTTATGTAAAAATTTTTACGTAAAAATTTCTTTGGATTTCTCATGAATTCAGACACTGATCTGTACCCATCAGGTGCTGAAAAATATTATATAATATTTATAAGAATTATTAATAACTCATTTAGTTTTATTTTATTAGGTATTAGATATACCAAGTTCATGAGCATTATCTCAATCCAATGTAATAGCTCTAGGATAAGTATTAAGATGCTTGTAGTAATATATTCATTTTACAGATGGGGCAGTTGAGATTCAAAGAGTTTAAGTAGCTGTTTGATGTCCCACTAATATATTTCATAGCTGAATTGAAATCCCATGCATTCCTGACTCCAAAGTCTGTACTTGTCACAGTTAGGCTATCTTCCATCCATTTCTTTTAAGCCCTGGCTAGAAAGAGCAGTGGTGGTTCCATAACCCAGACTTGGTGGACAGCACCCATCAGTTCATCTTCATTCAAAGTGAGAAGTGACTTGAAGCTTAAATATGGCTCCTCTACTGCTTCCGAGTAGCCAGCAGCTCCACCTGCAAAGCCACTGCAGGAGCCCTTCTCTCCCTTTAATCGCAGCTGCTAGCCGATGGGTAAGCACCACACTATCTAGCAGGGGAAAGGGGTTAGGTTCTCTTCCAATATTCATGTGTTCTCTTCATGTGATGTAGCAGAGAAAACACGCCCGCCTGCTTCTTCCTAGTTCTGCCCTAGAACCCAAAATAGCCACGATGTTCTTTTCCTCTAATCAGATGCGCTCCTTATTTTCCCCCCAGAAATCAGAGGAAAACTTAAAATTGTGTTTCATGTTTAACTATTCCCCTCGACTTGTTCCAACTCTTACAGTTACTCCTCTCAGACACTTTTGGAAACAAAACATTATCCAAGGAAATGAGCATCGGGAAGTTGTAACCTTTAAAACAAATATTAAAAATCACATAATGCATGCTATTTCTGCCTTCAGAGAATCTGAAGCTGTATTTTGGGCATAAATTATGTAAGCTTCACTGTATTTCTGAGGGAATGGTGTTAATTTTATTGAGTTCTGTAAAGTACAGAACAATCTGTAAAGGAAAGGAATTGGATAATGAGTGGGGTTTATTTACAGACTTCTAAACATTGTAGGTCCCATATATTTTCCTCTGTCTTGTTCTACTTGGGAATGGAAAATGACCTGGAATGGCTAACACCAGACGGACATCACTTAAAAATGTCAGTCACCCAACAACAAATTTCCACTAGTTTAGGACAATTCTTCTGAGATGCAAATACCTATAAGGAGAGTTAATGTTATGGGCCAGAGATAATGATGATTAGGACCTCAATAGTCTGGAAATTTACCTGAAAGCAATCTTCTCTTGACTCAGAGAAGAAGGTATGCCAATTTATTGATTGGCTTTCCAGGCAATTACCTTGCTGACACTTGTTTCTTAAAGAGACTGAGAGAGAAAGATAAGAGAACAGTCAGGAGTGATTAGGAAGGTGGCTGAGAAACCAGGGCTCATTTGTCCAAGAGAAAATACAGGGTTAAAGGTGTACTTGTCTTAACATGTGGACAGATGGGTAGATACCACAAGGATAAAGGCTTCATGCTTAATGAAAGAAAGAACTTACTGAAAGTCAGAGTTATTTAAAGATGAACAAGGCAGCCTCTTTTCATGGACAAGATTGATCTTAAACTGTAGACTCTTGACAAGCAAGAAAAAACAGTGATGTTGGTGACATTCTGATTGTATGACTCACTAACTTCCTAGTTTACTAAGCAGGAGAATTGTTTGTGAATGTTGTTTATTTGGAAGCAGGATCGAGGAGTAGTAGAAAGGAAGGAAGACAAATGGAAGAGAAGAATCTGGAGGAGCTCTTGTGAATACGAGGCTAACTCCCAAAAACCCTTGACCTTCTCTTTCATTGAAAACAGAACTCCTCAGGACATTTAGCACTGCTCGGGATTATTACCAAGTGTTCTGACATACACATAAAAAAGAAGCTGATGTTTTCCCCATATGGATACTAATTATTTGTGTGTAAAACCCACCCAAGTTATACATTGGAATTTAAATGGGTGCCCTTTGGGGATTCTGTGACTTAATTCAAATATATATTCACATGGTGGGAACCTAAAGCCAAAGAGGGAAATACTTTTAGTTCTTTCCATGTACGTTTATGTCCTTCTCCGTTTTTAAGAAGGGTTGCCTCTGCTGACTTATTTTCCATCCTGCTCATATTCATTAACTCCTCTAAATGCTAAAGCCATAACCAATGGCTTATACAATGTGA
This sequence comes from Trachops cirrhosus, assembly GCA_028533065.1. Taxonomy (NCBI): domain Eukaryota; kingdom Metazoa; phylum Chordata; class Mammalia; order Chiroptera; family Phyllostomidae; genus Trachops; species Trachops cirrhosus. The sequence continues at coordinate 15,814,676 of CM052549.1, forward strand.
CCAGAACAAAGTTCTTAAAACAGAAAAGGAAATATTCTATTATTTTATATAAAAGTTTACTCTGGGGAATTGGGGAAGTAAAAAAAGCAAAAATAACATTGAAATCACCAATGATCCCAGTATGCAGAAATAATCACTGTTTATATTGTGATATATTGCTTTAGGTTTATAAGTAAGAAAATAATAATTTTTGCAATATAAAAACAACATTTGCATTCTGTCATTTTGTCAAAGTTAAAAGAATGTTATGAGCATTTCATAGTAGCCTAATATATTCCAAGAAAAGATGATTTTAAGGACTAAATTTTAGTATTGAGTCCAGCCCTCTTTCAGATACTTTATACAATTGTTTAAGATGAATATTATCTACACCTCCTAAAAAACATTTGCCTCTGCCTGTTTTAGTAGGCCACTGCACCTTCTACCTTACTTCAAAGCTCAACAAAGATGTATTCTTTAACAAATAAACTCATTTCTTCTTGTCTCCACATTGGAGAGTTGGGCATCCTTAGAATTTTGATATTACTTCTCAAGCTTGAAAATTAGAAGTCTTTCATAATTGCTTTTTTCCTAAAGGATGGTATTACCATTATCAGAGAGCCAGCCTGAGACAGTGGAGAGTGCACCTGCTATAGAGTCAGACACTTCTGATTTAAATCCGATTCTGCCATTCATGAACACCATCCAAGTAGACATTGGGCAAGATCACTTACTTTTTTCTCTGAACTTCAGCTTCTTCTGTAAAAGAAGAAGACTGGTTTTATCAATTGAGACAACATGCTTGAAGTTCCTTGATTATTGTAAACCAGTACTAATAAGTTAATACTCAATGATTATTTAAGTTCCCTTTCACCTGTGCCTTCATAAGCCATCATATCTATTTTCACCAAACTCTGTCATTGCTGTGTTTTGGTCAGCCACACAATGAACACTGCTAAAGCGGTGAATGGCAGAAACTTTTCTATTGTAATTATGTATGGCCTTTATTCTAAAGGGAAAGCAAAGGACTTTAACTTAGGAGAAGCAGGAGGGCATCATCATAAATATACTTGGGAGAGGAACTGGTGGAAGTATATGTATTACATTAAAAGGTTGGGACTTCCAGGCAAAATGGCAGTGTAGGCAGACATGGCTCTCCTCTTGCACAATCACATAAAAATGCAGCTAAAATATAGGACAACCATTGCTCAGAACCATCAGAAATAGAGTTGAATGCAAGTCTGACAACCAAGGAATTAAAGAAGCCACATCCATCCAGATAGGTTGCAAGGGCACAGACACAGAGCCAGATGATCCCACACCCATGTGTCATGGATAAAAATTCATGAGGAATATTTCAGAGGTGAGGAGTTCCAGTCCCACCCCAGGCCCACTAGCCCAGGGTTCCAGTGCCAGGAAGATAAGTCCCCACAACTTCTTGCTGCAAAAATAAGCAAGGATTGCATTGGTAGAACAAACTTCTGAAGCCCCAAGCATTTGCTCTTAAAGAACCCATGCACAGACTCACCTACTCAGACTCACTCTCTCTGAGCTCTAGCACTTGGGTAGCAGCTTGAAAGGCACCAGTGACATACTAAGAGAAACTGAAGTGTCTAATATCAAGGAGAGCACAGGCCATTGTCCCTTTGCTAAACACTCCACCCACAGAGACCTCAAGCTGGTGCCATATCTGAGATTGCATCAACTAGGCTAACACAGTTTGACCTGCCTTAGAGATCTCCAGAGACTCTGCCCCACCCAACTTACGGGCCCACCCAAACTCCTTCTCCATGTGAATGGCTGGTCTTGGCTCATGCCTCACAACTTCCTAAGTCCTACCAAACAAGCAACAGCTGGATTCAGTGAGCTCCAGGCCTGGCACTAGCAGCAGCCAGCTGAGATTCACAACTTGGCTTTGCCTGGGAATCTCCAAGTCCAGCACAAGTAGCCTCCATCTTAGATTGATTTCTAGCTCAGGCAAGGTGCCCCGGGGAAAACATAGGTGGGGGATGACCTTGGCCTGCACCACCCTGGAAACCCCAGGGTCAGCGTACCCAGCAGATAGATATAGACCACATCAGAGCATCTACACCCTGCCCCTGCACAGCCAATCTTCCATGGAAGGTGGAGATTGCTAATAAGTGGTCACAGCCAGTCCTTGCAACTGGCTGACCTGGGTAAATCTCTCCCATTGATCTGCCAACAGCAATCAAGGCTTGACTACAAGGGGAGGGTATACTCAGCCCACATAAAGGGTACACTTCAAGTACCCAGCTTGGGGATTAGGGAGGCTGTGCCACTGGACCCTACAGGACACCTACTACATTAGACTACACTATCAAGACACAGAATCAAAGCAGCTCTACCTAATACACAGAAACAAACACAGGGAGGCTGCCAAAATGAGGAGACAAAGAAACATGGCCCAAATGAAAGAACAGATCAAAACTCTAGAAAAAGAGCAAAACCAATGGAGACAAGCAATCTATCAGATACAGAGTACAAACTACTGGTTATAAGGATGTTCAAGGAACTTGGTGAAGACCTCAGCAGCATAAAAAATATCCAGTCAGAAACTAAAGATACACTAATCGAAATAGAAAACAACTTACAGGGAACCAACGGTAGAGTGGATAAAGCTGAGAATCAAATCAATGATTTGGAACATAAGAAAGCAAAAACAACCAATCAAAACAACAAGAAGAAAAAAGAATCCAAAAAGGTGAGGATAGTATAAGCAGCTTCTGGGACAACTTCAGGAGGTCCAACATTCACATTCATAGGGGACCAGAATGAGAAGAGCAAGAGCAAGAAATTGGAAATCTATTTGAAAAAATAGTGAAAGAAAACTTCCCTAATTTGGTGAAGGATAAAGACATATAAGTCTATTTCCAGGAAACACAGAGAGTCCCAAACAAGATGGATGCAAAGAGGTCCACTCCAAGACACATCATAATTAAAATGCCAAAGGTTAAAGATTCAGAGAGAAGTTTAAAAGCAGCAGGAGAAAAGACATTAGTTACTTACAGGGGAGTTCCCATAAGATTGTCGGCTAATTTTTCAAATGAAACTTTGCAGGCCAGAATGGATTGGCAACAAATATTCAAAGTTATGAAAAGCAGGGACCTATAGCCAAGATTGTTCTACCCAGCAAAGCTATCATTTAGAATTGAAGGGCAGATAAAGTGCTTCCCAGATAGGAAAAAACTAAAGGGGTTCATCATCACCAAACTGTTATTTTATGAAATGTTAAAGGGACTTGTTTAAGAAAAAGAAGACCAAAACTGTGAACAGTAAAATGGAAAAAATACATATCTATCAACAATTCAATCCAAAAAACAAACTAAGCAAAGAAGAACAGAGACAGTTGTGGATACGAAGAACATTCTGATGGTTGCCAGATGAGAGGGAGTTGTGGGGGAATGGGTGAGGAGGTGAGGGGGTTAAGAAGTACAAATAGGTAGTTACAGAATAGTTAGCCATGGGGATGGCTATTCTGTAAAGTACAGTATAGGAAATGTAATAGCCAAAGAACTTACATGTGTGACCCATGGACATGAGCAATAATGGTGTGATTGCTTGAGGGAGTGAGTGGTGTTGGGTCCAAGGGAGCAAAGAGGGGGAAATCGGGACAGTTGTAATAGCATATTCCATAAAATACAATTTTTTTTAAAAATGTTGATTAATTGAAGGGAGAAATCACTGCCAGCTGGATGCCAGATTTTTGTGGTAAATTGGAAAACAACCCTGTAAATTAATTGGTAACTACTGCCACCAAGTGGTAGGAAAATACTACTTTAGAGATTGGAATCTAGCCTTTAAGGGGAAAAGATCCCTTAACACATTTCCTAATTTCACGGTGGGCCCTCATTTATTCCATTTCTTCCCATTGTGTCACAGCCGTGCAAGCTCTGATCTTCATCAGATGGACAGCTGTCTTTGATCTCTATTACCACAGTACCAAAATATCTTTCTGCCAAAAGATTAATCTTAAGGCTTATTTTGATCTTTGCCTCAGGAGCTTCCTCTAATACAGAAAGAAAAAGGAAACATAAGGGCAATGAATTTGGAGGGAATTTGGGGTATAAAATAACAGTTAGGAAATCCAGTGTAGTTCAGCCTCTAGAATTAGAAAGGCCAATGTTTGAATACCAGGTCAGCCATCACCAGCTGTGCTATGAGAAAAGATTGTTTCAGTTTTCTTGTTGAATATGAGGATTAAGTTAGATGATGCATGTCCAATGTTTAATCCAGAGCCTGGTCTCTAGCAAGTTCTCAATAAATGTTAGCCCACTCTTTTTATTACTACACCTATGACACTGTATTTTCACTCCCTAAGCCTATATATTATCTTGTCACTGCAATAATTATTAATATAATCCAACCTAACTAACCCTAAAGAGGTACAAGCTAAGAAGGTAAAATCATCACAACAGCACACTTTGCCACCACGAGAGGAATGTCCCATGATTTTTTGAGCTCCAAAGAGAAAACTAAGGAGAGAAGACAGGAATGAAGAAACTCTCTAACTTCCAAATCTAGACCTGGCAGTGGTTTCTTCCTGCTCAGGTTCTGGGTCAGGCAACCAAGTCCACTTTTTGCTCCCCTAATTCACCCTGCTCTAAAGATATTAATTAAATAATCCCTTGGAAAATTGCCTACAATATAAAATCCCTATATGGATGCCAATTATAATTTTATGCATGGGAGACCATAAAGTGTCATCTATTATTAATCTTAAATAAAAAGAAAGGTAAAAATAGCAAGGCTGTTTCTGCAATTACGGTAAACTGTTATGTCATTCCATATATTCAGCAGCATCAATTAACCAGTATGTCCATACATTTATTTTCAGTACATTGTCTTGACTAATTCATGGTCACAGTAATAAATAGCCTAGGACACTGAGGAGCCTATGATTAAAATGCCTTCTGTTTCCTCAGAGATAGACTGCATAGTGCCACACGCCTGTCACTGAACTCCAGTTCTTTGAAAATTGATCATCTTGCTATGCAGTAAATTACCCTCAACCAGAATGTCAGTACATTTCCCGGGATCCTACTTTAACCCCTTGTCAGAACTACAGCAATTTCTCCTCTACAACCCAAAAGATGGTCACTCGGTCACTCCCCAGACATATCGAAAGGGACCTCACTAATGTTATGAGTAAACCCAAGCTATTTTGCACACAGGTCTATTCATCAGAGAAACTTTCCTCATAATGATTGAAAATCTCCCTCCACGTAACTCATATGCATTTTTCTTAGTCTAGAATTTAAATCCAAAAATAATAGTCAATATTCTAGACTACCCCCATGTCCCAGATAGGGCAAAGAACCTAACTTTTGCTACCATTATTACCTTCACCCCATGAATTTGTATGTCCTACAGCACAAAATGCACGTGTTCTGTATAGTCTGTATCGCTCATCTCTCAGCAATCAAATCTCATGGACAGGTGTTTTTATGATCTCAGCACTTTTAAATAAGTGAAAATAAAGATCCTTGGGGTATTCAGTTTTTAAAAAACTCTGGATAGAAATCAGAATGAAAAAGAGTTCACCATTTTTATTAAATCAACTCACAGTTTTTCAGGTAGATATCCAGAAGAGGGATTGCTGAGTCATATGATAACTCGATTTGTAGTTTTTTGAGGACCCACCATACTGTTTTCCATAGTGGCTGCACCAGCTTACATTCCCACCAGCAGCGTATGAGGGTTCATTTTCCTCCACAAGCTCTCCAACATTGTTATTACCTGTCTTGTTGATAAAAGGGGCCAAGTACATGGTGACGGAAGATGGTTGCATTTTGAGTGGTGAGCACACAATGCAATATCCAGATCATGTATCATAGACACGTGTGCTTGAAACCTGTATGACCCTATTCACCAATGTCACCACAATAAATTCAATTAAAAAATTAACTCACAGAATACTTCAAAAGATGATTTCAATTGGAAGCAGATGAACATCAAAATGGCCTCTGGCCCTTTGTCTCCTAAGGTTTGACCTCCTCTTAGAATCGGTAGCACCGGCTCCTTCAGACGGAGTCACGCAGAGCATGGCCTGCACTTTAGATGAGCCTCGCACCCGCAAGGGGACCACGGCCAACCTCTGACAAGTCCTTTGTTAATTTTGCTGTCATACCCTTTTGTTTTCTTATCAAGTCGTTTTTATAATATCAGCTTATTTTAGTTGTGTTGAGGGGATAAATAGAAAGGGGGTTATTTAATGTTAGGTTTTATGCGAAATGGAGCTAGAGATACAGTCAGGAAGCTGAGGCTGAATGTGATAGTGACTGGGAGGCAAACGAGGAAAGAATTTCAAGGGAAGGGTTAAAACTATGGTGATGAGTGTATGTGTATAGCTGTTCTTCCCTCCACAAAGGTTTCTTTTTTCCCTTGGAAATTCTGTTTGTTCGTTTGTTTGTTTATTCTTGTTCAGTTGCAGTTGTCCCCATTTCCCCCCCAATCCACTCCCCCACCCTACCCTCCCCACCTCCCACATTCAATCCTCACCCCTCTATTGGCTTTGTCCATTAGTCCTTTATACATGTTCCTGGATGACCCTTCCCTTTCTTTCCCTGCTATCCTCCCCCCTCCTCTGGCTACTTCTGTCAAAACTTTTTCACTGGGAACATTTGATGACTTCTCTATTAGAAAAACGCTTTAGACAAGATGTTTCTGATACACTTAGAGCTCTGGTGAAACAGGCTGGAGTGCGCACCAAGCAATAATGTGAGAACCCCAATCTTCCATTCTCACTGAACTTACGCTACCCACATGCTGTGTGATACTTTGTCATCTTAATTCCTATATCCACAAAATGGAAATATTAAAGAGTGTGTTTTTCCCCCAGCCTTCCCAGAAATACTGAGAGGGAGAACCCGAGCAATAAATGTTACAAACTTTTTAAAAAGTTAACTGTGGAAAATTGAGAATTGATCGCGACAATACTTGAGAAAGCATTTCTGTTTGGGGCCATTGAATGGAAATCAAAAAAGGGGCTGGATGATGAAGATGAAGGCCCATCTGCTAAGGCATCTGTAACCTTTCTTCCAGCAAGAAAAATAATCTTTGTGCTGAAGCATATTGACGGAGAGTGCAGCATTTAATATTTTCTTCAAAGACCATATCTGGAATGCTTTTATGCTGCAAAATTCTTTTTTGCCACATTATTGTATTTCTCCTGCAATCTTTGTGGGGTTTTCAGGCACACCTTAACTTCAGGAAATGGAAAATCTGTCAGACTTAATCTTTTTGCTCCTTTAGGAGCCAGAACCTATTTTCTGGCTCTTTTGAGCGTGTAGGTTATTTTTTATTCACTGTAATATTATCTTATAATACTAAAAATTCATGTATGTGTCTATACAACCACACTGGCATAATAAAGGTGCTGAGTAATGAAGAAATGAATGGGTAGAAGCCTGGAAGGAGGGTTCCAATTGTTTTAGGATGGTCCTCTTTATCCAGAGGAAGCTGAAAGTCATCACATTAATAACACAAATCAATGAGTCTCAGAAACCACCATTCAGAGCTATTCTGAAGCAATTCAGAAACTCAGCATCTTCCCTGGACCCTTTATTACCTTAAGTTTATAAATCTTCTGCACCATTATTGTACTTTAATTGCAGTAATACCTTCCAAAATTTAGTCCTCAAATACCTCACTCTCCAGATTCCTTTCCTAGAATCTGCTCGTTTGAACAGCCTGATTCATGTGTTGTAAGATCATTTTAAGGCAATCAGAACTTTATAATCAGTTTTAATTTTATAATGTTTCCTATAGCCCTTTTTGAAAATTGACTTACGTCTATCTATGTACCTCGTCAAGGTTTTAGGGCTTGCCAGCAATCTAACTGGACCAGGTAGCGAAAGATGCAATGCGTGTTTGCCCTTGTTTAAAACCAGTTTGAATAGCTCCGTGGAGAAAAGGGACATTTTTCCCTTAGGAAATTTCAGGTGTGTTATAAATAACTCTCTGCAACTCATTGGTTACCCATGAAGTTTGGAAACACCTTATTCTGGATGACTCTTTCCAACCTCTTGGTTTTCACAGTCCTTTTATGTTTACTGACAGGTTTTGCTATAAATATAATCAAAAAGAAAACTATAATTTTCTACCTGATCCAAACTTTTTATTATAAGAACTATTGCAAAGAGTGAAACCCTGGCTACATAATATAAACACAATGCTGACTCACAGAGTGAAAGTAAAAATTTTCTCTGTTTATTTTGCAAGATTCTCTAAATCAACTGATGTAGGCTCTCTTTCTTACGAGACAGAAGCAGATAGAAAAAGGGATAGAGAGGAAATTTTGGGCAAGAAATTAGAAGCAGATGAACAGGGAAATGGCCTCTGGCCCTTTTTCCCTTTTGTTATCACCATTTTTGCTAACCCCACTTAGGGAAACAATTCTCTCCATCCTTGGATTATTCCTATGTGGCATACTGATGGTCCCCATCTTTGCTTAAATCTTGGTGTTCTGATTCCTGAACATAATTCACCATCATGGGAAACAGAGAAAAAAAATAAGCTTAAAGGATCTTAAAACCCAAATATACTACTAGTTCTTCGATGGGAAAAATGACCCTGTCAAAGATAAGCCATTAAAACTGGTCATGCAGAGGCATAAAATGTCCACAATAGCATCCAGAGAAATTAACATCAACTTCCTCCCTTCCTGTGGCTGATGGAGATAAGTATGCACAAAACACTCTTACCATTTTTTGCCACATATAATGAGCACTTTATTTTCCCGAATTTTTGAGAGAAAAATAAGGATGCACATTATACGTGGGTAGTACTAATTTCATATCTATATAAATGTTTTAAATTCTTTTATTTATGCTTATGTGTTAAAAGTATAACTCCAGAAAGCAATAATGATATCCGTATGCAAAATAATACCCTGAATATGATAATTGGTTTTGTTTCTAAATATAAATAAATAAAACATTGAATTAAAAATTAATATGAAAGATTTTTTTCCTTAATGTTTGGGCCAAAAACATGTTTGGGTGCACATTATACACAGGAGTGCATTATACATGGCAAAATATGGTACTTCTCCTAGAATGCTGCTGTTAACCAGCTGAATACCTGGGAATGGAGAAATATGAGAGTTTAAACACTTCAGGAAAGAGAAGAAGCTTGGTTCATCACATAAGCCTAGTGTTCAGGGTCTGACTTTAGATGTCCTTTGCTCCTCCCTTCCGGGCTACTACTCCCACGGTGGTTCCCACCTCTGGCCAGCTTATGGTAGGGCCAACTCATTCAGCCAAACTATTGGACAGAAAATTAAATCAGTCCTGTGATTCTACAGCTAAGTGTCTCAAACTATAAGGAGCATAACAGTTACCTTGGAATTTATCCAAGATTCAGATGCTTGGATCCCACTCCATCAAAATTTGATTCAATAGGAGCCCAAGAATACACTTATAAGAAGTGTCCCCATGTCATCCTGATAAAATGGTTTACAAATGAAATCCTTCGAAAAATTCTGGTCAGTGCTTTATAACTCAGGTCATTGGGGCTAAAATGAGTCCAATCATCAAGACACCCAAACATGTATTCTCAAAGACTGTCCTTGGAGAAAAAGAAAGTGGGGATGTAGATGAGCAGCCTTTATACGCTGCATGAAGTCAAAAGTGTTGAGAGTTACCTTGTTACTTGAAACTGGGTCCATGCATATTCAGATGGAATTGGTACATGAAACATATGCCCTCAATTGAGGAAAGATTGCTTTATTTTACAATCATACAAAGATTTCAAGTACATAAAGTCAGAAATACTATAATTGTGAATAAGCCCTGAGGTTTGATGGAGTTATTTGTAGGGACCGTGCTCTGCCTGCCATAGTACGAAGGACTACATAATAATAGAAAACACCTATCTTTGGTTGTGGCCCTTCCAGGACAGGCCATGGCATATAATCAGGAAATGTACTCCCCTCCTTTCTTTAGCATCTCTGTGCAGACAGGTTGCATTTGCCAGGTATAGTACCTGATGGCTTAAAAACAAGTTACAAGGCAATTTTAAAAACTGTATTCTGATATTTTAATGCCCTGAAGCTTTTCTTGTGTGTGATATCCTTAGATAGTTTTACATTTGATCTTTATCCTGACTGAAGGGAAAGTATCTGGGTTTCCCCCAGGATCAACTTTCTGAATGGGATTGGGGTAGTGTGTGCATCAAGGCAAAAGGATGATTGAAGGGGAAATTGAGCTATAATAACCAAGGACAGTTTACTATAGAACAGACAGGCTGACTATAGGTGGCAGCATTCAGAGGAGAGTGCTGAGACCCTGTCCAGCTTCTAGTTTCACCAAAGTGGAAAAGGTTATTTTATGTCTATTCCGAAGCCAAGCCTGGTGTTCTCAGAGAAAATGAATCAACAGCTGGGAAATATACTCATAGGTTACTTTCCCAAATCATTTTCTGTCTCACCTAATTGAGAACCCCAGCTAACATAATGGTGTATATCAATGACATCTCAATAAAAATGTCTAATAAACTATTTTAAAAGGCCACAACCTTTTCTAGTTTGGGAAGTACCTTCTCACCTTTAAAAAGAATGCGGCAGTTATCGTCAGCGCCACGCTGACACCTTTCTCAGTGATTTTGGCGTGGAAAGGTCTAATGCTGACATATAAAGAGCATCTGAGGTTTCAGAAGGAAATTTTGAAACCCACAAAGCTATGATTGTGACGCTTAAAAGGTCAATATCATTCAAATTATTTCAAAATGCCACCATTGAGAAGAGAATTAACCTCATCTGATGAACCATTGAGTATTTCAGAAAAACAAAAAAGAAGTTAATTGGATTTTATTCCATGGAAAGACTAATTGTACTCAGTTATGTGTCTTGAAATTGGCTAAATCTGATTAATTTCTGCCCCTTCCCATGCTTACTGTAAATACATTCATCTGTCCATCTACCCATTCATTCATTCAGTTTGAAATTTCATTGAATCATCTAGAAACTTGATTTCAACAGCACAGCTTTGTCTGAGAAGCTATGGCAAGGTTGGATATAAAAATCAATGATTTTTTTACCATGACTGTACCAGTAATCACAAATAAATAATACATTCAGTTCCTTTTCTTGTATAATATGAGGTTCAATACTGTGTCTCTGCCCTGTAATTTCTTTTCTTCATTGACTTGCTCATCATGGAGCAAACTTTCCTTTTGCTATCCATTTTTTCCTACGAGGTGGAGTGACTCAAAATGCTTTTCACAATAACAGCTTTATTTCAGCTACTACCATGAATGTGTAGAACTACAGAATCTATTCTAAGTAAAGATGAAATCTGTTGGTCATTGAAGATGAGGCTACATCTACTTTAATATGTAAGGGTTTATTTTTTGTTATAGTTAACTGAGAATAAACCACATTCAACCTTCAATCTCAATTCTCCAGGACAGGCTCCATTTATTTCAGAAGGACTGAGCTCAGTTCTTGCCAACCACTCCATGGCACTTACGAATGTATGCCTGAAAGCTCTGATCATAGCAGGTTCCAAATTCAATTCAATTAAACACAAAACCCAGCCTTGTGCAAAGGCAAACGAGATGATGGTCTTACACAGTGATGTTGAAGAAACACTAATCAGACTCCCTCGGCTCCAAAATATGGCCTGCCGTCCTCCTTTCCAAACACACGTTCTAAAAACATAGGTTGGGGAGTGTTTACTGGTACTTTTTTTTCATACCCATGAGGAGCATGGAACTTTGAGCCATTCGCTGACCTATACATTTTCAGAATGTGTTCAGGAAGATGGCAGCCCGTATTTCAGAGCCCAGGAGTTCTGCTAGTGTTTCTTCCATCTCAATACTCAGGCCACTATCTTGCCTGCCTGTGCACAAAGCTGGAGATGATTCACCAGTGAGGATGAATCTTGATGGGCAATTGCTGCCTAATATTTCCAGCACTTTCCCAAGCCAGGTAATTACAACAGTTTGTTTCATATGTGTTTTTCTATTTGAGCCTTATAACAGCTCTGTACTTTAAACAAGACGTAAGTAATGTGCTATACGAGTATCCTTAAGGGTTAATGGGGAACTGTGTCTATATTACTTTCATGCAGTAAGACAAGGTGTTTGGGTCACTTTATAGGGCAGAATGTGAAATTAATTCTCTGGTTGTTAAGCCAATTGTAACTGTTTACCTTCATGTCTTCTCTCCTCTGAAATAGAGGTAGCTCATTGCCAGTATATGATATATATATGCAAATAAAATAAAGCAAGTTAGTATGAAATACACAGCTCTTTATTCTATCTCATTCACACATATACAGGATCTGGCAGAAGAAATGCCTACTTGAGTGTGGTTGGTAGGGTACCAATCTACCAACATTCTGTGAGATGAATGTCTCACAGAAGATGGACAGCAATTTGAACATGACACCTAAAGCGCCATATGGTGTGCTTGAGTGTGATATTGTTATGTTACAGAATTACATGCTTATGATTTTGTAATGAAATATTTTGTAATAAAAAGGGACATTGTTTGTGTCAGACCAAAAGTCTGTTAGCAATGATGAAAGAAAGGCACCGGGTGGAATAAGTTAAAAGATGATGAAATGATGTCTATTTCTAAGATCCATTAGAGACCGAACAGTTCTGACACTTTGACTTTATGTCATAAACAAGGACTTTGTTTCCCCCTTGAGGAGCACTTCCTATAGGTTCATGCTTGTTCATCTCTAACTGAAAGTGATTAAGGGGAACCGGGGTGCCTCAGTGGGGAGCCCAAGCAAGCAGGCCTGCTGAGAGAGCACTGGGGAACCCCCTGTGTACCTCTTCGGACATCAGCAACACACTGAAGATTTTAAAATAGTGGAGAGATTTAAACATAGTGATGCCTAGCCCCATCTTGGAGATTCCAGTTTTTAATTGGCCAAGGTATCAGGAATTTTAAAAGCTAATACACGGCCAAGAATCAGTGTCATCGGGCAGGCTTTCCAACTTGATGGACTTTCCTTGTTTCTCACAGATAACTTATACTGGCATCACTGGAGACACGGGGTCCCAAATGTTTGGAAGCCCATAGCAGAGAGGACGACCTCATGAGTCTAGCCAGGGTATCGTGTAGGAAAAGCACCATCTTATCAGCTCAGTATCAACAAAAATAGGAATTGCTCAGCACACCGGCATTTTGTGCGCTACAAAGTAACTCTTAAAGAGAGTCCAGTTGTCATTCTTAACTGGTGATGATTGAAGTAGAGTAAAATTATTCAGCAACTGGTGGTAGAAAAGCAAATCATCAAAATTAATCCAGATACATGGAAAATGCACTATTGAACCAAAGATAGATTTCTTCCATATCGGTTTGTCAACATTCACTCTCAGTGTGTTTTCCTGGTAATTTTTCTATACCTTTTAAAGAAACTGACTAAGTTTGATGAAATTGTATAAATCTTAAAAGGTATCAAAGTATTAATTTCAATTTGTGATTCAGCTCATTATCATCAGAAAAAAGTGACATTTCTATTTATTAATGAGTGGATCTCTGTAATAGTGAATTTCCAAAATTATTTAATTTGAGGTGGATAGATGTTATGTGGGAGAAAATTTCAATAAGCTGTCTTAAAACCAGATCGTCCCACGGCCTACGATAAGGCCAACTGCCCAGCACCTGACTGGCTTTCCTGGCCAGCTGATACAGCGCTGCTTTTACCTGCTTCCGTGACCACTGTGGTTCCAAAACTTTCCATTACATAGTTAAACTCGGAAAATCTACGATAGCCTATTTTACTCTTGGTCCTTTCCCAAAATAAAGTTTCTTGGGCAGAAGGAAATATTAATGAAGAACTAATTAACTAGCGTGTAGGTCAGTGCTGAGAGAGAGAGAGAGAGAGGCAGAGAGAGAGAGAGAAGACAGTGATATAGCAAGAAACAAAAAGGCTTTATTTCAGCTACTACCATGAATGTGTAGAACTACAGAATCTTTTCTAAACAGGTTTTCATTTATTTGGGGGGAAGTGCTAACGAGTCCCTTTTCTTTCTTATGGAGCAGTGAACCTGTCCCTTTTTTATTTTTCCTATTAAGAAAATTGAATGAATTCACATTTAGTCAGATCATTTGCATTATTGTAATAATACCAATTTACTTTATAGCTTCATTTATTTTTTTCATTTTTTAACTTTCCTGACATCTGTTGGTTCAAACTTTAGTGTCATTTTATTGTTTTTCTTTTTCTTTATTTTTTTGGTCACCTATATTTTTATTGAACTTATTGGGGTGACATTGTTTAATAAAATTATACAGGTTTCAGGTATACAATTCCACAATACATCATCTGTACACTACATTTTGCATTTACCACCCCAACTCAAGTCTCCCTCCATCACAATTTATCCCCTCTTTATCCTCCTCTACCTTCCCACCCTCCTGCCCTCTGCTAATCACCATATTTTTCTTTGTGTCTGTGAGTTTTAATAACTTCACCTTTCTCATCCAGCCCTCAACCCCCTCCCTTCTGACAGCTCCTCTCTGCATCCACGAGTCTGTCTCCACTTTGTTAGTTTATTTCGTTCATTAGATTCCACATATGAATGAAATCACATGGTACTTGTCACTCTCTGACTGGTTTATTTCATTTAGCATAACACTCTCCAGGTCCACCCATGCTGTTGAAAAAGGTAAGAGTTCCTTCTCTTTTATGGCTGAGTAGTGTTCCATTGTGTAAATGTACCACGGCTTTTTTTATCCACTCCCCTACTGATGGGCAAATGAACAAATGAGAAGTTCTACTTTAAATGAACAAATTTAAAGTTCTACCTTTCCATTGACATCTAGAATAGGTTGAGTCTTCCTTTATACTGTTAATGACAAGAATCTTGGGACAGTTTACTTGCACCTTCTTTACTCTCAACCCACCATCTCTCATGCTGAAATCACCTGGGATATTAATTCTAAACAGATATTAACTTTTCCAATCAATATTTTTCAATTTAAAAGGTATACTGTTTTGTTTTATTTTGTGTTTTTACTCTATCTTCCTTTCCTATCTCATGTCTCCCCCTATTTGTGTTTTGGAAGAACAGCTTCAAGTAACTCCTTTAGAGAAATAACATTTTGGAGCCTGTGTTAGTTTCCTGTTGCCACTGGAACAAATTATCCCAATCTCTGTGGCGTAAAACAACAGAAATTTTTTCTCTCAGTTCTGGAGGCCACAGGTCCAACTGGGGTCTTCAGGGCTACGTTCCTCCTGGAGGACCCAGGGGCGATTCCCGTTTCCTTGTCCTCCCCACTTTTCTAAGGCCGCCTACAACTGTGGCCTTATGCCCTTCTTATCCATCTTCTAAGCCAGCAGTGTAGGTTTTCAAGTCTCTTTCTCTCTCTATCTCTTGGTATCTTCATATGGCTTTCTTTTTCTTTTGAACTTCTTGTCTTCCTCTTAAAGGACCCTTGTGATTACATATAAAGACAACCTGGATAATCCACAATAATCTCATGTGAAGGTTATAATTTAGTTATATTATTTATTTATTTATTCATTTATTTTGCCACAGAAGGCAACAGTCATGGATTCTGGGGACTGGGACATATCTTTGGAGAGCCATAATCCAGCCTTCCACATGCTTTTGAGCAAATGAGCATGTCTTTCTTGTAATCTCTTGTGTGAGGATTGGGCTGGTGGATAGCTCAATGTCCAAAGTCCTTTTTATCAGAACCTGGTAGTATTTTATCTTAGTACCTTCTTTAGGCTATTAGTATGAAGGTGGCGTCATTCTAGTGAGGAGCTGACTTTACTATTACGATGAATGTCTTCAGAGCTCTGTAGTCGATCAATTCCATCAATGGTGATTGTGTGTAGTTGCCTTAGCATTACTCAGCATCAGTGCCTCAAACTCAGCTTTTCCTTGTTCTCACCCACCTCCCTGTGGTGGAGGTCTCCTTCCACTCTCTTGCATCTTCCTCAGTGTAGAGTACTGTTGCTTGTTACTCACGCCTGTTAGGCTCATGGTGATGGACAGGTGGGAGTAGAGATGAAGATTTGTTGTTGTTCTGCTCCAGCCTTGGTTTGGGAAGGCCCGGTGATCTGGCCTCAGGGGGAGGACTTTCTCAGTGCCCTGTGCCCCATTCCCTGAGACAGCCAAACTTGGCCTGGCGCCTGTGACTGGTTTTGTGTACCAAGTGCCTGCCTCCCCTCTGTGGTTATTAACTCTCCTTTAGAATAGGCGTAGGATGTAAGGCCAGAGATGAATTTTTGCCCCTTCCCTTACATAAAGAATTTTTCTTCTACTTTTTCTCCATTTTCTATAGTGATACATATTTGCAAATGCCCTGGAAATGACAGGTTTTGCTACCCCTCTGCAAAGGCTTAGAGCATTTGATTTGTAAGAAATAAGACCTAAGGCCCTGACTGGTGTAGCGCAGTGGATTGAGTGCAGGCCTGTGACCCAAAGCATCGCCAGTTTGATTCCCAGGCAGGGCACATGCCTGGGTTGCAGGCCAGGTCCCCAGTATGGGGTGTGCTAGAGGCAACCATACATTGATGTTTCACTCTCTCTCTTTCTCCCTCCCTTCCCCATCTCTCTAAAATAAATAAATAAAATCTTTAAAAAATATTTTTTAAAAAAGAAAGAAGACCTAAGGGTGGAGCTGGGCTTTGCATCACCACCACCCCCCACCACACGTATGACAACCAGCATCCCCTCCTCCCATCTCTGCAACTGGTGACAGTTTGTGTTTCCAGACTTTTTTGGAGGAGCATCTTCCTCTTTGAGTTGAGGTTATTCATGGCCTTGGAACCTTTGCTCTGATTGGTTGCAGAAAAGTTGTCAGGCTAGAAAAGTTGTAGTTATCTGGTTTTGCTTACTCTTAAGGTGGAAAGAACATCTTTGGACTTTCTACATCTTCCATGGACCTTTTATTTAGAAAATCCACTCAAAACATAGGATGCCATCTCCATAAGAGCTCCATTTCATCCTACAATGAGTTCACAACCTTAGTTATCTATCAAATTTACTCTAAGTTGGAATGAAATGAATTCTACTTGGAGGATGAACTAGTTTTATTACATTGTTGCACTTAATTCCCTATCTTTAGATCACTTAGCTTACATAATTGCATAAAGATAAACAAACACCATTCTATGTGTTTAAGCAGCCCATCTTTTCAGGAATAAAATTCTATTTTCTCTTGTAAAATTGTGTTTGTGTGTGTGTGTGTGTGTGTATCTTCAGCCATCAGTTTTACTTCTTTTAACTAAATTGTTTTTCACATGTTCTGCAATTTCCATAATGTGGTGAGTGCTTGGCACCGTGAATAAAACTATGTTCAGCAAAAAAAAAGTGTCTTGAAATATTATAACAAATTCCCTATATAATAAGGTACACTTAATTTTAGACTGCAATACCATTGAGTAATCCCATAATTATTTTTCCTATAACAAAAATTAATAATAGCAAAGGCAAAGGAGGGCAATTACAGATGACCAGGTGTCCACTGAACTCCTCTGGTTGGATTTGCTAGTATAATACACCACACTAGCACTGAAAAACTTGTGAAAAGCATTTCTATTCGCTTACTAGAATTAACTTAGACACTTAATAAAACCTTACATTATTTTCTGATTTGTGGCCTTGATGTGGGACCTTGAGGAAGCTGCTAATCCTGTCTGGACCTCTGGTTCCCCCGGTCACTGTAAGGGCTTGATTAATCATCTGCTCAGATCCCTTGCAGTGCTATGACATGGGTAAAGACAGCCAATGAAATAAAATATCCTTTGCTGCTTTTTGTGTTTGTTTTAACTTTTCAATAAACTGTGATGGCTGAACTTCAGCCAAGATCCATTAAAATCTCCTCAGAAATTCCATGATTTTAGATACTTCTGATTATATGGGTCTAATTTTCCTCAGGTTACAAGTTTCCTCTAAGGAATGTGGATTTTGGGTAGCCTAACAAAAGTAACTATGGGGAAGTACTTACACTCCAGGCCTGACTGAGAGAGAAAAAATATGGTTTGATGTCCCTCCTACTCTGCATTCCTCCTCCCAAGCCCTGAACTTCCTTTTCTTAGTGGAACAATTGATAGAAGCGGTTTTATTGCTACCTAGATGCTCCAACAAAGTGGTTGGATGGGAAACTCTGCTTACCCCTCCTGAGGTCCCCTCCGGCTTGGCTGTGAATAAATAATGGCAAGGTTTATAGATTTCAAACAAGATCCAAAGAACTGCTTTCAAATTATTTCAAGAATGAGTTCCAGGTGAATGGACTTTCAGGGTGAATAATAGTTTAGTTGGGGGAGCAAGGGGAAGAACATGCTGATGCTTTGATCTGAATCTTGGAAATGCGGAGAGGTACAGAACTGGTCCAATCTGGAATGGCTTGAGCCCAGCCTGGAAAGATGTGAGATGGGATCAGTAAGAAAGACTCCGTGTACGACATGATCATCTACACCGTGGACACAGAGGACAGTGAGGAGGGGTCACTTGGAAATAGCTTTTAAGGCTTCTGAAAATGATGCAAGTATTTGAGTTTTATCAAGTTCGGAGTTCTATCTTCTCATGGCTTTATGGTATTAAAGTGACTTTGTTAACCTTTTGTCCTGTGCTTTCTGAATATAATCCCAATTTATTTTTTGCCTTTGTGAGTTATATTTTTGATTATCAAAATTACAATTTTATGTATTAATATTTACAAGTATTTTCCTTTTTGTGTAACTTTGCTAGTATGTTTAGAAAATCCTTCCCCACTATTCTAAATTATATAAATTTTAACTTTATTATCTTTCTACATTCATATTTTCTACATTTATTTTTTAATATATTTTATTGATTATGCTATTACAGTTGTCCCATTTTTCTCCCCTTTATTCCTCTCCGCCCTGTACCCACCCTTCCACGATCATTCCCCCACCTTACTTCATGTCCATGGGTCATATGTATAAGTTCTTTGGCTTCTCCAGTTCCCTTACTATTCTTGACCTCCCCCTGTCTATTTTGTACCTACCATTTATGCTTCTTATTCCCTGTGGCTTTTCTCCCATTCTCTCCCCACCCCCTCCCCACTGATAACCCTCCATGTGATCTTTATATCTGTGAACCTGTTCCTGTTCTAGTTGCTTGCTTAGTTCATTTTTGCTTTTTTAGATTCAGTTATTGATAGTTGTAAGTTTATTGTCATTTTACTGTTCATATTTTTGATCATCTTCTTTTTCTTAGATAAGTTTCTTTAATATTTCATATAATATGGGCTTGGTGATGATGAATTCCTTTAACTTGACCTTATCTGGGAAACACTATATCTTCCCTTCCATTCTAAATGATAGCTTTGCTGAGTAGAGTAATCCTGGATGTAGGTTCTTGCCTTTCATAACTTGGAATACTTCTTTCCAGCCCCTTCTTGCCTGCAAGGTTCCTTTTGAGAAAGCAGCTTATAGTGTTATGGGAACTCCTTTGTAGGTAACTCTCTCCTTTTCTTTTGCTGCTTTTAAGATTCTCTCCTTCTCTTTAACTTTGGGAAATGTAATTATGATGTGCCTTGGTGTGTACTTCTTTGGGTCCAACTTTCTGGGACTCTCTGAGTTTCCTGGACTTCCTGGAGGTCTATTGCCTTTGCCGGATTGGGGAAGTTCTCCTTCATTATGTTTTCATATAAGTTTTCAATTTCTTGCTGCTGTTCTTCTGCTTCTGGTACTCCTGTGATTCAGATGTTGGAACATTTAAAGTTGCCCTGGAGGTTCCCAAGCCTCTCCTCATTTTTTTGAGTTCTTTTTTTTTTTTAAAGATTTTATTTATTTATCTTCAGAGGGGAAGGGAAGGAGAGAAGGAGAGAAGGAGAGAAATATCAATGTATGGTTGCTTCCTGTGCATTCCCTGCTGGGAACTGGCCTGCAACCCAGGCATGTGCCCTGACTGGGAATCGAACCGTGATCTCTTGGTTCACAGGCCCGCGCTTAATCCACTAAGCTACACCAGCCAGGGCATTTTTTTGAATTCTTGTTTCTTCATTCTGTTCTGGTTGAATATTTATTTCTTCCTTCTGCTCCAAACCATTGATTTGAATCCTGGTTTTTTTCCTTTCACTGTTGGTTCCCTGCATATTTCCCTTTATTTCACTTTTCATAGCCTTCACTTTTTCCTCTATTTTGTGACCATACTCAACCATTTCTGTGAGCATCCTGATTACCAGTGTTGTGAACTATGCACCTGATAAGTTGGCTATCTTTTCATCACTTAGTTGGAGCTTTGATCTGTTCTTTCATTCGAGCCATATTTTTTTGTCTCAGAGCACCTTTTATGTAGTAAGGGGTGGAGCCTTAGGTGTTTGCAGTGGGGTGGGAGTGGGCAACCATGCCGCTGTGCTGTGGCGCTGTATGTGGAGGAGGGGTCCAAAAGGGAGCAGTGCAGCTTGCTGAGCTCTCAGCGGGCTTTCAGTCACTTCCTCCACTACCCCCAAGCAAATGGGGCCCTTCTGGTGCTGATTCCCACGTGGGTGGGTTTGTGTGTGTTCTAGAATTCTGTAGGTCTCTCCAACAAACTCTCCTGTGAGGCTGGGAGTTTTCCCACCACCTCAACTCCCACAGGTTTTTTCAGTCAGAGGTTTGAGGCTTTATTTCTCAGCACTGGAACCCTGGGTTGCATGGTCTGCCTCACTCCCCAGTTGTTCCTCCCAGTTTATCCACAAATAAATGTGAGACTTCCCAGTCCACCAGCTGCCACCTCACGTGGTCTGCGAACCTCCGACTTGTCTGTCCCAGTCCTCCAGCCACCACCTTCCAGGAGTCCTCTCCACCCTGGCTGCCCGTCTCTGCCCCTCCTATGGGTCTGGCTGAATGTTTTTTCTTTAACTCCTTGGTTGTTGTACATCCATACAGTTTGATTTTCTGCCAGTTCTTGTTATTTTTTTTTATTTAAATTTGTTGTTGTCCATCTTTTGGTTGTGCGAGGAGACAAAGTGCTTCTACCTATGCCTGCATCTTGGCCAGAAGTCCTATAGTTTTATATATTTAAATATTCAAACTGTTTCCTAGGCATTTTGGTATATAATGTTGGGGTAGATTAACAAATTGCCCTAATTCTGTTTATTGAATAAATCATCCTAATCTTTTCCCCATTAATTTGAAAGATCATCTATATTATATACCAAATTCTTATATATCCCTGTGTTCCCTGAGCTGCCTTGCTGCATCATTGCTTGCTTTGTAATCACTGAGTGTCCTTATATAGAAAACTCCCTTGCAAAGGGAAAATTCCCTTACCCAATATTAACTATCCAATTTTACTGCTGCTTCTCACAGCATTCAATTTATTTTAAATAGTCCTTCAAGTCTTTTGATTTGTAGTTTTAAAAATCTATCAACATGTAAAATAGCTCTGACTTGAGGTAGCAAGTTTAAAAAGAAGAAAATCAAATGGAAATGAGTTTAACCTCATTCAAACTTATCTTTGCTAATCTGAAGCCCCTTAGTAAGCTTACTATTTATTAATGAATGATTATTTTATTTATATGGTTTCCTCTCATCCATAAGTATGTATAAATGTACATTCAAATGGCCCTAAATGTTTCTATCCAAATTAAACCATTTACCTTTTTGACAACCAAAATGTCTTAATAGTGTATCATTGAAAGATGATTTGATGTGGCTAATTTTACAAGGCAATTAGGTCAGCCATGTGCTCACTCACAAGGAAGTAGTTGCCATCAATACAGTATTCCCCCTTGTCCATGATTTTGCTTTTTGCTGTTTCAGTTACCTATGGAAAACCGTGGTCTCAAAATAGTAAGTGGAAAATTCCAGAAATAAAATATGTATAAGTTTTAAACTGCACACCATTCTGAGTAGTGTGATAAAATCAGATTAGCTGTTGTACAATCACAATGCTTGTGTTCAAGTCACCCTTATTTTACTGAGTAAAAGCTCAAGAGTAGTGATGCTGGCAATTTGGAAAGGTTACAAAGGAGTCGTCATAAAGTCCTTCCTTTAAGTCATTGATTTCAACCTTTTTTATCTCATGGCACACATAAACTAATTATGAAAGTTCTCTGGCACACCCAAAAATATATTTTTTGCCAATCTATCAAAAATTGTGTAATTTTGATTCATTCACACCAGCTGGCTATTGTGTTGGATGTTGTCATTTTTTAATTTGACAATCTAAGGGAAAAGAAGTCAGTGCCCCTGACTACATAGTCAGGTTTTGCATGCTTTAAAAATTTCTGCAGCACACTAGTTGAAAATCACTGCTTTAAGTGAAAAGGTAAGTAAGTACAGTACAATAAAATATTTTGAGAGAGAGACTACATTCCCATAACTTTTCTTACAGTATATTGTTATCATTGTTCTTTTATTATTATTTGTAAACTACTGTGCCTAATTTATAAATGAATCTTTGTCATAGGTATGTATGTATAGGAAAAAATATAGTGTATAGATAGAGTTTAATACTATCTGTGGTTTCAGGGATTTTCTGGGGGGTCACAGAACATGTCCCCAGTGGATGGGGAGACTCTTGTAGCTTCATCCCCTAGTATTCTTCCAACGTATCCACAAGGAGAGTATTTCTGGTAGAATGAAGGGGTAGCCATTTTACCTGACATAGTTTGAGAGGTATAAAGAATGTCTCTATAGAAAAACATCCCCCTTTCTGATTCCTTATCTTTTCATTTGTTCTAGATTCCCTATCTGCAGTCTAGCCCATTGCTTTCTAATTGCGTAGTATGAATGATTGTATCACACCACTGTTTTCTCCGAGAAAGTAGGAAGGGACAAGCAGACAGTGAATGGAAATTGAAGGAACAGAACTCTAAATTCATTAACTTCATAATTTTGCCTGGTGGTAAAACTGATTCAAATTTTGCTTAGATCCCACAGTTACCTATATCAACCCTGCAAATAACAAACTTTTATTAGCATTTGCAATTTTTTTCCCCTTCCTATTCTGGAATGGAGTATTTTCTTTTTCAGCTTTGGATCGGAATGTAAACTTTTCCAGCTTCCCTGGAGCAAATGCCACGAGTGAACTACAAGCTAAAAACTAGGCGTCCTCTTATCTTTGGATGTGAAGTAATTGTTGTTCTTTTCCTTTTCAGTTTCTTCTTTGTGGCATATGTGGGATATTGTGCGCCAAAAAAAAATCTGGACTTGTCGTAAGTTTCCGACTTATTTGTATTGTGCATTGAAGTATTTGAAATATCAGAGCTCAAAAATGAATTTGGTGACTAGCCAACTTTCATATGTTGAATGTTACTCATTTAGGATAAAAAGAAGACTGACAAATAAATCCTGGCTTTTTTATTTTCAAAGAAAACCATGAAGATTATTATAGATTATGAAGAAAGAAAGAAAGAAAGAAAGAAAGAAAGAAAGAAAGAAAGAAGGAAATGCTTTGACACTCTTTAAATACATGAATATGCAACCCTTAATGACTTCTGTGGATGACAGTGTCCACTTTTCCAATTTATAGATTCCCAAACATACACATGAATCCTTCAATAAGCTGAAAAAGATATAACTTGAGTTCATGGGAAATTTAACTGTTTAAACATGGAACCAGGCATAAAGATTACTGGCTTTGCTTGACTGTGAAGTTAATTTTACACAGCAGCAAAACAGCTGTGTTGTTATAGCTACAGTTAATTCCCAAAGATTTTTTATTTAATTTTATTTTATTACTATGGATGCAAACATAAGTGTTTTCAGATGTTTTATGGCACTATCATGGGTTTTGGGGGGCGGAACATGCTCCCCGTCAACTCTGATACTGGCTGGAGGACAAGTTCTGTGTGCTTGAGTGCGGATTCCCCACTGCCTTCCACGTCATTTTATGAGAGTTTGGAAAGAGGGAAAAATGCAGTTTGTTTTATTGAGTGCCATAGGAAAGATCATAGACCTTTAACTATTGGCAAAATGAATACCACACATGGACCCTAGGAAGTGATCTTTGAGCCTTAAAGAGTTTCCAGGGGGAGACTTGTTGTCTGAAAAGGGCAAGGAAGGAAGAGTTGTGCAGCTTGTTTGTGTAACTCCTTTTCTAGTAACACTTTTCTGTGTGAGAATATCTACAGTGACAAAAAGGATGAAGGCCCCTTCGCTTTAGACGTGTGAGATGTAATGTTTAAAAATTACATAAAGAGAAACCTTCAGCTAAATTGTTTCCTTGGAGGATTGTAATTAGCCTCTACAATTCTCCCATCACTCTTTAGACATGAACTTCATTCTTTCTATACCTTTTCTACCAAGACTCTTTATGGCTATGTAGTAACAGTTGCTTGGATCTTGAATGAAAGAAAGAGTTGGGGAGGGTGGAGGGGAGATTGTGCTGTACTGAGTCAGCTTTGCTTTCTCAACAGTAACACTCTTTTTTTCCTACCAGATGATCCTCTTCTCTGCCTGCTGCATCTGTGGACTCATTGGGGGCATCCTGAATGTTCAGTTCCTCCGGGCAGTGACAAAGAAGACCTCTTCCCTCTATCCTCTGCATCTCGCCTCCATGTCTCTCGCCTGCATTGGGATTGGGGGCTGCACCCTCTCTTCATGGCTCACGTGTCGTCTAGCCAGCTATGAACAGAGGAGGATGTTCTCAGAAAGGGAGCATTCGCTGCACCACTCTCATGAGATGGCCGAGAAAGTGAGTCTTGTACCTTGTCCTCTCACTGCTGGCATGGGATGAAGACTGCAGTCAAATCTAGATGAGTCAACTTGGAGCTTTAGATGGGAATGTGAGAAATTACATTTTATGAAATTTTGGTCCTATTGGACCAAGGATGGGAATTTATTTTTTTCTTTGCAATTCTGGATGCACCTATTTTCAACATAATTTTGTAAACTCTCTATACAAAAACACAGTATCTAAAGTAGGATTTCAGAAAATATTAACTGCTTTATAAATATGGATTTTTATGTATTATACTAAGGAAAAACACTAAATACATTCTCCACTCAATGACGCCAGTTTTAGAAATTGGATGAATTCGCCTTTCTAGCCCACCCTGTCTGCTTGTAAATAGATGCATTTGATTATGTAAATTAGATTTTCAAGCATAAAGGGGCCTTTTAATAAGGCGACAAAAAGCCTGGCCTATCAGTGTAGAAATTACAATTCACATAAAGCTTCATTTAATTTTCATCTACAGTTCATGCATATTTGGGTAGCTTTGCTGGTATTTTAAACAATGTTCTTTGCATAATTGTTTCATGAAACCCATTCAGACAGGAAGTTACATTTACTGCAGAAAAGGACAAATGATACAGTGAGCTGTCTGTGTTTCTACCATATTTGCACATGTTTTCAAATTTAGTTCCTGCCACTGGATCTATTAAGGAAAAGATAAAGCACCTGTGATATAAACTCAGTAAGATAGTGGTTACATCATATTTTACTTGATATCATGGAAATAAAACTACAGAACTGAAGAAAGAAGAGCAAGACTTACTGTTGCATATTTCTATATGTTATTTTGGAAAAAAGTGTTTCTTCTGTAGTTTTATGTTCCTATTTTGTATATAATCTATGCATTCAAATAAGGAGAGTAAGGGCTCTTAAATTGTCTTTAGAAAGCAATTTTAGATTCATGTGTGTCCTTCAAAAAAGAGTTAATAGTAGAAATACTAAGACTGGTCATGTAAAGCAATGGGCTGTTCAAAATAGATTATCATTATCTATTTGGAGAGTGGCTGTTTCATGCTCTATTTTTTAATACTAGTGTGATTTATTTTTGTGTATATGTGTGTGCAATATTTATTGTATGATTGTTATATTTACATCAGAGATTGAGGGCTATTGAAATAACCGACTTGCCCAGCTGCCCGGTGGTGCCCCCGACACCAGAGTTACCTACAAGGTACGCTGATTTCCAGGGAGTTACCGTGTTGTAATGTCACTGCAGGAAGTGCTGCCTCTTGTAGGAAGCCATGGGGTCAGCAGATCAGTCTGGACTGATGCTGGATGTGGCTCCTCAAAGTGTCACTTTCATGAGAGCTACTTTGAGGACCAGACATACACTCACATGGCAGATTTGAAGCTTGAAATTTGGTTGAGTATTTAAAATATTCAGCCTGCCTATAGGCATCCAAACACACTTCTGCTTGGATGACTCATGACTCCTTTATTCTCTGCTACATCATTGATTCTGACTCAGTACCATCTTTCTCAGACCAGAGTTTTGTTTTTAATAATAATCTGATAAAGATAAACTGTATCTCCTTCATTCCAAAACTGCATGAGCAAATAAGTCTGACATTAATGCAGTAAAAATCCTGTATGGAAACTTTCTTCTTGTAAAATTATCTGATTGATGTATTTTAAATTTATCTCCCATGTTTTGGATTGCTGAAAATAGTTGCCGTTCTTAGTTTGGTTAAACCATATAATTGGAAATACAGAAGTCACATAGACACCATGGCCCAATTGCAAAAAGACGTCCATTTGCAAATACTCTCATTTGGCCAGGCTCACATTTAGAGCATAATCTTGTTAAATAGGACATGCCTACTTGCAAATAAACTGTATGATACTCATCCATTTAAAAACTGGTTTTCATTGTTATTTTCCATCAGTGATTTTATTGAATCTATATTAGGGTGAATTTAGTTGAGAAAATTCTTCTTTTTTGTTAAGGTTTAAGAAACTGGATATTTTAATCCTGCAATGGAAGGTTATACATTAGATTAGTTTTTAATGGTTTTAGGCTACTCTAT
The DNA here is from genome assembly GCA_028533065.1 of Trachops cirrhosus. Classification (NCBI taxonomy): domain Eukaryota; kingdom Metazoa; phylum Chordata; class Mammalia; order Chiroptera; family Phyllostomidae; genus Trachops; species Trachops cirrhosus. The sequence goes on from CM052549.1 coordinate 15,841,312, forward strand.
TAATGCAATGTCATTTTAGGAGAAGAAAAGGAAACTAGGAAAGCTAATTCTTATACATTCATTAGGAAATTGTGTTTTTGTTCTAGTAGGAGAAATAGAAAAAGATGCATGAGTAAATTTTGTTAAAGTTCATTTTGTTTTGGAAGAATTATTTCTACTTATCTTGCCACCAACACTGAGTTCTTGAATGAAACCTTAAATCTGTTTTCTTATTCATTAACTTGACAACAGCCCAATAATCTCAGTGTATTTTTAGATGCACTTCCACCTCACTATCTCTAGCAGGGCCAGCCCCTCAATTAGCTGAACCTTCACCAGACCACAGAGGCTGGCTGCGGGCTCTAAAGGATGTTCTCCACTTCCTGTCAGAGCCTTTATCCCAAAGGGATTTGAATGTTTAGGCTTTTTTATTCTGGTAATTTCTTAGCATTTTACTAGGGGAGATACAATGGATGCCCAGGGACAAGATGACCAACCCCCTACAGCCTGCAAGGGGCCAGGGCACTTTGCTTGGAAAGACTGGTCTTGATGTGAGAGGAAACGCCCATTGTCTCCCTTCCCAGAATTTTCTTGGAAGGGACTCTACCCCATCTCTGAAAAGACAGCAAAGTTTTCAAAAGTCATGTTCAAACACCAGGCCAATTCCTATCTTCAAGTACCTCTTTGCTCCTCTTCAGGAACTTTCTAAACCGCACCCCCTGCCCCAATACAAAAAACAAGCATTTTCACTCTATTTTAACTTGTGTATTGAATTTTCAAAGAGAAAAGACTAAAAATTAGGTATGGATAACATTTTATTTTCAAATAACTATCTGGAAGAATTTCCAAAGCTTATAAAAGCAAACACTTTACTTTGTAATTATTAATTCATCCAAACAGAAAGTAGATATAAACTGATAGGCATGAGATAATTGAGAAAATAATTTTCATTTGAATTGTTCTTTACTACTCTGTTGCAAGTAGGCTTGTTCAAGTGAGGAAAGCTGTTGTTATCTATTTTTGGATAGTTTTGCCTGAATATTATTTCTAATATGGTACACTAACCACTATTAATGTGAACAGACCTCACATGTCCTCACTACATTTTATTGTGTAAGGAAGAATTTAATGTTTAATAAAACACAAATTCAAAGCTTCTAAATTTTTCTTAAGTTAACATATTTTTTATCTTTGCAAATGGAACTTTTTATGTTAGGTCATCCTTGATATTTAAATTGTAATTGCTATCCCATGTAGTTTTCTCATTAACTTAGTAATTGATCCCTTAAAAAACATGTTGTGTTTTCCTTTTTTTTTTTATTATATGAGTGACAGCATCATAAAAATAACTTTTCCACTGTGATTTATTAGTGAGCCATAGTTACAAATAAGCAGTGATCCCCTAGTGGGCCTTTTTCAGTTCTTAGCAAAAAGGCCACATACTTTTCCATAGAATGAAGGCAACCCCTAGTTGGCTCTTTGTTGACACGCTCAGCAGAGGAGCCTCTACATTAGAGACGCTTGGGCATATAACCATCTTCTTTCTAGGTGAGGTCTTTCCAAAACAGAGTTGAGGAATGAAAGGGGACACTCAGAACTGGAGAGAGACTGCACTGTTTTTGTGGGCAGGAAACTTCAGTCTCACAGACTGTCAGTATTTTCATGCGCCCCAAGATGCCATGAAATTCGATTGCCTCAAATGCAACACCAGTACCAATCCTTGTCCTTCCCCCAAACCCAGCAAGTTCTTCAGTGGCTTAAAATTTCTGTTTTGCAAACCCATCAACCAAATCAATGCCTTTACTCTGATAGAAATTTTAATTAATTCGTGTTATTTTCCTAACAGGAAATGACAGACAGCATGAGCAATGGAGGACCGCAACTCATATTTAATGGAAGAGTATAGCCGATGTTTTAAAGAACTGAACAATTTTTAGGATTTTCATGAGGCAAGGAAACACCAAAGGACTGGGAGATAAAACTAAAACATTTGTTGCATTTGCTGTTATCTCTCCTGAGCATCCACTAAAATTATTCTTCCTCAATTTTGCCTCACTTATGTCTTCAGCTTTTTTTACTGGGTGAAAAACTTTCCAGAAATGTTCTAGTACAGTAATTTCAACATTTTCCAGATGGCTCTTAAAAAGACTTTTCAAGAAAAAAAAAACAAGGAATAGATAAAACAGAAGGATTCATATTCTATACAAACACTTTTTGACTAGCATGAGTGTTAGATCTGTCATGATGTATTTCATGTAAGTAATCCAAACTGCATCAAGAAATAACAATAACTTACTGAGTTTTTGTTTTGAAAGACAATGGTTTCAAGAACGCCACAATTCAAAACCTCAGCAATGCCTTGTAAAAACATTGTAATGATTTTCAATTTAAATAAACTATATTTCCTAATTTATTTGTAAATGAAAAAAACTTAAAGCATAAAAAGATTTTTAGAGAATGATACGATATTGTATGATATTTTTGCATTTTTGCACAAGAGTGGAAAAGTTGTAAATGAATATCATTTAGGGCAAATAAACAGGTGTTGATTATACTGTGCAGATCGACCTGCAAGTTCATGAATGAGCCTAAGAGTAAAAAAGTATGCATGTGTATGTGCATGTATATGCTGTGAATATTGACACTATATACAGCACATATGTATAGCATTCGTGAATGTGAGTAGGTGGTAGAAAAGAAATTGTGATCCTGGGTGGGTATCATCAAGATTCTGTTCCCACAGAGGTGGGAAGGCAGTGGTTCAAGGCTTTTCTATGTCCACAAAATCACATATTTGAATTTCTACTCAATTTGTTCATTTTTATTCTTTTTAATATGTCTGCTGTGTGTACATATTATTGTCACTGGGATTTATAGATTCGATTGATCTGAACAGTGTAGTATAAAGATAAATTACTTAATTATTTGGCTATTTTACTATTATTATGGTGTTTATGTATTAACAATATTAATATTGATTTATAAACATAACTTTAAATTACACACTTCCACATTCATAAATATAGACAAATGATTATTCATGATATATACATTTTAACCACTTGCAGCCCAATTAAATTATATGCAAGGAAGGAGAAGTATTCCCAAATGATGAAGTTACAATGAGTTTTGCTATAATTGAATTTAGTGTTTTGTTTGCTTTACAGTTCACATGGACCAATATAGACAAACCATTTTTAAGAATGCATATATCCAAAGAACCTGAAAGAGTTCTCTGTAGAAGGAAATAAAAAGATAGGCTTACATTTGCATAGCAAGATTCAATTCTTCCATGATGGAATGTTAAGATAGTAACCTATACAAAATGTGTAGGCAAGAAAGTAGTATAGCCTTTGAAAATATTTGTAAGAACATAACCTTTGGCAGCACATAAAGCACTCTGATATTTTTAAATATGTAACTCTCACTGTATTGCATATTTTTATTTTTCCCCAAAGCTAATTAATTTTCAACTCATTTTTGTGTGTTACTTACTGAACCATAAGTAAATCAACACTTTTAATATCCAGTATGAGAACATGTTATGATTTAGATGCAAAAAACAGCTTTTAATTGTGCTAAGAAAATGATAATTCCAGTTAGTGGGAATCTGAAGGTCTTTTAGTTTTAGAGCAACATTATAATCACTTACCATTTTTAAATGAGCTCATAAAAAATCTCTGGCTGTATATAGTCAAAAGAAATAGCTGGATTATGGTTGTGTGGTATAGTTTTTGAAGTCTCCCAACTCATTTGGATGATTTCATTCCCCAGTAGATTACCAAAGTTGCCATAAATGCAACCTCAGATAGTGAATCAACATCAGCACTATTCATTGGATGCCACAAGCAGGCATGATCTTTGTTTCTGAAAATCTAAACTGTACAATGCTAATATTTTGTGTGTGTGGTCTTACTGAGTTTATCTAAAGTTGTAGTTTTGTACTGAAAGAATAGTCACTGACTCTAATTTTAGATGGCATTTCCTTGTAGACATGTTTGCATAACACAGAGTTATGATACATCAGTAAGATGTGTGAATGCCTTTGAAATAATTTATGAAATCACACTTAAAGGACAAAAGTAGGCATATCACTGCTTTGACATAGAGTTAAGAAGAAATACAATCAACACAATTTTCTAAATAGTCTACAGTATATATAACCAAGTATAGCTATATCTTTAAATGTAAGTTATTTTTACCCAATATTTTCAGGACTCAGTTATTTAGAGTGATATATTTGGGGTATGTAGTCATTCTTTTTGAGATAGGTAGGGAAAATTAGGAAGACAGTATTGCAGTACTTGAAAATTTAATTTTCACAAATACTGAAGTGTGAACTAGAATATTTTTCAGTGACTACATTATAGGTTTAATAGAAGTCTACCCTTGGGAAAAACTAATGTGACACTAAAATAGAAAAAAGTACATGAAACTGGTATGGTAGTGTGCTGTGGAGACTAGCTACAAAAGGGGCAGTTATTGTAGCATAAAATAATAAAAATGGACTTGTCCTGGACTTTTTTAAACGTGTGTGTGTGTGTGTGTGTGTGTGTGTACACACCTACACACAAATACATACAATTGTTTGAAAGTGGAACATGGTATGATGACTCTGTTGATATGTCTGTGTAATAAAATAGTATGTTTTGAAATTACATATGGTGTGGGCTTTCTTTTCATCATGATACAAAAAATAATTTCCCTCAATAGCTTGGTGAATAAAAGTTCTGTTCTGAGTTTTATAGGGAATGAGAGGCAGAGATGGTCCCAGCTATCTTATGGAATTTCTTATGGAATTCAGAAAAGGTACTATTTGGCCCCGGCTGGTGTCACTCAGTGAATTGGGAGTGGGCCTGTGTACCAAAGAGTCACTGGTTCAATTTCAACATGCCTAGGTTGCAGGCCAGGTCCCCGGTAGGGGGCACTCGAGAGGCAATCACACATTAACATTTCTCTTCCTCTTTCTCCTTCCCTTCCCCTCTCTCTAAAAATAAAATAAACAAAAACTTAAAAAAAAAGAAAAGGTACTATTTGACAAAGGATAGATTAGAGTGTGCTCAAATAGAGAGAGAATGGCTGTCCACATAGGACAAAATGAGCATACTTGGAAAGTGAGGTCCCTGAGGCGGCAGGAGGAAATAAGATCAGATCACAAGAGACAGAATTAATTGCAGATAGGACTGAAATCACAGATCTCACAAATGAAACCACAATACAGATGGCCCCTGTTTTTCAGTGGTTCGACTTTGGATTTTTCAACTTTCTGATGGTGCAAAAGTTATACGCATTCAGTAGACACTGTACTTTGAAGTCTGCATTTTTCTCGTCTCCTGGGCTGTGATATGCAGTGTGATCCTCTCTCGTGGAGCCGGGCAGTAGTGACCCTCACCTCTCAGTCAGCCACACAAGTGTGAGGGCAAACGACCAATGCTCTGCAGTGTGCTGTACTGCCAGCATTTTATGGATATCATGCTTGTTGTTTTCCCATCCCATCATGTCTACAAAATGCCCATAAATGTCTCCTGCTTCTAATGAAAAGAAGAAGAGGCAGGAGAAAATCACAGCTACTCCTTGACTGATGGTGGGATTATATCCTGATAATGTAAGTATTCTGAGCACGTTTAAGGTAGGTAGGCTGAGAGTCCTGATATTTGGTAGTTAGGTGTTTGAAATGTATTTTGGACATATTTTCAACTTATGATGATGTAACTCTGCTAATCTATTTGCGTTTTCCAAATTGGCTGCGCTGGCATTTGAGGTGGAGGGTAATTCATCGTGGAGACTGTCCTATGCATTTCGGGTCACTAAGCACCTCTGGCCCCACCCCCTAGTGCCAGGAGGACAACCCAGTCAGAACAACCAAAAACATCCTAACAAATTTTCACTTATCTCTGTGCTAGGGAATTATTGCCTCCTAAGTGTAGAACCACTGAGGAAAGCCTCTGAACACAAGCCACAGCAGCCAATGTTAATGCAGACTTGACCTGCTCTGGGCCACAGGCTCACTGTTCTAAAATCAGCCAATATATTCTGATGTAATAGCCACTATTTTGTCTCATGCGATTGTCTAAATTTAAATATAAATTAATCAACACAAAGGCAAACATTCAGTTTCTCAGTTGAACTAGCCACATTCCTAGGGCTGAATAGCCACATATGAACAACAGTTAAAGCGTATTTCCAACATCTCAGAAAGTCCTATCAGTCAGTGCTAGTCCAAAGCACATAGAGGGGCCCTGGTCGGGTAGCTCAGTGCATTAGAACATTGACCCAATACGCTCCCAGTCAGGGCACGTACGAGAATCAACCAACGAATGCATCAATAAGTGGAATGTCAAAGCAACATCTCGATGTCTCTCTCTCTCTCTAATCAATAAATACAAATTTTTAAGAGACTTGAAAAAGAGCACATGGAGGGCAGGTGTTTCAGAAGCTTCCATCCTTATACAGGTTCTGCCATAGTTAACCAATTATCATCATAATAGAATGGTATGCAATTTGAAGTTGATGGACCAGTTCAATCCATGACCTGAGCAAAACTAGCAAAAACTCCCCCCGAAACAGTGTAAGCCAAACCCACAATAAAACTGAGAAGTTGCTTTAGAGATTTCATGGTTTTCAAAAAAAGAAATCTGGTCCTGGAACGATTTCGCTAAATCACTAAATATTTTCTGTTTGATAAGCTAAATGAAATGTTGTGCAACTCCAATTTTTGAAGAAACTTACTCAGCCTATGAGCACGCGTCCATGAAAACTACATGTCTTGAGCTCGGGAAGGTGAGGACAACAATGAGCTGCTCTCTCCTTTTTGTTCATTGATTTGGCTCGAAAGTCGCAAGCTCAGAACCCATCTGTCTCAAACTACTTCAACATTTCTTCAAAGGTCATTTAAACATGTTTCAGAGACGTAGAGAGAGCATCTTAAGTACCATTTGGTTAGAACACAGTTTCCAAATAAAGCTTCAGAAGTTGACATTACTTCACTCTTCTCTTCCTTAAATCATTTTTCTGGAAACATATGTAATATTTCTTACTCAAAGTGTATGACAGCCAAGAAATTCAATTATTCCCAATCCATAAATCACAGGTTGTCAGCTAGTGATAGCAGAGGAAACCAATTCAGAAATTGCTTGGAAATGTAGATGCCAGGAACATTATTTATGAAATGTAAGTCTTTTACCAGGGATGTATTTTCCAAGAAATATATTGTGAAAAGTTAAATTCTATATCTAGAAAAAGTTATTTCAATATTTTAACAATTATACATTATTTATATCAACTAATTATAGGCAGATAACTTCATTTAATAGGACATCTTCAAGAACTAGGATCCATATTTATTTCCTTCACATCAGTTATAAACTATTGATGTAAAGTTTTTTTCATCATTAACACTCAAAGGCTTTTGCTTCTTGATTATACAATATATTGTAAACTCTAACCCCAAATTCAAAATGTGTTGTGTTCATGAAAATTGCCAGAGATACTCTCGATCTTGGCTGAAGCTTCACAGAGAAAGCTAAAATATTGTCAATCTGCAACAAACCTTTCTTTAGCCACAAGGAATCAGGACTCATGACTGCTCCTATTAATCAATTAGGATATTGGTCCCCACTTTGCTCAGTAAGACAGAGGTGCTCCTCAAACATCATTCCACAACATCCTGAAAGAGGGCTAGGAGAAATACCTTGTATCCTCCAATGTCACTGCTCAGGACTAAAAACGAAGCCACATTTTTCTTTGTGGATGGCTTTACCAGTGAAACATTCTGTCCCTCATTATAAATCAGCCAATCAAAGAGGTAGCACTCAACCTTACCATATAAACATACTCTACAGGCCCTGTGCTGTCTGGATATTTCCTGCCCTCATTACAACTCAATCTTTTAAAATCTGAGCTTCTCTGTCTTTTCTGTCCTCTAGGTATACAAGGTCTGTCCAGAATGTATCCAGCCATGTGCTATGAAAAATAGAGACATTTATTAAAGAAGATGCAAGATACAAGAAACATTGTACCTAGGACAATGACGCCTCAGTCTCCTTCAAGGTAGGCAACTTGGGACCTCACACAGTTCTCCCAGCATCTCTTTCACTGTTCAAAACACTCTGCAAAATCCTTTGTTGACATCGCCATTAGCTGCCCCTGCACTTGAACCTGAGACTTCATTATTCTAGTTGTCAAGCTTTGGCCACTACACCCATGCATTTCACTCGGGGCATTCAGGATTGTTTAACAGGACACCTTACACCTACATCAGGCAGTTGTGTTCATTAGTCAGTGGTTCTCCTCACTCAGAAATACCCTTTTCAGTGTGAATCTTGGAGTTCCAGACCTTTCATGTGGTCTTCCCTTGTAAAGTCCTGCATGCTGTTGCATTCTTTTATGACTGGGGAAGCCCACCCTTTGCCACTGGATAAAGATGAATTCATTATTGTAATAATTTCCAAAGCACAGGAATATTAACACCCTGTGGCTTCTTATGAGGGAATCTAGAGTATGATCCATTAATATGCATTTTGTTTAATGACTTAAGAATGAATTATATATCAAAATACACCATATCTAGATTTCTTTCTTGTCTACTTTCCACCCTCAAACTTTCCATACCATGTTCTTTAGAATATATTTAATGTCAAAGATTGGTGAGTTCACACCCCCACACTCTGTGCAGCCAGCAGGTGGTTTATTAAACTACAGCTTTAAAATAATATTCCAAAAATAAAAAAGGAAGCGCTTTTCTATTTTTTTTGTTCTGCAGTGAGCTAAAGACAGATGGAAGAAAATGAGGATATTCATAGGCCCCCTTGAAAGCACCATGGTTAATTTTATTGGCCAGATTCCTGGGACTTGAAAACCTTGAAAGAGCAGTGTTGAAACTCCATTGCGGTAAGATCTAATTGGGAAGGAAATAGGCCCTTACAAGAAATGCTGACCGTACTTTTCATAAAAGCGTGGTATAAATCATATAAAGATGGCATCAAAACCTCAGAAAGTGGCCCACCCCCTTCCGATACCCTCCTCACCCCCTCAGGAGACTCACTGATGCTCACAGCCAAGGTGCACGTGCACAGAGTCAAACACACATCGCAAAGTGATTTTATTATTTTAAGCGAATACTTTTAAACTAGAACCTTTCATCCAAAAGGGCTATGTAATTGCCTTCTTGTTTGATAAATATTTATATAGCTACTCGCAACTTCACGTGATACGATATTATCAAACTCCATATTTGAAAGTTCAGATTTAAAGCGTATATGATTATAAGTAAGATATGATGATAAGTGAAATTAGGAAATACAACAAGGTCTGTCCGGGAAAAGTCCAGCCATTGTTAATATAACAAGAACAATTTGCATGACATTGATGTAACCTGGCAGCCAAGGAGAGTGGACTGGAATGTGCATGTGTGAGCAATGGTGATTTCACTGTACTAGTCAGTGGGGGTGGTAGATGCCATTGAGTGAGCATGTGTACCATGTGGCTGTTGCATTAAAAATGACTGAGTGAGTACAGCAACGAATCTGCATCAGATTTTGGGGTAAGCTTGAACATTCCTCTGCAGAAACTATTCAGATGGTTCAGAAGGCCACAGCTATGGGCAACTGGTGATTGGCAGCTTCTTCACAACAATGTACTCACTCATACATCACGTCTTATGCAGAGGTTTTGGCGAAACATCAAATCACCCAAGTGGCTCAGACCCCCTACAGCCCAGATTTGGTGCCCTGTGACTTCTGGCTTTTCCCAAAACTGAAATTCACCTTTGAAAGGAAAGAGATTTCAGACCCTCAATGATAGTCAGGAAATACAACAGGGCAGCTGATGGCGATTGGGAGAACTGTGTGAGGTCCCAAGGTAACTACTTTGAAGGAGACAGGGAAGTCATTTTCCCATGTACAATGTTTCTTGTATCTTATATTTTCTTCCATAAATGTCTCTATTTTTTCATATTAGATGGCAGGATACTTTCTGGACAGCCCACACATGTATTTTATATATATATATATATACATCTCTTCTTAGATAATATTCAGAACATCTAAACTATGGCCAGGAGATAAAATCCAAGCATAAAGATCAGGGTGTTTCAACAGCATTATGTCCAGTTACTACATAAGTGAGAAAAACAAATGACATACAGAGGGATCGAGAATACAATGGTTAACTTATGCTTTTTGCTCTTATCATTACCCTCATAGCACCTAATGTGATTTACAAACAATCCGTTTATTAAAACTGTGTAAACGCTGTATTTATTCACTTTGGACAAGAAGAAAGGTTGCTTCCAGACTGAAGAAGCTGAATCAACACTGTCGTAGGGATTGGCAGTTTACCTGTCCTTTGAAAATTTCTGAATTAATAAAAGGAAATTTCAAATAGTGAGATAATGGAGGCAAAGTAGTATGTAGGATAACTTCATCACATTGTGAAGTAATTGTCACAAACCTTCCCTTATTTACATATGAAAATGTGGCCTGAGCATTCATTGTTAATTTCAAATAATTGTTCATCTTATTTCACTGAGAAAAGAATAGCAGGAGGATTTGGCTCTGCCTAAAAGCATGGGGCATACATGACACTAAAACCAATGAGAATAACTCACACTTCACAGAGAATTGTTTCCTCCCTGAAGACTGCTCTATACCCCTTGGAAATAACCATATTTTTATTTAGTTTTAATTGTTTCATTAGCTGTTTCAATGCAAAATTTACCATGATGTTATCCCTGTTCGTATAATCCAAAGGGGAATGCAAAGTGAAATCCTTTGTGCAGCATGAGGAATGTGTGGAAATTAAATAACGGCATTCTACTTTTCCAAGTCTATATAAATTGTGCATTATTTTACTTTCCTTATTTTGCAAAATTTACTGAGTTGGAACACTGAACCATATGAAAGAAAAATCAGCTACATTGTTAGTTATCACTGCATCTATGTCAACTATACCTCAATAAAAAACATCAATTCTGAGCCTCTGTCCTGAAAGTGAAGACTCTTCAGAAGCTGCTTCTCAGACATCAGCAGGTATTATAATCACCTGGAGGGCTTGGTGAACCAGGTTGCTGGGCTCCGTCCCCAGGTTCTGACTCAATAAGCCTGAGGTGGGGCCTGAGAATCTGCATTTTTAACCACTTCCCTGGAACATGGATGCTGCTGGGGCAGGGACCTGACTTTGAGGACCACCAAGAAAGCATAAGTTTATGGAGGGAGTTGGGTCTTAACTTAAGGACAGGTACCTTTGAATCACTTCATTTCTGTGTATTTTCAGTAACAGCATAAGTGGCAAAAATGTAAAATCTACTATGTTTAATAAAATGTAATATTATTTTTTCATCATTTTAAGCATACATCTATAAATTCAACAGTCTAATAAAGCCAAAAGACTTTTCAGAGCCAAAAAATGATCCTAAGTCCTCTTTTGAAATATTATAGGTAAAAACAAGCCGTCAGTAAATAATTGCTTCAATTTTTGCCATTCCTACAGTACTTCGCACTGAAGTGAAACTTTACAAACTCAAAGCTCACGTTTGCCATCTGCTGACATATCTGTGAATTACTTGGGTTCTGTATCAACCAATAGCTGGTGGATGTTTGTGTTTAGACTTTTGCCTTTTTGTTTCTTTATTTCCAAAACCTATTAGGCAAATTTTAAACTAAGATTTTCCACAGAAGCACTGTATTTCAAATTTTATTGAACTACTGACAAAACTTTCCAAACTAAATACATTTCAAAAACACTAGTTTGTGTTCAACCTATTTTCATTTTTCCTACTGACAAATAAATTCCTACTTTAATAAATTTGTGTCTCAGTATACCTAGTGCATACATACAGTAAATTTTATCAGTAAAATCTTTAAGAGGATACAATTTGAATCTTTGTTTTAAGCTGAATCAAACTTACATATAGATAGATTGCTTATAATAGCTGGACATTGAAAAGGAGCTGAAATTAATCATGCTAATAATACCAAACAAAACAAAACAATTAACTCATTCCCAGAGATGGGGCCAAAGCATTCTCCAGTTTTTATTTATACTCTCACCCAAATTTTTTCTTTGAAGTCACGGGCTCTACCTTGCTATTCGTTCCAGAAGGTCCTAGGCTTCTGCTCCCAAGTTCCTCTCTACAGCCTTAATTAGGCTGAATCAAGCAGATTATAACTAAAGTGCCTGACCAGGGACTGAAATAGGGGCACACTACTAAGCACCTAATATTGGCCAGTCGCTGTGCTTATCGTTGCACCGTCTTTGTTTCTTTAGCCCTCATGGTTTCTCCATGTCACAGCTTTACACTGCAGATTAGGAAGCTGAAGTTTGAAAACAGTGGGCCGACTGTCCCAGGTGACGGTGCCAAGACTGACACCCAGACCGCCCGATGTTAGCACCTACCAGCCATGCCGTCTTGCCTGAATTATTTCTGCAAGAATGCCAGCACTCACACACTGGCCAAAGCCAGGGCTTTAAAACATTCTTCCCACGTCGGTTAAAATGGTAGTATTTACCAGCTTGGCCAGATTCCCACGTCAGCATTTTTTAGGCAGAGGTTAAATAAAATAAGCCACCCATTTTCATGACTTCCAATTTCTTCCTTATCAGTGTTGGTCATGACTATAAAAAAGTGAGGATTTTCAGTGATTTAAAGCATGAGTTATGGAATAAGTTACTCCTGGTTTAGATTCTTTGATTAATGGCTGTGTTCTTGGGCAAGTCATTCATTCACTCACTCAAGAAATATGTGCTGCCCGCTAGGCTTGTGGCTGTTAACAATACATATAGGATTGCCACATTCGAGGGGCTGACATTTTTTAATCTTCATTAGAATCTGGCCTCCTTATCTATAAACATATATAGTAATTATAATAGATGCATGAAGATTCTGTGTTGGTGATCTTTACACAGCCCGGCAGGTTTGTAATAAAGCTTAACTATGATGAAGATGGTGGTGGTTGTGAGGCTGATGAAATCATCACGCATTCCACCAATTTCACAAAATCGACCTATAATGGTGATAAAACCCTTCCCGTCAGTACTGTTGTTAAGCTTCACCCAGTGGGAGGAGGCGGGCATTTTACGGACTTCCAGTGCGCACCTGATATGTGATAGAAGTAGCCCCCAATGCTCTCTTAGGCAAAAATACAACACATTGAGATCAGAAGCATTCTATGCATTGGAAGGTCGCTGTGCAAGTTCCAGAATCTGGGCAGGAGGTCGTGCGGGTCCCTCTCTCCCTCAGAAACCTGCACAGCCACCAGGAGAGCAAACCCTCTGTAACCTGCAGGAGGATGAGTACAGGGAACCACACCTGACCACAGATGCCCCCGTGAGTGCAGCTGAGCCCCGGAATTATGAGCCAAATTCATGGGTATTCAAGGTCATTGAATTTGGGGATGGTTTGTTATGCACAAAAGCCAACTGATGCAATGGCGTTTTCACCTGAATACCTTTATATGAAACTCTTTTATTTAAGGCTTTATATATTGTTCAAACTTTCTAATTCCATTTCTGTTTGAAAGTCTACTTTAATAATTTCAGCTTTAAACAAAAGAAAGAAATTGGCCTACTATCACACCAGTTAGTGCACAGCCAGGATTCAGACTCAAACAGTGTGGGTTAAGCACTCAAGCTCTTCTCCTCCCTCTATATTAAATGGTCTAAAAAGAGAGGATTTTTACAACCACCCAAATCTGCAACAATAGAGGTCCTTTCCCTTATTATGTTTCTGATATTTTTAACATAAAACAATGCCGACTCACTACAATAACATGAAAATTCAAACAAGTAATACAAGCTATAAACTCACCCTTGAGATAACTAATATTAATACATGGTATTTATGTGTCCAGATTCTTTTTATAGGAAAAAAACCGCATTTGATTGGAACATGCAGCACAACCTACTTTGTAATTTGTTTCAGCAAACTACTAATTATTGCACATTTAATTGTTCCAGACATTCTTCGATTGTGAGAAATAGAAAGATGCTGATACCATGCGGTGTTTGTGTGCATATTGGAGAGGGAAATGGTTTTAAAAATGCAAACTGTTGTAGGAACACTTATCTCTGGGGCCAGGGGACAAGCTCTCAAAGTCATTTCTAACCTTCTCTCTTCCTCTTGCAGAAGGGAGATTGATTTTCAAGCCTTTGGCTTGAAAGCTTTTTCTTGAGACAGTGACCACCAATGCCTGACTTTCTGTGACACTTTGAACACATTTTAGAGGAAAAGAAAGGGGGACAGCCCAAACATAGGTTCTTGATCAAATAAACTTTGTGTATTATGTGAAATGGGAGGTGGGTAGGAGAGCTCTCACAGTACTTCTGTTCTTCACAGGGTGATAGGCAGAAACAGTTAATTTGGTGACATTTATAATGGTGAGTATTTCCATGCAGGCTGAATCACATTTTCACTCTTCGAAATCATGCAGTGTGTGGATAGTGGCTAACAATCAGTCCAGAATTTAAAAAACTAAAAAACAATTTTCAAAGTCAAACAAGGAAATCTCTAAATTGCTTATGAACACAGAAATTGTTACACAACTGCTCCATGTTCAAAATTGGAGGAAAATCATTACTGGGGTAATTGATTTCAGGTTAAGTTTTGTCTTGGCTGAAATATCCTGATGTCCAGCTTGTTGTGTTTTATTGTTGTTGTTGGTTTTTTTGTTGTTGTTGTTTGTGTGCATGGTTTGTTTTGCTGGATTGCTTTTGGACAAATTATTCTCATTCAAATAACTTGCAGATAATCTAGAGGCATCTTGCATGCATGAAGAGGTTTAGATTTGCTTGGTTTGAGGTGCCATCAAGGCATCAGGAGATTTTAAAGTTCCGATAGGGCGGTTACAGGACTTTGCAACAAAACCCAGGTAAAGGCTGGTACATTTCCCATGTGTGAACTTCACAGGTTTGTCACCGGGCATTGGGAGCAGTTTCATCCCATTATCATATCATGCTGAGTTTGAAGTCAGAGAATACTAAAGAAAATGCTTTTTACTTATTTTATTTGAGCCTCTTACCATCTCTGTAGTAGCCAGGGCAAGTACTATTGAGGCAGCATAGTAAGAAACTAGAAAAATTCCTGGCAAGTGTGGAACCGGGAAACTGAGACAGAGGGCTGACTCACACTGGCTCCGCCCACAACCCTGGTTCAGCAGCCTCTTTCTCCCTTGCCGACCACTCCCTGAAGCATTAAGCCCTCACGACAATAAGGCTCTGATCAGCATCTAAAGATTTTAGACCCAAAGACTTGGGTCTGTTGACCACAGAGGCTGAGATAACATCCAGGCCTCAATGGTGTTTCAGCTCCAGGCCCAGAAAAGCAGCAAAACCAGACGAACTGATGCTGTCACTGGCATCAGGACCAGCTGCACTGATCGAATCCCCTTTCCCTGGCGTCAGTCAGTAGAGACCAGGACCCTGCAAGGACACACCAAGACAGCTGATGACCATACTATTGACATCCTCCCCTGAGACCTCCCCTAAAGTTCCTACCTTTAGAAAACAAAAACTCTTCAGGCAAAGGACGCAGCATGAGCCCTCTGTCTCTCTAGAGCATGCCAGTGCCTTCTCCCAACCCCTTCTTTCCTAGGTCATGTATCTTTGCTTTTTTTTCTCCAACTCAGTAACTTGTCTCAGCTGAGTCCACACAGCCCAGCCTTTTTGTGCCTCTGTGACCTTTTTTTCTAAAAAGCCAAGATATCTACACCTAGGCTCAACTTTTCCTCACGTTTCCAAAGGACCAAGGCAGCTCCGCCTGGGCTCACTCCTGTTGTGATCTTGCCTCTTCTCTCTTAAGTCCTTCCTTTGTTTCACTGTCCCCAGATCTAATAAACATACCCTCAAAATCACCTGGACTTGTATTGTGAAATGTTTCCTGTAAGAAGTCAAGCACCAAGAGACCACATAGCCACTAACATCATTGTCCCCATTTTATAAGTGTGAAAAGGGGATTAGAGAGATTAGAGGCTTTTTACAGTAGCTATGGGAAGTGGCAAGTGTGTTAATTAATTGCTATACAATTCGCTTGGTACTTATATAGTGTAATCTATGTTACATGTTTGTTTAGTTTCTATTTCCTTACTTAGAGTATGAGTTCTTTATCACCTATTTCTTTCAATTCATTTATTCATTTAAGATGCATTGGGTTTTTTTGTTTGTTTTGTTTTAGTTATAAAAGGCGTTGAGCTGAAAGACACACATATGGTCCCTGCCTTAGTGAGCTTGGAGTCTTGGGAAAGAACTAACAAACAGGCAAACACAAAACAAGTACATACTTGATGGTGGTAATTTACAAAGACAAGGAGCTACCCACTTCTTAGTGGGAGAAGAGGATGGGGTGGTAGTAAACTCTACAGAGAAAAACAATGTAACATACCAGGTCTGTCCAGAAAGTATGCAGCCATGCAATATGAAAAATAGATACATTTATTGAAGAAGATACAAAATAAAAGAAACATTGTACACAGGACAATGAAGCCCTACTCCTCTTCGAAGTTATAACCTTCTTTGGGAAATATGGTTCATTGGTAGCAGTTTGAGTCAAGGCATTAGCAACTGAAGCACCGTGTTCCTTCTGCTCTGGTAGCAGAAGCCACTGAATGAATTTTGCTATGACATGTTTCTTGCCAAGATCCTGCATCACAATCTTGGACACTAGTTTTTGGAATCACCATCTAGTTCTTGCACCGTCAGACACCAATCTTTGTTGACTGCAGCCTGTACATGTTCAACATTCTCAGGCGTTCTGCTTGTTGCAGGCCTTCCAGAATGTGGATCACTTTCCACAGAGTCTCAACCGTCTTTGAAGCGTTTGTGCCACACGTTTGTGTGCACTGCACTCATTGCATTGACCCTGAAAGGCTTCTGAATCATCCAAATAGTTTCTGCAGAGGAATATTCAAGGTTAATGCAAAATTGGATGCAGATTCATTGCTCTACTCAGTCATTTCGACTGTGACAGCCACACAGTACACATGCTCACTCAACCGGTGTCGACCACCCACACTGACTAGTACAGTGAAGTCATTGTTCACACATGCTCATTCCAGTCCACTCTCCTTAGCTGCCAGGTTTCATCCATGTTGCACAAACTGCTCTCATTATATTAACAATGGCTGGACTTTTTCTGGACAGACCTTGTGTAAGCTAAAATTTGATGCAGGAGTAGGACTTTCCCTGTATGGGAGAAGCTACCCTAGTCTCAGGCAGTAGGAAGAGAGGAAGACTGGGGAGAGAGAAAGAATGGCCTGAAAGTGGGGCGGGAGCACGGGCGGTGGCGGGCAGATAAAGCGTGATAAACGGAACTGCTGCGGGTGGGTCGGGTAACAGCCTTGTAATTTAGGAGCCCTGTAATGCAAACTCTACCAGCTTGTATCATGCTGAAGGGAACGGGGCGTCTATGTGGGGCTTTACACAGGGAGGGTCATGGTCATGTCTGTGTTTCAGAGAGAATCTGGCTCCTCCTAAGGGCCCTTGGATCTTAGGCTCAGCTTCCACAGACAGTTCTGTAGTTTGGGAAGCCAGGACTGAGAGGTGTCTGAAGATAATGAGGTTTTGGTTTCGTCCCCAAAGAGCTTGTGGCGGGTTTGACGTTCGGGGAGGCCTCAAGGGACGACAGCCGGACTGAGCCACCTGGAAAACCAGTAGTACAATCTCCTGAGTTAGCAGTTACAGAATGAGGAGAGAACGCAGACCGGAAAGAGATATGGATGTTTTCATATTGTTGCAGTTGAGGCATCTGGGTTGCTTTTTAGGATTGGGTTCCTGGCAGAAAACATATACCATAAGCTTGTAAAATCTATCAAATCACCTTACTACTGGAAATGACCAAAGTGTGAACTCCTATTAAATCTACATACTAAATCCAAAGGGAACGTTAGCAAAACACAGGTTTGCTAGCCCTTTACAGAAAAGCGGCGTTTGTCGGCCTTGGAGCATGCTCAATACTGAGTCAAGGCTCCTGGCTCCCCGAGTTGTCCAAGTGAGAAAAAGCGGTTGCCCCCTGCTGGTCAGAACTGCGTGATGCAGCACAAGGAGAGAAATTTACAAGGGGCGTGGCAGACGGTGGACGGCGTACAAACCTGCATCCGGAAATAGGGGTTACGGTTGCGTCAGTGGTGCGCGCCGTCGGGAACCTGACAGGCCGCATGGCTGCAGGTTGTTCGGAGACTCCACGGCCGAAAGCGGCCTCCGAGGGGCCGGTGGTGGGGCCTGCCGGCGTCCTGCCTTGTCTGGAGCTGCCGACCTACGCTGCCGCGTGTGCACTGCTGAACAGCCGCTACTCTTGCCTCGTGGCGGGGCCGCACCGAAGGCACATCGCACTGTCGCCGCGCTACCTTCACCGGAAACGCACCGGTATCCGAGAACAGCTCGATGCGGAGCTCCTGCGGTATTCCGAAAGGTACCAGTCTCTTAGCCTTTTCCTTTTCGGGGCAGACAGCGCCGTAACGGAGCCTGCCGCCCCTTCTTTTGGGCACAAGAGGCGTCGGCGGGTGCAAGTTCTGACGGCACAAGGGAAAGGGGGCGTGTGGGGGAAGTCCCACCGGCCACTGCGAGCTCGGCCCGCGGGTGTCCTCGAGTGGGGAAAGGCGAGTACATACCTGCTCAAGATCCATGCAGAGCCTCTTTCCTAGGCAAGAAGGAAAACGTAAAGGTGACGAGACTTGTCGCGGCGGAGGGTTTGGAGAAGCTCGCTCCAAAAGCTGGGTGTAGGGCTAAGAATAGAACAGGGGTCTGGAGACCGGTGAGGCCCAGTTCTGTATGTCTTTTCGTTGGACAGTGAAAGTTTGGAATGCAATACGTGAGTTAATGCTCTCACATTCTATAGAAAATGAAGCCTTGGTGCGATTTTTAAATATGCTTTTTATTTGTTTTCAGAGAAGGGGAGGGAGGGACAGAAGGGAACTACCGTGTGTGGTTGCTTCGCAACCGCCGCCTTCTGGTGCTCCCAGGCCTGCGCCCTGACTGGGAATTGAACCGGAGACCCTTTGGTTCACAGGCTGGTGCTCAATCCACTGAGCCACACCAGCCAGGGCGCTTGGTGCAATTTTTATTTGTAAACCGTGAAGGGCGGTATTGTTGTTTGTCATGTCCCTGGTACTTTCCCCGTCTCTTGGACCTGATCAGGGATGAGAGAAATACTATTAGTTTTATTATGTTCTGTTTTTAGTCCAACTGCCCTGCCTGTTCCTGAGAGTGTAAAAAGGAGAAAAACCTGGTGCATTTAAATTAAAATCTAGAGTAACGTCAAAGTTCTTAAGAGTCGCCAGGGCGGAGGCTCAGGGGAGGTTATCTTAATCCTCCTCTGGACTGCTTACAACTAGGGTGAGTGGATTCCCTAAGGATTCTTTGTTACCCTTCAGGAATTTTATGAGCCCTTGGAAACTGCAGGAATTCCCTTCCTCAGTTTCCTTGAGCAAAGTATCCAAACCTTTCAAGGAATCTTGAACCGTAAGGAGGTCAAGAACCCAACAGAATATACTGCATCCTCCGAGCACCAACCCCACTTGGTGTCTCTTTTGTATACTAGGGACTTGGCATATAAAAACGAAGAAAAAACAAGATCTGCGCTTTCAGGAGCTTTCAGCTCTAGGAGAGATACATATGTAAGCCAAATGCAGTGAAGTGTTGAAATCTGGCAGGCATCTAAATTAATTCATAATAAGAGAAGGAGTGGTGAATTTGACCTTAGGACCTTTGAAAACAACTTCCTAGAAGGAAGATACTTCGAGATGGTAGCATTCCAGGAAAATAGAGTGGCATAAACAAGCAGATGGTAGATGTGCAACAGAATGCTTTGACCGGAGAATTGTAAATATTAAATAACTGGAGTAAGGTTTCTGTCCAGGGAAAGACAATGAGTACAGGTGGAGAGCAGGGCAGTGGGTCAAAGACGGGGTGGAGTGGGGGTGAGGGACAACCCAGAGAGGATGGCTATGTTGCTCTTCTTTTCTGCCTTTGTCAGCTTTTTTCCTTTTTTCCTTAAAAAGGATTAACACAATACCCTCCAACTCTGAAACTTGGCACTCTTGAGAAAGTAGTACATATCCCTGATCTTTGGGACATAATCAGATTTGTAGTTTCAGAAACTAAACCACAAGTCTTGTTATGATTTGGTAGCATTAGATGGTGGTTTAAGGAGGGTGAGACAGTAGACAAGAGACCAGTTGAGAGAGGATGGCTGTATAGGGTGGTCATACAATCTGGAAACATAGGCAGCTGTTTGATACATTTTATAACTGTTTATAATCAATTAAGGCCTCCACTGGACAGGCTAGGGCAAAGTCACCCAGAGTGTCTCCAGTAGGAGTCGTTTCACCAGAAGAACTGATTGAATGAGAATTTCTTTAAATGGATTGGACAGTGTGGCCAATTCAGGTTATGGAACAGGTTGCAGCCTGGACCGAACCCTCCCCTCACTGCCCCCTCTCCCCCTTCACACACCTTGTGGGAATGCTAAAGGCTCCGGTTTATTCAGTGCAAGTCAGGCACTTCACGCTGAACTACGCACTACTGATGAGGAACAAAACATTGAACCTAGCAGGAACTGTAATACGTGTCAGTCAACAATATATTATGTGTGGTTTCCAGACTAGGGAATCAAGAGGATGTTCTTGCTTCCCTTTGTTTAAGAAACGAGGAAAAGAGAGCAGTTGAGATACACATTATTCAAGTCATCTCAGCCACATCCCGTTTGACAGACTTTCCACACTTTCTGTACCAGTAACAGAATTTCTTTGAAGATATCTCATGTCAGTTTTGAAAAGTCTGCTTAGAGAAAGTAGTTTTCTAAAATCACATTGTAACTTCTGACTGCTGTATCTTTGAGGGGCTATTAATAAAAAAAATCTTATTTCTCTTGTATATGACAGCTCTTGACTTACTTGAAGGTGGCAAGTACGTCCCCTTCCACTGTTCTGTAGAAGCCTCAGATGTGCAATCTAAGCATCCCTTAAACTTCACTTAGTTGTTTGCTAAATATCCTAAGTGAGGCTGCCACCCTGACCTGAAACTAACTTAGGATGGTGTCAGAAAAACATAACAGGAGAAAAGGTAGACCTGGTTAAGGTGTTTGACATTGTACATCTGGTGACTTTCAGTAAGCTTCGTGCTGTGAGTTGCTTTCCCGGAGGTTTGAAGGGTTTACACAAGTCCTTTTGGGCTTAGGCTCTATGGTCACATTTCCCAGCCAAGAGTGCTGAACCCTACAGCACCCAAAACCTCCCTCTTACAGTAGTTTGCAGTGCTGAGTGAAGTGAAAACAGCCGTTACTGTGCTGAAGGGAAACTCAGCAGATAATCATGTAACCCACCTACACAATTGCAAATATATATATATATATATTCAGTTAATTCTGTATAATACCAAAATTGCTTTTATTCAGTCATTCTTAGAAAAATAAAGAAGACTTTCTTTTTTTTTTTTTTTTTTTTTTTGCCAAGTCCTGTTTTTTTTCCCTCTCATTCTGGCATGACTAAAATCCAAATGAGTATCAAATAGGGAAGAAAGGTGGACTCTGTGCATATTTGGACATTTCTGGGTACCTGTCTTAAATATTTATTTTTAACTTAGCTGTTATATTTGAACACTTGGCAAAAGTTATTACAGACTAAGCAATGCTATACAGTGTCTTGGGCTTGGGTGACTATACTTAGGAGATATATTTTTGGACTCAGAATATCTATCTAATCAGTATGACAATGCCTGAAAGAGGATAAAAGATACCATTTTTACTTCTTTCTTTTTTTTATTAAACAGCCTTTCAGGTGTCCCCATCGCATATGATAACATCAAAGTAGTGGGTGAACTGGGAGATATTTATGATGATCAAGGCTACATTCATCTTAATATTGAAGCGGATTTTGTTATTTTCTGCCCTGAACCAGGGCAGAAGCTTGTGGTATGTATATCTGTTTCCTAGCTTTCTTCATATAGTTATATAATTATGAAATTTGGAAACTTGAGACTGACTATATGCTTTCGGACTGCTTTTGTGGGTAACCAAAATTACTTTAAAAGATAAAGGAAAAATTAATTCCCATCAGTCCAACTTAGGTACGTTTTAAAACTTCATCATCCTAAACTCACGTGCATGTATGGAGTATGTGTCCATCCAATTTATTGTTCTCTTTGTATAGCAGCAGGATGATCTAATTTCCCAGTTATACATAAATACAGGTGTTTTGTTTGTTTGTTTTTCAAATGAAAGGATTTGTCCTGGCTGGTGTGGCTTAGTGGAAGTGGATTGAGCATCGGCCTGCAAACCTAAAGGTCAGCAGTTCAGTTCCCAGTAAGGACACATTCCTGGGTTGTGGGCCAGGTCCCCAGTTGGGGGCGTGTAAGAGGCAACCAGTCGATGTTTCTCTCCCTCTCGTTCTCTGCCCTCCCCCCAAAATAAATAAAATAGTTTTTTAAAAAGTAAAAGTAAAAGATTCAAACCATGTAGTAGTATGTAATGCAGGAATTGCAAATTAAAATGGTCATGGGACCCAGGCAGATAATGGAAATGAATCAAGGGTGAGGGAGCGGTTAGGGTACTTGAACTGTGCCATGAGAGAAAGGACCTTTCCGTAGAAAGGCGTCTTAGTTTTCCAAGAGAAGCTGGAAATGCAGAAATTGATGTGAAATCTACTGAAATGTATTCCTTTATCCTTTTCACTTGCCCTTGTCTTCCATCAGGAATTCTCTGTGTATATGTTCGTATATGCATATCTATTCATATGTGTAAATATATAATTTTTTTACCTAAAAATATTTATAGGAACTGCTTAATCTAATGATGATAACTAATCCTGGATACTGTCAATAAAAATATAGGTTAGATTTTACTATGACAAAATCTGCATGGAATTTCTAATTAAAAATATGTGTTCACTATCAATTAAACAGGAAGAAATAGTGTATTTGGACTGCCAAACTGGAATCCTACAACCAGCCTTAATACTGTTAGACTTGGCAGTAGATTTGTACTTAAAAATTCCTAAATTTAACTGTCATCTGCTTTATATAAATTATCACAAATGTAAACACGTCCGCAGAGATAACATGCTAATGTAAAGAAAGTATAAAACAAAAAGTAAAACTATCCCTTGTACTGGGTTTCCTACAAACAAAATCCAGTCCTTAAATACATTTGACCAGCTTTCTCCCAATTTTTATTTTTTATTTTTGTTTTTTAAATTTGTAGTTTTTATTTAAGATTTTGTTTTATTTTTTAGAGAGAGGGGAAGGGAAGGAGAAGGAGAGGGAGAGAAACCAGTGTGTGGTTGCCCCTCGTGCTCCCTATTAGAAACCTGGCCCGCAGCCCCAGCACGTGCCCTGCCTGGGAGTCAAACCAGCGACCCTGTGGTTCTCAGGCCTGCACTCAGTCCACTGAGCCACACCAGCCAGGGCTCAATTTTTATTTAGTTTTAGTAATATGAAATAATTTGCGTACAATAAAAGTACAGATCGTTGTGTGCAATTCAGGACATTTTGACAAAGACATATTCCTTAGAAATGGCCTTCACGCCCTTCCTGGCCAGTCCTCTCTCTCTGTCCTAGGTACAAGCACTGCCGTGATTTCATTCGTCATAAATTGGTTTTGCTTCTCCTGTAATTCCACATTAATGGGGTTTTTCATTACGCACTCTAAAATGACCTCTTTTGCTCAATGTGAGTGTCGTCTGTGCTCTTGTGTGTATTGCGGTTTGTTCCTTTTTTATTGCCCGTGGTGTTCAGTTGCATGAGTTTATCACAGTTTGGTTATCCTTCTTCATTGATGGACATTGGGGAGTTTTCGGTTGGAGCTGTCAGTATGGAGTGTTGTGAACGCACATGTTCACTTCTCCCAGGTTAAAAACTACAGGCAGTATTGCTGGGTCGCGGGGTACATGGGTGTTTAACCGCCGTCGGGCTAACTTGCCATTCAGCCCTTCCCG
>CM052549.1:15872836-16085723 GCA_028533065.1 Trachops cirrhosus
CTAAGTAACAAAACAAACAAGCGAGCAAAATATAACCAGAGATGTTGACATTAAGAACAATCTGACAGTAACCAGAGGGGAGGTAGGAGGGGATAATGTGGGGGGAGGGTTTTCAGGAACAACTATAAAGAAAACATGGACAAAACCAAGGGGGGTTGGAAGCAGGGGAGGGAGGTGGGGATGGCTGGGGTGGGGAGGAGTGGTGAGGGGTAAATGCAGATAACTGTACTTGAACAACAATAAAATAATAATAAATGACTGAGCAAGTAGAGCAATGGATTCTGCATCAAATTGTGTATTAAGCTTGAACATTCCTCCATGGAAACTATTCAGATGATTCAGAAGGCCACAGCTATGGGCAACTGGTGACTGGCAGCTTCATCACAACAATGAGTCTGCTCATGCATCATTTCTCATGCAGAGTTTCTTGGCGAAACACCCAGTCACCAGTTGTGATTTGATATCAAATCACCCGGGTGGCTCATCCCCACTTCAGCCCAGATTAGGCACTCTGTGACTTCTGGCTTTTCCACAAACTAAAATCACCTTTGAAAGGGGAGAGATTTCAGACCATCGATGAGATTCAGGAAAATAAGATGGGACAGCTTATTGCTATTGGGAGAACTGTGTGAGGTCCCAAAGTGCCTACTTTGAAGAGGATTGAAGCGTCATTGTACTATGTACAATGTTTCCTGTATCTTCTTCAATAAATGTCTCTATTTTTTATGTCATGTGGCTGGAGGCCTTGTAGACAGACCCCTTATAGTTATATAGCATCTCAATCTACCAGCATAGTGCAAGCTCAGGCTAATGCTAAATGAATCAGTCAAGTTGGTAACATGCAGCTTTGAGAAGATGCACGTTCTGTTTGTATAACCCAGAGGTAATATGCCTGTGTTATCACAAAGGGGTCATACGTGGTGGGAGGATTAGGTGAGGCATGTATGAATTCAGTAAGCAAGAGTTCTGGAAGTTTGCATTTTATTGCATGAAATACAAGGCTCATCCATTTCCTCCCTTCAAAAATCATAAATTGAACAAAAAAATGGGAAGGAAGCCATTTATTGTTTAAGTCACTGGTGAGTTTCAGCCAGGCCTGGGGCAGCACAGCGTATTCCAGTCTCCCCACTCAGTTGTTTGATTTGCCTTCAGTGCCCTGGAGGCTGTGGCTTGTGGTGCTGGCACCCTGTTTATTGCTCTGTGCAAGAAAAACAAACGAAAGTATAAAGAGGACTGCCAAAGTGCCTTCGTGGGTGCAGTCAGCAGATTAAAGAAAAGCCAAGGGAAGCATTGTGTTCATCCAGCCAAACGTCGGAGGTGCTGTGTGTTTTACCGGTCCACACGTGGCAGGGAGGGGAAGTGCCTGTGCGCGGCCGGGTTTGGGTTCCTTTGTCAACTGTCTCTACATTGGAGCCTGATTTATTTCAAAATACGGAAAACCTGTTCTGCCAACACATTTAAAAATAAATGGTGAAAAGTTCTCCTTGGTCTCCAAAATGTTCAAAATGAACACTTCAGAGGCAGACTTGGACTAGTCGTGACTGAGGCTCAAAGAACAAAGAGACTATGACCAACTGTATTTTTGGGCACCTTTCTTATGTCTTAAAAGTAATTATGTAGCGTGAGGGTTTTCTAAAATGTATTTTCTATGCATGTATTTCTCTATTCTATTGGTTTAAGAACAATACTTATGATTTAAAGAGAAGAGAGAAGGTTGGAGTAATAATGATACTCCTCCACCTACACTTTAAAGTAGACTTTGAATTTTTTCCAAATGGAGTTTACAGACGGAAACAACTCAAATTGTAAAAAGTGACAGCTCTGATCTCAAGTAGGGATCAGTATGGTTCCACAAATCACAACTGAGGAGTTTCTATCAGTTTTTCTTGGAAACATGTTTGTAAAATTGAAGAGCTTGCATCTAATTTATCGTGAAAATATGTTTTTTGAACTAAATTTTTATTTGTTGTGGGTTTTGGTTTCCGACCACGCAGGCGATTCGCCATCGCGTGTCGGTGCAGCAGGAGACCCACACCCGGCAGTCCGGTGGCTCCGTGTCCTTCCTGGAGGCTGAGTGTGAACATGCCCACACCTGTACAGGCCCGTGGCTTTGTCATATCTAGACCATTTCTGGTTCTCCTTTGTCCTCTGAGCCACTCATTCCTGCAATCAGTATTTGGTGTGTGCCTACTATGTGCCAGACCCTTGATTTGGGCACAGGAAACTGTCAGAGAGCGGAAGAGACAAAGCTGCCTGGCCATGGAGGGCGCATCTCAGCTGCAGGAGACAGACCAGAGTGTAAGTACTTGGGTGGTGTGGCAGAGGATGACAAATGTCATGAGGAAACACACTGCAGAGCACATGTCAGTGTGAGGTTTACGATTTTCAACAGGACAGTGAATAAAGACCTCATTAGAAGGGGAAGTTAGAGCAAATAATGACGGAGATGGATCTAGAGGTAGAGAGTTTTAGAGTCCAGTGGAGGCCTAAAGGTGGGAGACGTGTTCTGGGTTTCATATTTCTGGAAGATTTCCAGACCAAGGACACCTACACCAGAGTGAGCAGGTGGGAAATGAGACACGGCGAGTTCAGAACCAGTCACATCTCTGTATCTTTGCCATGATTTAACCTTGGCCAATAATCTAAAGAAGCTCAAGGGATTAATGATGTTTTCTTAATAATTGTGTTAGTATCAATGATACCTAAAGACCTATTGTTGGAAAAAACTAAAATGTTAGGTGCCCTGTGAATATGCTTTATCTGTTTTGGTTTCAAATTATGAAAAAATATATATTCATGGTTTTTAACTTGTACACAGTAGATCAAGTAGCATAACTCCTATTTAATAGATGATGTAATAGGCTCCAGATGTCAGTTTTTGGTTATTTTATCTTCTGGTAAGTTTAAATTATTGATTCAGGTATGTTTTCTTTATATGCTTCAACATATATGGTACTTAAATGTCTATAAAAAACACCTATTGCTATGAAACCATATGACTTAATAGCATAAGGAAATATGTAATTTAAAACCCTCATCACAAATAAGCAGTAAGAGAAATGCACTGTAGATGTAACTAGCAATGAAACTTCTCTTTCACGTACACCCTCTTTAACCCAATCAAGTCGGGCCCAGAGTCCCAGTAAGGGCAGCCTTTGTATCATACACTGCAGTACTCCACCTACGTTGATTGGATTACATGGTGGACTCAAGCTGAAAATCATGGTCTCTTTCTGAAGAACTTGGGAGAGAAAAACAGAAACTGAAGCAGTATATTATATGGCTTTTGGAGCTGTAAATTCATGAAGAGTAGAGATAATGTCAGCTAGATACTAGTGCAAGCGAAATTACTGACAAGCAAAAATTAGGACTCTGCAAAGAGAGCTATCTGTGAGAAGATGATAGATTGTATGTCCCCAGAGGGACAGACTTGGAGAGACTGGCTGCCAGCCAAGCTTCTACCTTATGTAAGGCCTGGCTGTGTTTCCTGCTTTTGGCTTCCACGGGAGTATTCTTCTCTTTATGATAAACATCCTTTTAATTTGAATCCTTCTGAGGGGTTCTGTTTCTTGCAACCAGAGAGCTCTTTACTATTGTTAGGGACTGGTTATTGTAAGGGTTTGGCTTATGTTAATTAAATAAGCCTGTATTGTTTAAGCTGGCCTTTAAAACATTGTTTAAGTATGACACAAAGTTGCTCAGATTTCTGATAGCTACCCATAACTGAAATAAATAAGGCATCTCTCTTTTCCTTCCTCACTTGAATACAGTTGAGTTTAGTTATTGATCTGCTGCATCTGGGCCTGTAAAGTTGTGAGTGTGTAGCATGTTCTTCTATTTAGAGGAAATAGCTAGACTTGTAACTACCTTTATTTAGATGTGAATGGTCTCATTTCTTCAGTAATTTGAAAACATCGCTTTCCTTCTAACTACCTCCTTTTCCCCCATGGGACTTTTATGGTAAGAGTGACCAAAGTATATAAAGAATGTTGATGAGACAAAAAGTCTTGTACTACATTTAATTTTTAAAACCTTAAAAATAGTGTATTAAAACCTTTCTATGTGCAGGTTTTATATTAAGTACAAAAAGGGCTACAAGCGTGATTAACAGGTGGTATCCACATTGTTCCTTCCCTTATAGAGGAACTTTTGAACTGAAGAGAATCTTTCTGAAAGCAGTGGTCCATGTGCTGGACTGCATTACCATAATTCAAACGGTGTTCACTGTGACAGCCAAATAATGCAAATCGTTAGCATTCTGGTATGGTGGAGAACTGTCGTTAGAAAGCTGATTACGTTGCCTTTCTGGCAAAATGGGCAAGATTTGTAGGGTGAATCTGAGAGTCATTGTAACATTATTTTTATAAAACATTTAATAAGTTTCTCAAAGAACCCAAGAAACTCTTCACTCAGTATCCAGATTTAGTTTACTCTTTTAAAAACCAAAACCCCAAAACAGAAAAAACATGTATATGGGGATGGGAGTGGTGATTAACAGCGTTTCTAATCATCCATCAGTCAACTATTGGATCAGTAAATAGTATTTTAGAAATATTGTTTGTTTAATGAAGTGAAGTATAAATGAGTTATTTGGGAAGATGGAACAATGTTTACAGTAATATTTATCCTCATTTTTTATTACAACATGGTAATATAGTTTCTAACATTAAATTTCAGTCCTAAATTGTTCTGGTTGCAAATGTATGATATTATGAATGGGCAGGAGAAGATATTTTGACCTACATTTTTGAAATTATATTCTATATGTATTTTTTTAATGACAACTGTGTCCAATCCTAAAAGTTGATATGAAAAATTTTTTTTAAATTTTCAAGGTGTTATTATAATTAAAAGCAAAGTCCAGGCTATTATGGTGAAAAGTACAGTGCTATATATAGAATACATCGATCCAGCCACAACGTGAAGGTTATTTTGAGAAAGATAGAAATAATTCAGGGCCAGAGAGATTTATGCAAGATTAAGATAACTCAATAACTCAATAATAGTCCTTAATTATAGTTAACTAGATGACAAAGTAATCACTAAAATAACTTGCACATGTAAAAATTAAGGCTGAAGAAAAATTGATTATAATAGTATAAATTTGGACAAAGACAAATGAAATAGTAGATAAAAACATAATGATAAATTTAACTGGACTGATAATTATCTTCCAGAAGAAGTGATTTTATTCATGTAAACTATGTTTTCATAATTTTTAAGATCTGAAATAAAGTTAAGACATCACATAATTTTTCTTGAAGGGAACCAGGATGCAAGTCCTAATAGCTCAGGTTTTCTGTGGACAGAATGAGGCCAAAGAGATGGAAGTAGGCGTGGGCCCTCCCGACTCTATCAGGGAGTGAAGACGACAGAACATCAATAGGGATCTTTAATTTCTCATATTCGCCCTTGAAAGAATGCATTTCCTTAGTTTTGTCTTAATTTTTTTTTCTTCTGTTGGAGCATTTAAAGAAACATTCCAATTTCACAGTTCCCAGGGTACAATAATAACTCCTTTTTCACTGTTCTTACCTGTTAACTCCCTTCACTGTCTCATATCCTTCCATTTGATACCCTCTTTTGTCATATCAACTTCTCCACTCCTCCATGTTGCCCTTCACTTCTCTGGGCTTGAATCCTTTGTATACTGGAAATAATCATTCTTGTAGTGGGTGATCCCTTGAAATCCCCTCCTGTTACTAAATGTACAGTGTAATTATTTCTTTCATATAGCCTTCCCATTAATTTACTCCTCATAAATGCACTTAAATTATGAGAAACTTAAGCAACAAAAGAACCTTAAAAATTTATAAGCACATGGGAGAATCTATATGGGAGAACATCCAGTTTCCAGTTTTACATATAAGGAACTTGGAAGTCAACACTTCCTCCTAACAAAAAGTAAGAAGCTGAAAAGACTAAAAAATCAACAACTCTTCTTAGATCCATGCAGAGAGGAAGTCACAGGAGAAACCACTTCCCCAAGATTAGAGAGAGACAGGCAAACACAGGGAGTCACCGCTGTCGGAGCAGGGACAAGTGGCCCCCACTGCAGGAGCCAGCGCTGGAGGAGGAACCCCTGAGCTGTAATTGACATGTTGCTGGAGGCTCCGATCAGACTAGTCTGACAATTCAGAACTCCAGGGGGACCCAGTCGTTGTAGGGAGTGGTGGGGCACAGTATTGAGAGATTAACCTCCAGGAGCTTGACAGGTTCTCACAGTAAATCCTGGAGGGGAATCCCCTTGAGCTTTTGGTGAAGGAAGGGAAAAGAACCATTTTTAAATGCTCCAGAACACTCTATTCTTAGCAAGGCCTGTCCTCAGGGGAAACTGGTTCACCAGAGCCTATCTGGGATCTAGTCAGAGTCTCACTGACTCAGGGGGAGAAAGATAACCAATGGCTATCAACTCTAGCCTGCCATGTGGGAGGAGGGAAAAACCCAACTCCGGCCCACTCTCACCATCCTGTACCACCCACAAGGAGGGGAAAAAAGAAAAAAAATAAATAAAAACAAGAAACTTATGAGGCTCACAGTCCAGAGGCCCAGGCTCACCGAAACAAACCCAGTCATGGCTATAGAATGCTTTCCCTCCCCAGAGTTTATGGCCACATGCCTAAAGGCCTGTGTACTTTTACTTGCTATCAAAAAAAAAAAAAAAAAACAAGGCATACTAAAAGGCAAAAAACACAATTTGAAGTGACAGAGCAAGCATTAGAACCAGACATACCAGGGATGTTTGAATTATCTGATGAGGAAATAAACAACTACATTAATATGCTAAGAGTTTCAGTGGACAAAGTAGAGAGTGCACCAGGACAGATAGTAGAGAGATAAAAATCCAAAGAAAACCAAAAAGAAATGCTGGACATCAAAAACAGTATAACAAATGAAGAATACCTTGGGTGACTTATTAGTGATTAGGCACGGCTAATCAAAGAATCTCTTGATTTACTGGACTTCCGGCCAAGCTGGAAGCGTAGGTAGACACTCTGCGTCTCCTTGCACAACCACAAGAAGGACAAAAACAAACTTAAATACCAAAAATAACCAGAACTGACAGAAAATTGAACTGTATGGAAGTCCAACAACCAAGGAGTTAAAGAAGAAACATTCATCCAGATGAGCAGCCAGGGCGGAGAGGACTCTGGGCAAGGCAGCAGCTGGCAGACTGGGTGGTCCCACATTCCTGTGCAGATAAACTGGGAGGAACAACTGGGGAGTGAGACAGACAGCACAACCCAGAGTCCCAGAAGTAAAACCTCAAAATGTCTGATTGCAAACACCTGTGGGGTTGAGGTACTGAGAGAGACTCCCAGCCTCACAGGAGAGTTCATAGGAGAGACCCACAGGGTCCTAGAACATGCACAAGCCCACCCACCCAGGAATCAGCACCAGAAGGGCCCAATTTGCTTGTGGGTATTGGGGGAAGTGACTGAAAGCCCGCAGAAATTGGAGCAAGTGGCACTGTTCCCTCCCTGACCCCTCCTGGACATACAGTGTCACAACACAGCATAGTGATTTCCTCCTCACTGGTGAACATCTAAGGCTTCACCCCTTACTGCATAACAGGTGCACCAAGACAAAAAAAGTATGGCCCAAATGAAAGAACAGACCAAAGCTCCAGAAAAAATACAACTAAGCAATGAAGAGATAGCCAACCTATCAGATGCACAGTTCAAGACACTGGTAATTAGGATGCTCACAGAATCAGTTGAGTATGGTTGCAAATTAGAGGAAAAAGTGAAGGCTATGCAAAGTGAAATAAAGGAAAATGTACAGGGAACCAACAGTGAAGGGAAGAAACCCAAAACTCAAATCAAGGATTTGGACCAGAATGAAGAAAGAAACATTCAACCAGAACAGAGTGGAAAAAAAAAAAAGAATTCAGAAAAATGAGGAGAGGCTTAGGAACCTCTAGGACAACTTCAAATGTTCCAATATCTGAATCATTGGTGTGCCAGAAGGAGAAGAGGAAGAACAAGAAATTGAAAACCTATTTGAAAATATAATGAAGAAGAACTTTCCTAATCTGACAAAGGAAATAGACTTCCAGGAAGTCCAGGAAGCTCAGAGTCCCAAAGAAGATGACCCAAGGAAGCACACACCAAGGCACATCATCATTACATTAGCCAAGATCAGAGATAAGGAGAGAATCTTAAAAGCAGCAAGAGAAAAGGAGACAGTTACCTGCAAAGGAGTTCCCATAAGACTATCAGTGATTTCTCAAAAGAAACCTTGCAGGCAAGAAGGGGCTGGAAAGCAGTATTCCAAGTCATGAAAAGGCAAGAACCTACATCCAAGATTACTCTATCCGGCACAGCTATCATTTAGAATGGAAGGACAGATAAAGTGCTTCCCAGAAAAGGTCAAGTAAAAGGAATTCATCATCACCCAGCCCTTATTATATGAAATGTTAAAGGGACTTATCTAACAAAAAGAAGACGATCAAAAATACAAACAGTAAAATGACAACAAGCTCACAACTCTCAGCCACCAAACCTAAAAAATCAAAAACAAAAACGAACTAAGCAAACAACTAGAACAGGAATAGAATCACAGAAATGGAGATCACATGGAGGGTTATCAGCAGGGAGGGGGAGGAGGGAGAATGGGGGGAAAGGTACAGGAAATAAGAATCATAAATGGTAGGTACGAAATAGAAAGGGGGAGGTCAAGAATAGTAAGGGAAATGGAGAAGCCAAAGAACTTATATATGTGACCCATGGACATGAACTAAGGTGGGGGAATGATGATGGGAAGGGGGTTAGAGGGCAGAAGAGAATAAATGGGAGAAAAAAATGGGACATCTGTAATAGCATAATCAATAAAGTATATTTAAAAAATAGAAAGAATCTCTGAGCTTGAGGATATCTCAGTAGAAAACTCCAAAACTGACAAGACGGATAAGAAAGACAAAACCCAGAAGAGAATATCCAATGATTGTGGGACAACTACAAAAGGTATAACAAATGCATAATGGGAATATCAGAAGGAAAAGAGAGAAAAAAGAACAAAAGAAATATTTGAAAGAGTAATGACTGAGAACTTGCCCAAATTAATACGGCACCAAACCACAGATCTAGGAAACCCAAAGAATGCAAAACAGAATAAGTGCCAAAAAACAACATCTAGGCATATCACTTTTAAATTATAGTAAATCAAAGAGAAGAAAGAAAAACCCTAAAAAATCCAGAGGGGAAAACACCTTACTTACAGAGGAACAAATATAAGAATTGCATCCACTTTCTCCTCAGAAACCATGTAAGAAGAGAATAGGGTAAAAGATTTAAAGCATTGAAAGAAAAATACCAACCTAGTATTTTTTACCATTCCTCTGAATTCCTAAATTATTTTAAAGAAAATTTGCATAAATTAAAGTTTAGAATTCCCTCTTTTTACTGTAAATTTCTTTGAATTTTGACTCATACAAGGTCATGTATACATTATTATGGTATCACACAAAATAGTCACACTGCTTAAAAAAAAAACACCCTCTGTTTCACTTATTCAACCCTACCCTTGCCCCTGAAGTTCTGATCTTTTTTCCATCTCTATCGTTATGCCTTTTCTTGAAAGTCATATAACTGGAATCCTACAATAGACTGTGCTTTTATTTAGGAATATGCATTTAATAGTCATCTATGTGTTTTGATGGCTTGATAGCTCATTCTCTTTCATTGCCGAAAAGTATCCAGTGTCTGGATATAGCATGGTTTGTTTGTCCAGTCACCCTTTGGAGGACATCTTTGTTACTTTTATGTTTTGGCAATTATGAATAAAACTGCTACGACATTTTAAATCAGTGGAGTAAATAGCTAAAAGTGCAGTTGTTGGCTTGTATGATAAGACTGTTTAAGTTTTTAAGGAGCTGCCAGACTGTCTTCCGAAATAGCTGTATCACTTTATAGTCACATCAGCAATGACTGAGAGTTCCTGTTGCTTTGCATCCTCACCAACAATTAGTTATGTCAGGTTTTTTTTCAGCCATTCTAATAGGTAGGTGGCAGTATCAACTTCACATTATGTAATTTAAAAATGTTAGAGCCATAAAATTCTATTGTTGGAAATATTAAATACCTTACTTTCTTAAATTTGATTGTTTCTTTTTGCAGACCCTATTTGAAACAAGAAAAAATATAATATTTTAAGGCATTCATATTCTCCATTAATGAACACATGTTTGTGTATAAAATTTCATAATTTCTCCCAGTTCTGGTGACCCTTTTCTCCATCATTGTGTGGGCAAATAAATGTGGTTCAAGCACAGTTCTTTCAAGCTCCAAAATTATATCTTAAATGGTATAATCTAGTCTAAACTTTCCTGATTAGGAGATCCTTCACTCTTGAGTTCAAATGAAAAAACAAACAGGATTTTGAAACAATTCAATCAATATTTCTTATCTTATGTTTAATTTGAACTCTTACAAAATAACATTTACATATTTTCTTAGTTTGACTTCAAAAGATTGATTTTTATGCTATTAGTCAAAGTGATATGGATGATTTTCCTAATAAAATTTTGTCCCTATTGTATTCTATATAAATCCATTATTAATTTGAAAGGGTTTAGGATACCAGCTTTTTGAGGACCATGAAGCCCCCTAAGATTGCTGACTGTAGCTTTTCTCATTTATAAGAGAATTCCTCCCTCCTAGAAAAGCCCATTAAAAGCAGAGATGCAAGTACATTTGGATGGTTTTTACAAACTTTTTAGAGCATCTCCGAGGCACATTTATTTCAGTTTCCCTAAAATTAACCACTTTATTGAAATTAAGGAATATTAATGCTTTCCCAAAAAGAGATATCTATCCTTCAACCTGTGCCATATTTTTGACATTTGACAGCTTTGATAAACATGTTCTTAGCCTATTCCTTAAGTAATGCCTCCACCTTTCACTTTCAAGATATTCCATTTAGATTAACCAAGCACTTGCCTTTTACTTCAGGATGTGACAACAAAGAATTTTCACCCCATGAATAACTCCTGTTGGATCTTCCTAATTTGTTCACCTGGATTTTCATCATGATAGTTAAAATCAGACCTGACATTTTAATAGCAGGCTAACTTATCCTGATTTAAGTTGAAACTTCTAACTCTTACATCATGAACTCTCACACACACACAGAAACATGCTCTCATTAGATTCATACATTATCTAACATATATAAATCAATGCAGGTATATAACCTAAGTTGTTAAACTTCTTTGACAAGAGTAGTATATTTTAATCATTGATTTTATACAAATTTAGTACTATTTCTCATTTGTAAAAAAAAAACAAAAAACAAAAACTAATCCTTACATAACTTGTAAAATTTGCCTTGTTGCATAAACGAGCCCCTTTGCCCTTACCATGGAACAGGAAAGGGTAGGTAGGCAGTGGAAGGGTTTGAACCCTGGCAGAATTAGGTCCAAATCCCTGGGCAGAGTACCTGATTCTCAACCTGTTTCCTCATCTCTCAAGTGGGGATGCTACAGGTTTAGAGGCACTGCCGGAAAATGACTTGATCCATTCATTGGCTTGCTCCGGTTGCCCATGACTAATCGTAACTTTACAACATCAGTTACTTCTCGCTGTCCAAAAGAGGAGTCAGCTTTGGTCTGTCACCCCAGAAAACTTTGTTATTGCAATATGTGTTAACCCACTTTAGGGATGTTCTTCCTTAAAAAGCAAAAACAAAAAAAAATGCTACAGAGAAAAATATACACACTTAAAAATCTCAAGATAAAATGCGTTTAGTACTAAGCTTCAAAATGATTAAGTTCAGATTTCAAATTAAAAACTATGTCTATGCATATTTCAGGGTAGTGTTTCTGTTTTCCAGTTTTTTTTAAAGCACTGGGTTTCTTTTTACCATAAACACAATGCTTTTGTTATCAAGTATGCTTTTTGTTATGGTGTAACCATGATTTACAATATCACTTATATTATAAATGTATAACATACACATATATTAATTTTAGTTTTGTATTTGACTTTTATATTTTAGAAAGCCTCTGGCTTGCTTTTTTCATTAAAGAAAATGAACCTAGCACCTCTGTTTTAAATTAAAAAATATTTTTAATCAATATATGAACATTAAAATTAGTCAATAATATCACATAGTGAGAGTATGTATTTTATTCTCAAAGGTCTATTTTCTCCAAATTAGGTGGAAATTTTGCTTTTGAATGATCATTATTTAAGAAGCCATTATAAAAAAAAACTATACATCTTCTAGCATTTTCTCCAAGGACAAGTCAAGGGAAAAAAAGGCCTATTTCAGAGCCATTAAATTTGTAATAATTCCTTTGTTGTTGAAAGAGTTTCTATGCATTTTTATACTCTACCACAGGGTGGAGTATTGCTTTAAATATGGGACCTTTTCACACCATGCATTCCTAACTAGATTAATTCTGTTATGTGGATAAATAGTGAAATGGGGTTTTAGTGAATGTTGATGAAATTTTAGGTACTAAAACATTAAGCCCTATAGGACTTATTTGATATATTAGCCAGGTATAATTAAGAACAAATAGTAAACGAATGTTTCACTTAATGACTCCCCTACCCCAACAAAAGAAAGCAAAGAAGCCTATTCCAATCCTATGGAGTTGTTATGATATAATGTCTTGAAATTGTCATTAAATTGTATGTATTTCTCCTTCATAGGCAGGAGTCATGTATATATTCATTGTAATAATGCAGTTTATATTGAAAAATATTTATTAAAATAATACATTACATTACTTTGAAAATACGGCTGTGCTACTGAATTGCTTCAGAATCATCAAGCTGAATATTTGACTTACCAAAACAAAGTCTGTATATCAACATTATATAATTCCTAGCTGAGATATAGCAAAAGTCATCTCCTTTCAGTTACTCAATACTATTTAAAAAAAAACCCAACTTTTTTATTGTTGTTCAATTGCAGTTGTCCCCATTTTTCCCATATTACTCTCCCCCGCCTCACCCACCCTCACCTCCCACATTCAACCTTTCCCCTCCCCTGTTGTCTTTGTCCATGGGTCCTTTATACATGCTCCTTGATGTGACCCATCCCTTCTATCGCCCATTTCCCCCCTCCCCCTCCCCTCTGGTTTTAACTCAGAGAAAGCAGAGATGTTCCCCCCGGAAGCTGAGACTACTGGGACAATTTTTACGGATCTGACAGTCATGAAATTACACGTCCATGGCATTTGTTTGCCTGATGTCCCTTGTTTGTTACTCAGCAGACTAAGGGCAGGGGCTATGATTGGGCAGCAACACCAACTTCATACAAATACAAATGCCAATTCTGCATAAAAACGAAGAAAGCATGCTTAAATAGTACGCACGGGCTCACATCCAGACCTCTAGGAGAAGACCACTGAAGAGTTTGTTACATGTGACTTAGACCAAAATAGACTCATCCAGACATTTGTGTTTTCAAAATATTTCAACTTATGATCATCAAATGAAGCAAGTGAAAATGAAAAGGACACTTTCCCTAGCTCCACACCTCATCCTGAGCATGTACATGGAGCCAAGATTAAGATGGTAATGGAAGACAAATTCAAATTTAGAAAGAGAAAGATGACATTTAAAGGCATTATTTCAGAACTGAAGAGCAATTTAATTTTTCTTTTTATGGTTGCTGAGTAGTATGAAACCAAATATTTATATGTTTAGTCCAACAACTTAATTTTTATTCAAATGTAATTCATACAAAATTAACAATTTTAAAGTGTACAGATTCAGTGCCAATTAGTGCACTTACAATGTTGTGAAACTACCATCTCCATTTCATAACTTATTTCGTCACCCCAGAAGAACACTCTGTGCAGATTAGAAATAAGCAATCCCCATTCCCCACTCCCTCCATCCCCAGACAATGACTACTCTGCTTTCCGTGTCTATGGATTAACCTATTATGGATATTTCATATAAAAGGTATCATACAATGCATGGCTTTTTGTGTCTGGCTTTTTTTTACTTAGCATACTGTTTTTAAGGTTCATGCATGTTATAGCATGTATCAGAATATTGTTCCTTTTTATGGCTGAATAGTATTCCATTGCATGTATAACCACATTTTGTTTATTGATTCATCCATTGATGGGCTCTTGGATTGTTTCCATCTTTTAGCTACTATGAAAAATGTGGCAGCGAATATTGGCGTACGAGAATCTGAGTCCCTGTTTTCAGTTCTTTCAGGTATACACTTTCAGGTGGAATTGCTGGGCCACAGGGTACTGCTACGTTTGGCTTTTTGAGGAAATGTCAAAGTCGTGTGCAGCAAATGCACTTTTACAGTATCACCAACAATGTATGAGGGGCCCAGTCTCTCCACATCCTTATAAACTTTTCTTTCTGTTACTTTTTTTAATCATTTTTTAATGAATGTTCAAATATAGATGTCTCCATTTACCCACCACCACTTTCCTCTGCTCCGCCCCCAACCTCCCACCCTCAGTTCTGTCCCCCTTTGGCTTTGTCCATGGGTCCTTTATACATGTTCTTTGATGGCCCTTTCCCTTCTTTCTTGCCAGCTGCCATTTTTGTTGTTTTGTTTTTAATTATAACTATTTTAGTAGTTGTGAAATAGTATCTATTGTGGCTTTGATTTGCATTTTCTTTTAAGATTTTATTTATTTATTTTAGAGAGATGGGGAAGGGAGGGAGAAAGAGAGGGAGTGAAACATCAATGTGTGGTTGCCTTTAGCACACCCCATAGTGGGGATATGGCTTGCAACCCAGGCATGTGCCCTGATTGGGAATCAAACCGGTGATGCTTTGGTTCACAGGCCTGTGCTCAATCCACTGAGCTATACCAGCCAGGGCTGATTTGCATTTTCTTAATGACTAATGATGTTAAGCAGCTTTTCATGGGCTGATGGCCATTTGTGTGTCTTCCTTGTTTAAATGCCTATTTAAATTTTTTGTTCATTTATTAATCAACTCTGTGCGTTGTAGAGTTTTAGGGCTTTAAAAATATATTCTGAATATTAAATCCTTATTGGATAATTTGCAAATATTTTATCCTATTCTGTAGGTTGTCTTTTCACTTTCCTAATAATGTTCTTTGCTACACAAACATTTTTAATGTTTATTGAAGTCCAATTTACTCTTTTTGTTATTGCTTATGCTTTTGATGTCAAATCTAAGAATCCATCCCCAATTATGAGGTCATCAAGAATAACCCCTATGTTTTCTTCTGATAGTTTTATAATTTTAGCTCTTATACTTAGGTTGTTCATCCATTTTTATGTTAATTTGCCTATGAAGTGAGGTAGGAGCCCAATTTAAGTTTTTGTATAAGGTTACCCAGTTGTCCCAGCACCTTGTTAAAGAACTGTTTTTTCCTCATTAAATGGCCTTGGTAACCTTGTCTCAAACCAATCGTCAAAAGGTGTTTGAATCTATTTCCGGACTCTCCATTCCTTTTCTTTTGTCTGGTTTGTATCCCTATGCCAGTACCATCCCGTTTCCAATACTGTAACTCGTAGTAAGTTTTGAAATCATAATGTGAGTCCCCCATCATTAACTCTTTCAATGTTGTTTTTGGCTCATTGGCATTCCTTGAAATTCCATGTGCATTTCTGGTAAGATTTTCCATTTTCACAAGGAAACACAATTAGAATTTTGATAGAGATTGCAATGAATCTGAAGATCGTTTTACAGAGTATTGCCATCTTAACAATATTGAATCTTTCAGTTTATGAACACAGAATGTGTTCTTTCCATTTCTTTAGGTCCTCTTTGATTTGTTTCAGCAATGTTTTGTAGTTTTCAGTAAGCAAGTTTCTTGCCTTCTTGGTTAAATTTTTTTCCTAGGGATTTTAGTCATGGATACTAATGTAAATGACATTTTTTTCCTTTTAACATTCAGGATTTTTACTGCTGCTGTAAGAAACACAACTGTTTTTTTTCATTTGATTTTGTAATACAACTTCGCTGAATCTGTTTCTTAGCTCCAGCAGGGATTTTTTGTTTTGTTTGTTTCTTTGGGATTCTATATGTGTTAAATTTTGTCATCAGCAAAGAGAGATAGTTTTGTTTCTTCCTTTCCATTTGAATACTTTCTATATCTTTTTCTTGCATAATTGTCCTAGCTAGGACTTCCAGTGCAATATGGAAGAGCATTGGTGAAAGCTGCATCCTTGCCTTGCTCCTGATCTTAGGGGGAAAGCTGTCAGCCATTCACCATTGAGTAAGATGTTAGTTGTGGGTTTTTCATAAGTGCCCCTTATTAATGTTAAGGACTTTCCTTTCTATTCCTAGTAGTGTACTGAGTGTTTATATTATTCAACATTGTTGGATT
Organism: Trachops cirrhosus; assembly: GCA_028533065.1. Classification (NCBI taxonomy): domain Eukaryota; kingdom Metazoa; phylum Chordata; class Mammalia; order Chiroptera; family Phyllostomidae; genus Trachops; species Trachops cirrhosus. The sequence goes on from CM052549.1 coordinate 15,889,130, forward strand.
TTGCCAAATGTTCTTTCTGTGTTTACTGAGATGTTTATTTTTTTCCTTTATTCTGTTAATGTGGTGTGTTTCATTGATTGATTTTCTTATGTTGAACCACTCTTGCATTTCTGTGATAAATTCCACTTGATCACGGTATATAAACATTTCAATTTGCCATTGGATTCAGCTTGCTAGTATTTTGTTGAGGAATTTTTGCATTTATTTTAATAAAGGATACTGATCTGTTATTTTCCTTTTCTTCCTTTATAATGTCTCTGTCTGGCTTTAATATCAGGGTAATACTGGCCTCATAGAATGTTTTAGAAAGTGTTCCTTTTCCAATCTTTGTAAGAGTTTGACTAGTTTTGTTGTTCATTCTTCTTTAAATGTTTGGTAGAATTCATCAGTGATGTCATCTGATTATGGACTTTACTGAAAGATTTTTGATTACTTATTGATTTAATATCTTTTGGGATTTTTATTTATTCTTGAATCAGTTGTGGTGATTTGTGTGTTTCTAGAAATTTGTTTATTTCATCCATATCAGTTTTTAGCCTACAATTGCTCATGGTCGTTTATTTTCCTTTCTTTTTTTGATTTAGTCTTTATTGTATTCTTTTTCCATTGCCAGTTAGTCCCCTTCCCTCCCCCATCAATCATTCATGGTAGTTTCTTATAATCCCTTTTAATTTCTGTAAAGTCAGAAGTAATATCCTGATTTGCATTTCTAATTTATTTGTGTATTCTATTTTTTTCTAAGCCTAGCTAAAGTTTTGTCAATTTTCTTGATCTATCCAATCAACTTTAGTTTTTTAACTCTCTATTGTTTTCCTTTTTTCTTTCTTTCTTTCTTTCCTTCTTTCATGTTTTTAATATAGTTTGATTATGCTATTACAGTTTTCCCATGTTCCCCCTTCATTCCCCTCCACCCTGCACACCGTCTCCCACCCACATTTTCCCCCTTAGTTCATGTCCATGTGACATACTTGTAAGTTCTTTAGCTTCTACATTTCCCCTACTATTCTTGCCCTCCCCCTGTCTATTTTCTACCTACCATCTATACTTATTCTCTGTACCTTTCCCCACTCTCTCCTCCTCCTAGTCCCCTGTTGCTAACCCTCCATGTGATCTCCATTTCTGTGGTTCTGTTCTTGTTCTAGTTGTTTGCTTAGTTTGTTTTTGTTTTTGTTTTAGGTGTGGTTGTTAATAATTGTGAGTTTGCTGTCATTTTACTATACATGTTTTTTATCTTCTTTTTCTTAGATGAGTCCCTTTAACATTTCATATAATAAGGGCTTGGTGATGATGAATTCCTTTAACTTGACCTTATCTGAGAAGCACTTTATCTGCCCTTCCATTCTAAATGAAAGCTTTGCTGGATAGAGCAATCTTGGATATAGGTCCTTGCCTTTCATGACTTGGGATACTTCTTTCCAGCCCCTTCTTCCCTGCAAGGTCTCTTTTGAGAAATCAGCTGACATTCTGATGGGAACTCCTTTGGAGGTAACTGTCTCCTTATCTCTTGTTGCTTCTAGGATTCTCTCCTTCATTTTAATCTTGGGTACTGTAATTATGATGTGTCTTGGTGTGTTCCTCCTTGGGTCCACCTTCTTTGGGACTCTCTGAACTTCCTGGACTTCCTGGAAGTCTATTTCCTTTGCCAGATTGGGGAAGTTCTCCTTTATTATTTGTTCAAATAAGTTTTCCACTTGTTGCCCTTCCTCTTCTACTTCTGGTACCCCTATAATTCGGATGTTGGAATGTTTAAAGATGTCCTGGAGGTCCCTAAGCCTCTCCTCATTTTTTTGAATTCGTGTTTCTTCCTTCTTTTCTGTTTGGCTCTTTCTTCCTTCTGGTCCACTCCATTGATCTGAGTACCAGCTTTCTTCCCATCACTATTGGTTCCCTGTGCATTTTCCTTCATTTCACTTAGTGTAGCCTTCATTTTTTCATCTAATTTGTGACCAAATTCAACCAATTCTGTGAGCATCCTGATCACCAGTGCTTTGAACTGTGCATCTGATATGTTGGCTATCCCTTTGTTGCTTAGTTGTATTTCTTCTGGAGCTTTGATTGTTGTTTTGTTTCGGCCATTTTTTTGTCTTGACGCACCTGTTACATAGTGAGGGGCAGAACGTTAGGTGTTCACCTGGGTGAGGCAACCCAGTGGCTGGGTTGTGACGCTGTATGTGGGGGAGGGGTCCGAGAGGGAACAATGGCGCTTGCTCCTCTCTCTGTCGGATTTCAGTCCCTTCCTCCATGTCCCCCAAGCAAACTGGGCCCTTCTGGTGCTGATTCCTGGGTGGGTGCATTTGTGAATGTTCTAGGACCCTGTGGGTCTCTCCAACGAACTCTCCTGTGAAGCTGGGAGTCTCTCCCAGAACCTCAACCCCCACAGGTATTTTCAGTCAGTGATTTGAGGCTTTATTTCCCCAAGCTGGGGCCCTGGGTTACGTGGTCTGTCTCACTTCCCAGCTGCGCCTGGTTTATCTGTGCTCGAATGTAGGACCACCCAGTCCACCAGCCGTCTTGTGCGCCACGTCCACCCGGCTGCCTGACATCACCCCTCCTACCCATCTGGATGAATGTTTCTTCTTTAACTCCTTGGTTGTTGGACTTCCATACGGTTCGATTTTCTGTTGGTTCTGGTTGTTTTTTTGTTTTTAAATTGTTGTCCTTCTTTTGGTTGTGCGAGGAGGCACAGTGCATCTACCTATGCCTCCATCTTGGCTGGAAGTTTTCTCTATTGTTTTTCTAATCTATTTTATTTAATTCTCCTCTAATCTTATATTCACTTCTCCTGATTTGAGGCTTAGTTTTCCCTTCTTCCTCTAATTCCTTAAGGTGTAAATTTGAATTGTTAATCTACAATCACTTTTTTGTTAATGTGGATATTCATAAGTACACATTTCCCTCTGAGAATTGTTTATGCTGTATCCCATGCTTTGGTAATTGGTATTTTCATTTTCATTCATATCCAAGCATTTTCTAATTTCCCTAATGATTTCTTCTATGACTTATTGGTTGTTTAAAGTGTGTTGTTTAATTTCTATCTATTTTCAAATTTTCCAGTTTTCCTTCTGTTACTAATTTCCAGCTTCATTTCCATTGTAATTGGAAGACAGTTAACATGGTTTCAAGTGTTTCAAATATATTGAGAATTGTCATATGGTCTAACATATCTCCTAACTTGGACAATATTTCATGTGTACTCTGCTTTTGTTGTGTGACATGTTCTGTTAGGTCATATATGTATATGTCGGGACACACACTTGTGTGTGCATATGTATATACATATATACACATATATATACATATATATATAAAGCTGTTATGTCACTGTGATATGTGATATGTCACTGTTGGGGCTAGCTGCTTTACAGCATTGTTCAAGCTCTTATTTCCTTATTAATTTGCTTTCTAAATGTTCTCTCCATTATTAAAAGTGGATTGTTGAAGTCTCCCATTATAATTTCCAAATTGCCTATTTCTCCATTTAATTATGTCAGTACTTGTTCCATATATCTTGGGACTCTTTTGTTTATATGTATTTGTTTATAATAATTTTCATATCTTCTTGTATTAATATACAATTTTCTTCTTTGTCTCCTGCCACAATTTTTACTTTAAATCTATTTGGTCTGATATTAGTGTATTTATACTAGGTCTCCTTTGGGGACTATTGCTATGGAATATCTTTTTCCATCCTTTCACCTTCAATGTATTTGTGTTGTTGTGTCTTTAGTAAGTCTCTTGTATGCAGCATATCATTTGATCATGTTTTGTTTTGTTTTATTTTTCATTCTGCAAATCTGTCTTTTAACTGGTGAGTTTAATTGATTTACATTTAAAGTGATTACTAATAATGAAGGGCTCATTTCTGCAGTTTTGCTACTTGTTTTCTATATGTCTTATATCTTCTGTATTCCTCATCTCCTCCAATACTGCCTTCTTTTGTTTTTGATACAAATTTTTAAGTAAACCAATTGACTCCTCATTTACACATATAATATATATATTTTTAAATCAAGTTTATTGAGATATAATTTATGTACAGTAAAATTCACCCTTTTTGGTATAGTTCTATGAGTTCTGACAAATATATATAGTAATGTTAACTACCTCCACAATAAAGATAGTGAATAGTTTCCTATCCTTCACCAATTATTTATTTTGGCTTTTGTAGTCAACCTACTTCACAAGTCAGTTCTTCACAACTACTGATCTTTTCTCTGTCTTTATAGATTGTCCTTGCAGAAGCATACAGCATGCAGACTTTTCTGTGGTAATACCACTTAACATAAGATATGCCCTCAGCAAATTTTAAAATACAGTATCATGAGCTACAGGGAATATGCTATACAGTAGATCTCTAGCACTTATTCATCTTGCATAACTGAAACTTTGTACTCTTTGACTAATATCTCCCTGTTATCTTCTTGCTCCAGCCCCTGATGTCCACCATTCTATTGTGTTTCTATGAGTTTGACAATTTAGGTTTCTGATATAAGTGGTATCATGTAGTATTTTCCTTCTGTGTCTGCCTTATTTCTAGCTAAATGCCCTGTAGATTCATCCCTGTTGTTACAAATGGCAGAATTTCCTTTTTAAGGCTGAGTAATATTCCATTGTGAGTATATAACAACTTCTGTCTGTTCTTTTGTTGATGGACATTTAGGTTGCTTCTGTCTTCTTGGCTGTGATGAACATGGGAGTGTGGTTATCTCCTCAAGGTCCTGCTTTCAATTCCCTTGGGTATATACTTAGATGTGCAATTGCTGGAACTTATGGTAGTTCTATTTTTAATATTTTGAGGAACTTCTATACTGTTTTCCATAGTGGTTGCACCAGTTTACATGCCCTAAAATGGAAAGTTTCCCTTTTTTCCAAATTGTCACCAGGCTTTATTTTTCTTTTTTTAAGTAATAAACATTGTAATAGGCTTGAGAAGATGTTTCATTGTGGTCTGATTTACATTTCCTTGTTGATTAGTGATGTTGAGCATCATTTTGTATATTGACCATTTGTATGGTTTTTTTTGGAAAGTGTCTATTCAGGTCCTTTGCCCATTTTTGAATTGAGTTATTTGGTTTTGGGGTTTTGGTTCTTGAGTTTTTTGTTTGTTTTTTCGCTATTGAGTTGTATGAGTTTCTTGTATATATATTGACATTAACCTTTCCATAGGTTTTCTTTTTATTTTCCTGATTGTTTCTTTTGCTGTGGGAGGCTTTTCAGACTGATGTAATCCATCTTGCCAATTGCTTTTGTTTCCTGTACTTTTAGTGTCATATCCAAGCAGTTAAGGCCAAGACTAATGTCAAGAACCTTTGCTCTTGTTTTCTTCTAGGAGTTTTATGGTTTCAAGTCTGACATGTAAGTCCTAAACATTTCTGTCATTTTTTTGCATGGTATAACCTAAGGGTCCAGTTTTATTCTTTTGTTATGAATATCCAGTTTTACTTGATCAGCCAGACTGAACATGAATAAAGAACAGCAAAGTTGAATAACACTGTAGACCAAAGGGATCTAACAGACAATTATAAAACATGCAATTTAACAACAGCAGAATACGCATTCTCCTCATGTGTACACAAAATACTCTCCCAGGTAGAGCATATGTTAAACCACAAAGCAAGTCTTAACAAATTTAAGGAGACTGAAATCATATCAAGCTTATTTTCTGATTACAATGATATGAAACTCAAATCAATTATAGAAGAAAAACATTAAAATTCACACATACATGAATATCAAAAAAAATATACTCCTGAACAACCAGTGGGTCAAAAGAAAAGTAAAATCAGAAAGTATCTTGAAACAAAAGAAAATAAAAATATAACTCACCAAGTCTTATGGGGTGAAGCTAAAGCAGTTTCAAAAGGGAAATTTATAGTGATAAATGCCTATATTAAAGAAAAAAATAAAAGTTGTCATAAAACAGAAAACCCAACTTTATACCTTGAAGAGTTATAAAAAGAACAAGCGAAACCCGGTATTTGTAGAAGGAAGGATATACAAAGAGCTGAAATGAATGAAGTAGAGAGTAGAAAGACAATAGGAAAAAAATCTATGAAACTGTGATAATTTTAAGATAAACAAAATTGACATACCTTTAGCTAGACTAACCAAGAAAAGTGTGTGGACTCAAACAAACATAATTATACATGAAAAGGAGATATTACCACCTGTACCAATACAAAGGTTCATAAGAGGCTACTATGGACAATTAATTATACCCCAGCAATTAGATAACCTGGAAGAAAAGGATACATTCCTGGGAACATAGAACCTAACCAAGACTGAATCATGAAGAAACAGAAAATCTAAGCAGACAAATTATTTTTAAGGAGATGAAATCAGTAATCAAAGATCTCCCAGCAAAGAAAAGTCAAGAACCAGATGGCTTCACTGACAAATTCTATCAAACACTTGAAGAAGAATTAATGCTAATTCTTATCAAACTCTTCCAAAAAAAATGGAAGAGGAAAGAACACTTCCAAACTCATTTTATGAGACTAGTATTAACCTGACACAAGCCAGACAAGGACATTACAAAAAAAATTACAGTTGAATATCCTTGATTAACTAACATGTATGCAACGATACTCAACAAAATATTAGCAAACCAAATTCAATAGCAAATTAAATGTATCATACACCATGATCAAGTGGGATTTATTCTTGGGCTTAAGGAATGATTCAACATAAACAAATCAATAAATAGAATACACCATTTTAACAAAGTGAAAGATTAAAAAAAGATTTTTAGAGAAAAAGAGAAAAGATCACCAAAATAGATACAGAAAAAGCATTTGACAAAATTCAACATCCTCTCATGATACAAACTTTCAACAAACTGGGTACAGAGGGAACACACCTCAACATAACAAAGGCCACATAAGACAAGCCCACAGCTAACATGGTACTCAGTGGTGAAATGCTTCAAGCTTTTCCTCTAAGATCAGGAACAAGACAAGGCTGCACATACTTGCCACTTTTATTCAACATAATACTGGGAGTTCTTTCTCAAGCAATTAGGCAAGAAAAGAAAACATCCAAATTGGAAAGTAAGAAGTAAAATTCTCTGTTTGTAGATGCCATGATGTTGTATATGGAAAATTCTAAAGACCACCAAAACCTATTAGAACTAATAAATACATTCATTAATGTTACAGGATACAAAATCAACATACAAAACTCAGATGTGTTTCTAAACATTACCAGTGAACTATCTGAAAGGGGAATTAAGAAAACCATCCCATTGAAAATAGCATAAAAAATACCTAATCAGCAAAACAAACAAGCAAGCAAAATAAAACCAGAGACATTGAAATTAAGAACAAACTGACAGTAACCAAAGGGGAGGTGGGAGGGAATAATGGGGGGAAAATGGGGAAGAGTTTTCAGGAACAACTATAAAGGACACATGGACAAAAACCAAGTGGGGGTTGGGATCGGGATGGGAGGTGGGAATGGCTGGGGTGGGGGGTAGTAATGGGGGAAAATGCAGATAACTATACTTGAACAGCAATTAAAAAGTTAAAAAACTAAAATAAAATAAAATAGCATCAAGAAATAAAATACTTAGTTGTAAATTTGACCAAGGAGATGAAATATATGTGCACTGAAAACTATGACATTGTTGAAATAATTTGAAGAAGACACAAATGAATGGAAAGCCACTGTTTGTGTGTCATTCAAAGCACAGATGAGTTTAGAAAGATCACAGCACTCATTCTGTGTTCACCTCACAGATTATTTCCTGTTCAAGACAATCATTAGGTGCTGTGTTTACTGATAAGTATTTCCATGCATATAAGCTTCAACTGTTAATAAAATGGCAAATGATTTCTGGAATCAATTTCAATTTGTAGTTATACTTCTTGTCACTAAGATATACATTCTCATCTTATACTCTCTGCCTTCTCCCACTGAAAACTCTTATCTAACCAGTGCCCAGTATTTGATGGCTTCATTGATTTTTCTTCTGAACAGTTTCCATGGGATTTTCCTGTAAAAAGTGGTAGGATTTGTGTCAGTGTTCCAACTGCAGGTGGCACTGACTGACTTAATTTGTCAGTCCTTTTCCTGGTTATTCCTTTTCTTAACCTGGAAGGGAACAGAATACTACACATCATGAATCACGTTGAAGGAAAAGCCAGAAGAATAGTTCCTTTGAGAGAGCAGTTTCATGTGGGAAACCATTTTCTCTTTTTATCTATTGTGCTCCTAGGAGTTCAGCCAAGACCACATCTGTTTAGTTTATTTGATATATCTTAGCATCCAGCATGGTGACATGAATATGTAGACATTTGATAAATGCTATATCATGATAGTTGGGGTTATCATTGTCAGGGCGATTATGAAGCCTGTTCAAAAAATGATTTGCTGGTGCGACTTCAGGGTAAGGTATGTTTTTCCTTTAGATTTCTCTTTTAACAGAAGCCTTGAGTGAACTACCTTTGTTTAAACATTCAGCAAATCATAGGAAGGAATCATAGGGGCCACTTAGTCTATATACCCAATGTTACACAGGAAGAATTTGGAATTTGAAGAATGAGGAGGTTTGACTTGTTCAATATAAAGAATGTAGTTAGTTCCAGCTCTAGGGGAAAAAGTGGGTTCTTTGATCCTAAACACAGTGATATTTCCACTATACTAAACCAAGAAGTTGCTTTTGCTATTACAGAATGGTAATTTATAGCTCTTATTCAAAACCATGTTTTAAAGTTATGCTTTAGAACTCTAAATGGAATAGGAAGAATACTGAAAATAACTTGATATATTCCCTCCCAGTTTGGAGATTCTGATAGAGTGGGTGGGCCCATCCCACTTTATTAGGCATTTATTGAATAGTAATAAAAAATGGAGTTAATAGAATACAACCTAATTAAGTCTAGTTGGGTAGCCAATTTCAACCCCAGCTGACAAAGGGCGCTGGAAGAATTTAAGTGAATAGAACTTCAGGGTCTGTGTTAATATTGGCTTTGGGGAATTTAAAAAATTTTAGAGACTTACCTCCCTGGTGAGATGGCCAGTGTTGAAAGCAAATCTCCTTTAGAGTGATTCAGGTATCAATTTCTGTTGGGGTTCAGGGAAATGGCTGGGGATTTTATAATACATAATATCATATATATTCTGACATTGATGATTTTCATTGGCTGAGGCAAATTGATGTAGTGTAAGATGAAAATCCTATACATCCCAAAGTAGGCTTGATGCAAAATGCAGCTACCACAACAAACCTCAAAAGACATTTGTTCATTTGGTTAATTTTGTGGCCAAATGTTTTATTTCATAATTCTGGAAGTCAACCAATTCCCTGTTCCCTCACTACATTTCAACACTGAATAAATACAGTGCTGGACTTGGCCCACAGAAAACGACCTGCTATCACTCATGCAGGCAAAGCCACAAGTTCTGAGTAGATTTGGTCCTACTTCTGGATTGTGGTAGGGAAAATAAATGCACACACTGACTTATGTCTGTTTCTTCAGGTGACTTTCACCTTGCCTGACTTGATTTGTGCTGAGGGGACCACAGAGAGACCTTCATCTGCCTCCCAGCAACCAAAGGTCAAGCTATTTTCATGCTTCTCTGTCTCATTTTCCTTTCTTCTGGGGCTGATACTATTATTTCAGTCCTTATATTATTGTCACACCTTAAAAAAACCCCTATTTTTGCTTTGTGATTAATTGCAGGTCCCTTTTAAGCATAGTGCAAACCTATTTAATTATTTTACAAAAAAAGAATTCTTACATAGAGTCTTTTTTTTTTCCCTGTTCCTGGCCCCAGCCACACTGAATGATTTGCTCCTCTCCAAACAAATCAGGCATCCTCATCTCTTTTTGCTTTTGTGTATGCTTCTTCATTTGCCTAAAATGCTCATTCTTCTGTACCTGGCTGATTTCTACTACCCTTCAGGATTTAGCTGACCTCCAAAGAAAACCTTCCCTGCCCCATGCAGTCTGGATGAGGCACCCGTACATTGTATCATGGCTCATCTCTCTACTCCTCACACTATATTTATGCCATTTTGTTGCCCTAATTTACCCCACCACCCCCTCCTAAGCCAACTTAGAGCAATCGCTGGCTTCTTTTTTGACAGCCTGAGCCCTCTCAGTGGAGGACAGGAGCAGCGCCCTGTTCCAAATGAATTCCACTCTCTGGAAACTTCCTGAACCCGACAACAGCCAGCTCTATCAGCCTGGGATCAGTCAGGAAAACAAAGCCACTGTTACCATTCCAAGAATAAAAGGTTTCATTAGAAATTTGGCTTTACAAGGCTGTTGGAAGACCTGGGGAGGGGAGGTCAGAGAGTTGTCATGGAAAATCAAGGGCACTGATGCTGCAAAGTCAGAGGAGTTGGTGAACACTTCTGCTACCTGCAGCAATAATGTCAGAGATTCTTATGAGCTCACGGAAAAGCTGCTGTGGCTCTTAAGCCTTCTTACAAATGTGGTTGCCGACACATCCAGAGAATAATAGCTTCATCTTCTCTTCTGCTGCCCAAACTTCATGCAGCTTCCTCTCAAAGGGGACTCCTCTCCAGAATACAATAGGGAAGGGGAGTTTGGGGAATTTCCCTGACCTTAGAAGGGTGTGGTTATGGCACTGAGTTGGTGGCCGACAAAGCATCCCAGCATCCTCTCCTTGTTTCAGACGTGAGCAGGTTGGTGGACGTTTGTTGACGACCCACCCCTGCCAGTCATTGTGCTAATCAGCATTTCACGTTTTCTCATTGAAGTTCCACAGCAATCCCAGTGGTGGTGTGGACGGAGGGCCCCTGAGGGGAGAAAGCTTTATTTTCTACATTTTACAAATACAGAAAAAAAGCTAAGAGAGGATTCCCCAGCTGAAGTAACAGAGGAGCTATGGTTCAAATCCAAATCTCTCACAAGAGACCCCAATTTATGACCTGCATGCAGCATTGCCCCTCTCATCCATTCCTTCGCTAATATAATTATTGGTTGTGGCTAAGGGAACCGAAGCCAGGTGATTTTCCCATGTGGTTTCACTGCAGATGGCACTTTTAATTCCAATGATTCTTGTATAAGTATCACTTGGGGAGATATCTTCAGGGGATGTATATGGGTTAAAGTCCAAAAAAAAGGTGGGCTCCCAAAGGAAGTGTCTGCAATTTTGGAGAAACTAAATAGAATGGGTACATCATGGATGGATGGATTCCTTCTCCAAAATTATTCAAGGCAAAAAAAAAAAAAAAGCATCTGAATATGGTTTAGAGATGGGATTAATCTTTTTAAAAATGGGAAATAGTAACCCTGCTGGACAATTGTAAAAATAATCTATCCCCTTATGACTTGTAACACAGCACAAAAGTATGCTGAAATGAAGCAAGTTGCAGTAGAAATGAAAGCCAGTTATAATGGTACAAGAAAGAGAGAATGAACCAGAAAGAAAAGTGTACTAGTGGTCATCAGAAAAATTTTAGGAAGGAAGAGAAAGAGAAAGAGCAAGAAAGAGTAAGAGAGCACAGAAGTGACACTGGCTGTGTATGGAAGATTCAAGTAACAGGTTCTGGCCCACAGGAAGGAGTAATCTGTAGGACAAGAGTGTTCACAGGGCTTGGCGAGGACACTTTTAGTCCCACCCCAGGCCTTTGGTGTGATCTCACTCTCTCCAAACCATCTCTGCTTGCTAATTCCATATCTAACTACTTTGATACTGAGAGTTGGTTATCTAGTATAGCAGAAATATTTTTGATTATTGGAAAGATGTGTTCAAAGATAAATGCATATATCTGAAATTTGCCTTATAAATTTATGTCTGATACATATATACAATCAGACTCATAAATTTTCCAAGGTCTCACCGAAGAGCTGGTATATTGAAATCTTGGATGCAGAAAGTTCAGAGTCAAGTACTAGGCCAGTATGAGGACTCAGTCAAGATTCAGAAACCTCATGATGACTTTATGATACAGCCTACTGCCTCACCCCTGAGGGAAGTGCAGAGTGTATTTCAGTCCAGATACAGGTGAGAAAGTTGTGTCACAGGAGTGGCACGGGGAATTAGTGTGCAGTGAGTTTGATGGGAAAGATGGTCCGAGGTTGTCCCCATTTGGTATCTGTGACGATTAAAACATTTGTTTAAAAATGGCAGTAAAACTACCCTCTAGATCCAGGAGAACATAGTTTTAATTAATAATAAATCTCCCATTTTAGGGGGATGGGTTTAAGAAGTGTAATTTTAAAAAAAATTCATGAGGCACAAGTAATAAGTTGTCTATGATGAAATGACATTTTTAACCCTTTTGATCAAATTGATTTCCACTTGTATATTTGTATAGCCCAACAATAAACATCATCCAGTAGGAGGTAATAAAACATATTAATGTACTAATTCAATAACTTTTCACTCCAAATTTTGAGGAGAAATAAGAATGTCACTGTGTGAAGCAAATAAGCTACTTTCAGTGGTTTCAAGTCAATTGCACCACTGGGCATTCTCAAAGCGAATGATCTCTAGCTATTTCTGCATATTGTCTCCAAAATCTTTAAGCTTCTTTCTGTTCAGTCAATAAAGCTGCATCACACCAACCTGTCATCCTATCATCCTTCACCACTGGAATTCAAAAGAAAAGCTGTTGCCGAGGTGGCTTGGAAGGAAACACAAAATCGTGAGATTTTCAGTAAATAAGGCCCCTGGGCAGCATCGGTGAAAGGCAACGTACCCCCCAGGGTCTCTGCTATTTCCTCCTAAATGGTAGCTGCAGTGTAGCTGGGGGAACGCAATATGAATAAGGAGAAGGAGCCCAGTGGCGGGGAGATTTGGTAAATCAACTGTTCCTCTCTGGAAGTCTGTGTGAAAAACAATGCCAAAATCAAAATCCAAAAGTGCTGGGTGGAGTGAACCCAGTCTCTGGATATTTGGCTGTACAAACTAAAACTCTCCAAGCCTTCAGGCCAAATGCAGTGTGATTGGCAGCTTGAAGAGAGGGCTGCGATGGGAATAGCAGGCATGTGGATCAGGGCTGAGGTGAGTGAACAGAAATGCATGGATCCCAGGAAAAAGAGTGTGGAGAGAGAGAAATGACATTTTGGCATTCAGGAAAGTTTCTGGATTCAGCATATCATGTCGAATAAAAGATAATGCGCACTTGGCAACAGAAGTGAAACTTAATGACTCATTAGTTGAGATAAGTCTTACTCCTCTTGAAAGAAATTCCATCTCAGCTTGCAGACTTGAGTAATTACGTTTGTCAAGAGCAACTTATTTAATTATAAATCAGAACGGGGATGAAACTGAGTAGTAGCAAAAGGGAAAAATAGAAGAAATAATGATTAAAAGGTTTCGGAATAGTGTAATGTATTTAGGCATAGGTAATAAATTGCTAAAGTGTGAACGTAACAATTTATAAACATGTGATATGTGACCCTGCTGGGTTGATTTCTATTTTATCTAAGTTGGTGTTCTCATTGGTAAATCACACCAGCCAAGTCCAAAAATGGAAGAATGCACACAAACACAGGCTATCATTTCTATAAAAACCAAGACTTTAACCTGGAAACCTCTGATGTGTGGTAACAGAGAATGCAAATATGTAGAAGAGTCACATGAAATCAGGCACTTGATTATCAAGTTCGAGGCAATTCTGTTTAATCTGCGATCTGAACTGTCTGCATCCCCAATTGCGGACCCAGAGGACTGCTTAGGCAGTGATAATCAGTGTACATGTGATATGTAGAGAATTGTAGACTGTATAAACCAAATCAGGATGAACATATTTTTAAAAATTCTATGTGGATTATTTTGAACAGAATTGTTCCATTGTATATTTGTTTCTCATCATACAAGAAAGACAACATCCAAACATAGGACATGTTCCCATAGGCTTACCTAGTGGAGGGTGCAATTCTCTGAGAGTTGAACCCCTGTTTCTTCTCTTCTGTATAAGCTAAATTGAAAAGAAGTTAATAGAGAGTATTATGATTCTTGGGATTTACCAAGATGGAACTAACTGCCTTTTGATCCTGTGATCCCACTGCTTGGATTATATCCTAAGAATCCTGAATCACCAGTTCAAAAGAATATATACACCCCATTGTTCAGAGCAGAATTATTTACAATAGCTAAGTGCTGGAAATAGCTATTACTGAAGTGCCATCAGTAAATGAGTGGATCAAAAAACTCTGGTACATTTACACAATGGAATACTACACAGCAGAAAGAAAGAAGGAACTCGTACCCTTTGCAACAGCATGGGTGGGATTGGAGAGCATTATGCTAAGTGAAATAAACCAGTGAAAGTGAAGGACAAATACCGTATGATCTCACCTTTAATAGGAACCTAATCAACAAAACAAACAAACGAGCAAAACAGAACTAGAGACATGGAAATAAAAAACAAACTGACAGTGACCAGACAGGAAAGGGGCAGGGGAAAAGGGAGAAAAGATGGGGAAGGTCAGTGTATAAAGGACCCATTGACAAAGACAAAGGGAGGGTAGGATTGAACGTGGGAGGTTGGGGGTGGGTAGGGCGGGGGAGAGTAATGGGAGGAAAAATGTGGACAACTGTAATTGAACAACAATAATTTTTTTTTAAAAAAATAAAACTTTTTAAATCTGCCAATTTCAGTTCTTAATTTTCAATATAATGTTGCTTGGGCATTTTTTACATAATACAAATGTGTAACAAACTTACTCTTAAACCACTCTTAATGGTAAAGAACTCTTAAAAAAATTGAGAGATTAAAAGGCCAAATTCATCAGAAAAATGCTCAAAGAACATAAATAGTTACTTGACAGGGAAAGATATACAAATGACCCTTAAATACATGTAGAGATGTTGATTCTTAATTTTTGTCCAAGCAATTCCATTTTTAGTCATTTAATCTAAGTTCTGTCCCTCAGAATACAAAAAATCTGCTTAAGGTAATTCATTGCAGCATTACTTACAATATTTAAATATTGGAAATGACCTGAATGTCCATACATAGGAGAGTAGTTGAATAAGCTATGGTACTTTTGTATAATGGAGGACCATCAAGTCACAAAAAAGTGAATATCTCTATTAACTGATATAGAGGGATTTCAAGGATATATGTGCATTGCATGAAAAATAAACAAGGGACAATTTTTTAATATTACACCTCATCTTTTGTGTGAGATAAAAAGACCACGTGTATGTATGCACATTTCTTTATTTGTACATATCTATACTATAGACAGAATATTTGTGCCCCCCCAAATTCATATGTTAATACATAACCCCCGGTGTGATGGTAGTAGGAGGTAGAGATGTCACATAAGACACAGATACCTGGAAGATAGCATAGAGTGATACTAAGAACACATCATCAACTATTCCTTACTGATTATAAACTGTCAATGTTTATGTTGATCACTAGACTTTTTCCTGCTTCCCATAACTTTGAAATGCTTACTACAACTTCTTCATGTCCACTTACAAAAAAAATATTCTTTATTTCCTCATTATTTTTTTCTTCTCTTACCACCCTTCTAAATACCTATAGCTTCATTCACCAGGACTATTTCTGACTGCTGATGGTAAACTTCATTCATAACTTCATAACTTCATTATGGAATTATTTCAAACTCCAAATTCTTCAAATAGATTAAAGAGTCCCTTTAAATTTTTAGACATGGTTTTTCTGTAGTTTTTCTAGTTATTGCACAAGTTCCTTGGGAATTCCCATCTGTATTCAGTGTTCAGCTGGCACCAGGTCACAGTTATTTTCTTATGTTCCTCTCTTAAAAGAAAAAAGAAGTGAATTAACCCTAACAAATAGCAATCATATTTTTGTAAACATCAAGGTAAGGGTATTGTTTCTCAATACCTTATATAGTATTTTTTAAAATCCTGACCTGAGGACATGTTTATTGATGAGAGAGAGAGGTGAGAAACATCGATCAGTTGTCTCCAAGTTGTGCCCCGATTGCTGCCGAACCCATAACCTAGGTATGTGCCCTGTTCGAGGATTTAAATTGGAAACTTTCAGTGAACATGATGACGATCCAACCAACTGAGCCACCTAGTCAGGGGTCTAGTATTCTTTATTTATGTTTATTTATCTAGAGCCCAGTTCCCTAGACAGATTCATTGGAAACTCAGCTAATGTGTGGCTGGGAGTGCTGACCTGCAAAAGGATTAGCATACTTCAATATCATACCAATGTACAATGTAGAATAATCTAAACCAACAGACAATTTTGAACTGTATCAAAATTCAAAATATTTAAACTTTTAATTAACAGTACAAATTTAAAAAATTAACAGTATGAATCTCAGGTCTATTTCCAAAGAACACATTCATTTGAGGAGACCTAACATTATCCATAAACGGATATGGTTATCCATACAAACATAAACAGAAAATGTTATTGAGATCTTCATGCAAAAGACCAGGGGGCTCACTGCAATTTTAAGAAACTTCCCAATTTCAATTGAACTCTGAAGCAGTCAGGTCTTTTACAGATCTTGTATGAGCAAGTAAGTATTCAAGTATATATTCTCTAATTCTAGGATTTTGGGCATTCCTGCTTTGTTAGGGACTGAATGTTGTGTCCCCCAACCCCACATTCACTTATTGAAGCTCTCACCCCTGATGTGATGGTATTTGGAGATTGGGCCTTCAGGAGGTAATTGGTGTTAAATAAGCTCACGAGGGTGGAACCCTCATGTTGGGATTAGTGCCCTATAAGAAGAGGAAGATCTCCCCCCTCCCCCTGTCATCTCCTGCCTTCCAACTCTCTCTCTCTCTCTCTCTCTCTGAGAAGGCTGGAAGCTGGGAAGTGTCTATCAGAAACTGACTATGTTGGCACCTAATCTTGAACTTACAGCCTATAGCTTATCTTTCTATATTTTGAACAGAATCTTTTGTAAAAGAAATATTTTTAATTTCAGTGAAGTTCAGTTTACCAGTTTCCTTTTATAGATTGTGCTTTTTGTGTCAAGTCTAAGAATTCATTGTCAAGCCCTAGATCCACTGTAATTGTGAATTTGGTTCTTTCTGTTTTCATTTCTGTGAGCTTTTTTTCCTACCAGGTTTTGCAATTTATTGTCTACTTCTATGTCTTTGTGGATTGGTTCTTTTATCATTATATAATACCTATCTCTGTCTCTGGTAATTGTCTTTGTTCTGAAGTCTATCTGACGTTAGTATAGCCACTCCTGCCTTCTTTCAATTAACATCTCAAATATATGTATTTATTTATCCTTTTACTTTCTACCTGCCTATATCATTATATTTGAAGTGATTTTTATCATTAACCAGATATAGTTGTGCCATGTTTTTTAATCCAATCTGCCAATTTCCATTTTTAATTGGTAAATTTAAACCACATTGTTATTATTGATGTGTTTGCCATTTTGGTTTTGTTTGTTCCTTCTGTTTTTCATTTTTCTGTTTTCCTTTTCACGTCCTCCTGTGAGTTACTCAAATGCTATTTTACAGTTCTACTTTGATTTCATGATAATATTTTGAATAGAACTCTCTGAATAGATTTCTTAGTGGTTGCTCTAACTACTACATTATATGTACATAACACAATTAATTGATGTCCTCATTTTTCTCAGTTTAAGTATGGAAACTTTAGCTTCTTTTTAAAAAAATATTTTATTTATATGTTTTTAGAGAGAAGGGAAAGGAGGGAGAAATATGGGGAGAGAAACATCAATGTGTAGTTGCCTCTCATATGCCCCCCACTGGGGACCTAGCCCACAACCCAGGCATGTGTCCTGACTAGGAATGGAACTGGCAACCCTATGGTTCACAAGCTGAGACTCAGTCCACTGAGCCACACCAGCTGGGGCAAAACTTTAGCTTCTTTACTTCTCATTACCTTCACATATTTACAGTTGTCTTAAACATTTCCTCTATATTTATTTAGAGCCTCTATATTTCCTCTATATTTATTTCCTCTATATTTATTAATTATAAACATATAATACTTTATAATTTTTGCTACAACCATCAAACATAATTTTGAAAACTCAAGAGAATAAAAACTTACTATATTTACTCATATTTTTGCTTACTATGCTATTCTTCCTTCCTGATATTCCAAGGTTCCTTTTTATATTGTTTCCTTTCTGTTTAGAGAAAGTCCTTTAGCCCTTCTTCAAGGTGAGATCACCTGGGACAAATCCTCTTAGTTTTTCTTCCTCTTGATTTCTACTTCTTTCCTGAAAGACATATTCACCAGCTTTACCACTGAATTGAAATGTCTTCTGTCTGCACTCTATGGATTATGATAAGGTATCGTCTATCATTTTAACTGCTTTCCTCCTCTTCATGTCTTTCTCTGACTGTTTTCAAGATTTCTCTCTTTAATTTTCAGTAGTTTAATTTTGCAGCCCTTTGGTATTTATTTTTTGGGACTCATTCAGTGTCTCAAACCTGTAGGTTTATATCTCTTAACCAATTTGGAACAGTTTAGAGGCATGGACACAGTGAACAGACTGATAGTTGTTGGAAGGGAAGAGGGAGAGGCAAAGGGAGGGGGAGTCTAGATGAAAGAAGGTGAAGGGATTAGCCAAAGAATGTGTATGCATAACCCATAGACACAGACAATAGTGTGGTGATAGCCACAGGGAAGGGACAGTGAGGGCTGGGTGGAGGTGGACAAAGGAGGGGTGGGGAATGGAGTCATCTCTAGTAGTGTCAACAATAAAGAAAAAAATTGCATTAAGTTTTCAGCAATTATTTCTTTTGAGTATTTTTTTTTATCTCTTTTCTTTTTCTCTCATCCTTTTTAGGACTCCAACGACATAATATGATAACTTTTGTTATAATCTCCCAGGTCCCTAGGCTCTGTTCCTTTATATTTAGTTTACTTGACCTTGGTTGTTCAGAGTGAGTAATTTCTTCCCTTTGTCCTTTTCATCCTGCCCTTGAGCCAACCACGCACTGGCCTTTTAATTCTGGTTATTGTATTTTTCAGGTCTGATATTTCCATTTGGTTCTCTACATCATCTCTTTCTTTGCTGAGACTTTCTAATTTTTCACTTGTTTGAAATATGTTTTTAGTTGCTCCCTGAAGGATGTTTATGATGGCTTTTTAAAGATATTGTCAGATAATTCTAACATCGAGGTCATCTTGGCGTTAGTATCTTTTGTTTGTCTCTTTTTATTCACTGTAAAGTCTTCCTGGTTCTTGATGATGAGAGACTTTTTATTGCAACCAGAGCAATTTTTACTGTGCTCTGAGACTCTGGATCTCGTTTAAACCTTCTGTTTTCTTACTTTGTTTGACGCTGCTCTGGCAGTAGAAGACAGAGCACCACATCATTATTGTTAGCTGGTGGCAGAAGTCCATATTCCCCACTCATCCTTCTTTATACGAGAAGGGAAGCTCCTCATTACTGCTGGGTGGATTTAGCTATTGTCAAAGTCCTGATTTTCCACTAGGCCTCTTCTGATACCACCCAGTGGAGAGGGGAAGGAATGCCTTACTACTTCTGGGTGTAAGGGGATGTTCAGGCTTCCTAGTTGGTCTCCACTGACCCTGAGGCTTAAAATGAGGGCTGGCCAGCAGGGACAAAGGTCCTAGCTTTCCACTTGGAAAGCCACTTGGCTTTCCCTGACATCATCACAGTGAGGGTGTGGAAGGTATCTCATTACAACCTCATGAAGGTAAATTCTCGGCTTTCTACTCAGCTTTTAAGGGTGAGGGTTGGAGTTACACTGCAGAGTTTCATGTGCTGTTTGGCTTATTTTCTTTTCCTTTTATTTTCCAGTTACAGTTCACATTTCATACTATGTTAGTTTCAAGTGAATTGTGATTATTATCTAAATGTTTTCAGTCTTGGATCACAGAATTTTAACGTTTAAAGGAACTTTAAGGCAGATCTATTGTTAATTTTTTGAAGTATCTCCATACTGCTTTCCACAGTGGCTGCACCAGTCTACATTCCCACCAACAGTGCAAAAGGATTCCCTTTTCTCCACATCCTGGCCAGCACTTGTTTGTTGATTTATTGATGATAGCCATTCTGGGAGGTGGGAGATGATATCTCATTGTGGTTTTAATTTGCATTTCTTTGATGATTAGTGACATTGAGCATCTTTTCACATGTCTGCTGGCCATCTGTATGTTCTCTTCGGAGAAGTGTCTATTCAGGTCTTTTGCCCATTTTTAAAATAGATTGTTTATTATTTTGGTGTTTAGCTTTATAAATTCTTTATAAATTTGGGATATTAACCCCTTATCTGATATGTTGGAAAATATATTCTTCCATTGTGTGGGTTGTCCTTTTATTTTGTTAATGTTTACCTTTGCTGTGCAAAAAGTTTTTAGTTTGAGGTAGTCCATTTGTTTATTTTTTGTTTTGTTTCCCTTGCCTGGGGAGATATTGGGGATAAAATATTGCTATGAGCAATGTTTGAGATTTTGCTGCCTATGATTTCTTCTATGATTTGTATGGTTTCGGGTCTAACATTTATGTCTTTGCTACATTTTGAATTTATTCTTGTGTGTGGTATAAGAAGGTGGTCTAGTTTCATTTTTCTGCACATATCTGTCCAATTTTTCCAAGACCATTTAAATTGTCTTTAGCCCATTGTATGTGCTTGCTTCCTCTGTCAAATATTAATTGACTATAAAGATGTCGGCTTAAATGATCCCATTCATAATTGCTTCAAAAAGAATAAAATACTTAGGAATAAATCTAATCAAGGATGTAAAAGACCTGTACTCAGAAAATTATAAGATACTGAAGAAAGCCATAGAAGATACAAATAAGTGGAAGCATATAGTATATTCATGGATAGGAAGAAATAACATAATTAAAATGTCCATACTACCTAAAGCAATGTATAGATTCAATGCAATCCTTATTAAGATTCCAATGATGTATTTCACAAAACTAGAACAAATATTTCAAAAATGTATGTGGAACCACAAAAGGCCCTGCATAGCAACAATGATCCTGAGAAAGAAAAACGAGGTTGGAGGAATCATACTACTTAATATCAAACTACTCTCTACAGCCATAGTAATCAAAAAAACAACATGGTAGTGGCATAAAAACAGACACATGGATAAATGGAACAGAATAGAGAGTCCAGAAATAAACCCATACCTTTATTGCCAATTCACCAAGACATGGAAGTAGTCCAAGCATCCATTAGTAGATGAGTGGGTAAAAAAACTATGGGACATTTACACAATGGAATACTACTCAGCAATAAAAAAGAAATATTATCTTTTTTGATCGTACAGATGGACCTGGAGAACATTATGCTAAGTGAAATTGCCAGTCAGAGAAAGACAAATAACATGATCTCACTCATGTGTGGAATCTAATGAACAAACTGACCTAACAAGGAAATTAGGGACAGATTCACAGATAGAGAGCAGGTGACAGCAAAGGTGCAAGTGCGGGATATTGTAGGGGAGGGACTGAGCAAGAAGGAAAAAGGACTCAGGGACACGGACAACAGTGTGGTGATTGGGTGGGTGCAAGGGACTAAATGGTAATGGGAAAAATACAATTAAAAAAAGAAAGAAAAGGAACTTTAAGAATCACATATTCCAATCCTTTCATTTAACATATGAGGCCCTGAGTAATGAACTATATTGTCTGTGATCATAACTTCCCATTAGTATGAGACATTGGATTAAAACCTAAGCCGTGAAGCCCACTTCATGGTTCTTGGTCTTTTACTAGGCACTTTATACAGTAAAATTAATTCAGGGGATGAAAGAGATCCTTTGTAAATATTTTAAAACTATTTTGCTTTTTTAGACAAGTACATATTTATAAATTTAATTGTTCAAACATAAATGTTTCACTTCATCAATGTAAATATGATATTGTAGCAAAATCCCAAAGCTTATAGAACTATGATTTCAATAAAAATTTGTGTATTCACATGACCTTATCATTAAATATTTCTTCTCCTTTTTCTTACATACTTCCCCGACATTTTCCCTATCATTTGCTCCTAAAACACTTTACTGTTTGAAGTTCAACAGGAAATATGTCATTATAAGAAATGCTATCTCAAAGCTGTGCCTTAAAATTAGCTCCTTTTTCAGAGTTTCTGCCAATTTTAGCTGATTTACAATTTTCATTTTAACTTGGAAATCTTCATTTTAACATTTTAACATAATAGTTAAGCACATTATAACATAATGATTTAATGTCTTATTAATATAATAATTTATTGAGTGTCTACTGTGAACTAGTCACTGGGCCAAGTATTGAATTCTAAAAATTATTAAAAACTAATCATATCTTTTAGATGTTGATAGCTTGCGATATGACATAGATTTGCAAATGTGAAAAATTATAATCAAGACTGTTCTTAGAACACTATCAAGACACTATATAACAAAACACTAACTTCCTTTGAACTTCTAAATTCAAGCACAAGGCAACATGTAAAAATACTCCACAGTTAGAAAAGCTCAGGGATCTTGTTTCTAAATTTAAAATCTACAATGGAAAAGCAGATGATTTTCTTAAGTTTGCACATAAGAAAGAAATACAGGCACACAAAGCTGAAAAAGAATTTACTTAATGTTAATTTACTTTGATAAAGATTTATATTCTCCTATGAAACCAGATGGTAAAGATTATATATTTTGATATAAAATAGGTAAATACGCCATGATGGAAAGAAAGGATTACGGAGAGAACTTTGATCTATGGAGGTGCTAGAAACAATTAAAGATATGAAAGGAGTATCACCAGTCCCAGATGGAGTTCCTGTGAATTCGACTAAGCGTTACAAGACTGTTTGACAATTCTTCTCGCAGATGTTTTTAATCTTGGATTAAAAGCCCACGCGTTACCTGGATGCATGAAAAAGGCTACTTTGGAAGTGATGGCGGGAAAAGCATCAGGAACTTGACTCAAGTTCTTCATTGTTATTGATCTTTCTGACGTCAGTGTCCATCAGCCAAAAACCACTCTTTGGTGATTATCTGTGTAGAGTGCATAAGAAAGGACGTGGGTCATGAGATCATCTGAAGAATATGAAAAGAAGGAAATCAAACACGGTTATATATTTTCTGAAAGTATCCAACAATGAAGTTTTACAGTAGAACAAGCAAATTAAAAATGTAGATTAGATTATTTTACTAGGGGTATGTCATCTGTCTAAATGGCAGAACAGAGGACATCTCATCCTGACATGTCCCAAAATTCTAGAATCTAATTGGGGAAGACTACTGAAAATTACTGTCAGAAAAGAAACAAAACATCTTGGCATGACCCAAAGTGGTGAGACATCTGTTATCACAGCCTGGAGTTTAGCTCTACAAGTTAAAGGGAAAAAAATGATTTTAGGTTCAATGATATCTGATTACTAGATAACAGATAGCAAATAATTAGTCATTTACTTTATTACTATTGGATAATTTGAAAAGAATATTTCCAAAGACCTGGAAATGATCGGTAGACATTTCATTCACACTACTGAAGTTTTTTGTTAGCATCTTCCAAATCTCGATTGGCAAACATCAAATATGTTTATTCTCAGTTGAAAGCAAATGTGCAAAATCCAAAAAGAGGATTTCCATAGGTACAATCTATGGAACGACGAAACAAATGTGAAATCTCAAAATTATTACAATTGCATTCATAGGTAATAATAGAGTTACTAAATGAATTATAATAATAAAAATTAATTTGCCAAGAATCTCTCTCTTCTCCCTCCCTTTTTTCTCCACCACCTCCGTCTCTCTCCTGCTCTCTCACTCTCATTCTCACTCACTTTTTTATTCCAGACACTTCCATTTAGAGTCCTAGAGAAATAAATATTTCAGAGAGGAATTCCATGCTTTCTTTGGAGGGAAAATTCCCCAAGAGTTCAATAACGCTCTATAGAAACAGTCAGCGGTGGGAGGCCTTTCCTACTAAATTTAAAACAATATTATCAGGCATGCCAATTAAAACCCTTGTGGGATTGGGTGTGGTGGTAGAAGCAACTTCAGGTCACTACAGAACACGGAGAAAATGTTCAAAGCAAACCTCTAAATGAAATTGGGTCTCTTTTCCTCCCATTTTAATAGAAAGGATGGTTCATTCTTATATCCACTCTATTGTTGATATAACCTTAAAGTTTTGGCAACACGTCTCAGAAAATCTGACCACATCCCCACCTTTTATTCCATGAAAGATGGGGAAATGCTGATCTGGGTAAGTTTCTGAGGAGACAGAGAGAAGGTTCGTGAACCTTAGCATTAGAATAGTTCTCAAAGCAAGACTGTTCCAAGAACAAGTTTGGATAGAGGGAGAGCACAAGGATTTTCCATTTCAGAACTCTATTTTCTAAGTTTTGTATGACTGACCACCCAACATAATAAATTATTGTTAGTAAATCACTGATGCCTTTTCCTTTAGTCCTAGTTTTTACAAAGTACATTGTTTTCTATAAAATAACACTTTAATTTTCTATAGATTTTTATTACTCTGTCTTTAATACCTGTAACAAAAAGGCTATGTGAAAATAAAATGGCAGCTATTACATGATTAAATTTGGGAAAATTTAATCTCTCACATAATACACATACAGAAACACAATTAGGTCATCTTCTGCAAAAAACTTTAGATTATAAGAGTAGGCCATGAGCCAGCATGTTAGTTAGTCTATCTGGGCTGCTGTAAGAGAATACTATAAAGTGACTGGCTTATAAACAAGAGAAATTTATTTCTTACACTTTCAAAGGCAGGAAAGTCCAAGATCAAGGTACCTGCAGATTTGGTGTTTGGTGAGGGCGGGTTTCCTGGTTCACAGA
The DNA here is from genome assembly GCA_028533065.1 of Trachops cirrhosus. Taxonomy (NCBI): domain Eukaryota; kingdom Metazoa; phylum Chordata; class Mammalia; order Chiroptera; family Phyllostomidae; genus Trachops; species Trachops cirrhosus. Next base: position 15,913,845 of record CM052549.1, read on the forward strand.
CAGCCACTTTCTCATTTGGTGAAAAGGGGCTGGGAAAGGTCTGTGGGGTCTCTTTTATAAAGGCACTAATCTTTCCATAAGGACCCATCTTCATGACCTGATCACCTCATAAAGGCTTCACCTCCAAATACATCAGCTATCAGTATTTAACATGAATTTGGGAGGGGCACAAACATCCCATCTATACAGGACAGTGGGAAACCGAATTAATGTTTTGGATCACGCATAGGCTAACTCTAAGGAGGTGCTTGTCTTCAAATTATGTTGTGCTGTGCCATCCCCACAGTTTCCTTCTACCTTGATAGAAAGGTAGTTGTACAGAATATTTAAGGTAGGATGAGATGGTCACTTACATCACCCACTAGACAGATTTTTCCATAGAAACAAAATTGAAATCAAGAAGGAAAGGTGGGGAAAGGAAATGGGATTCATATCTGACTGCTTTGGGGTAGAAGGTCATAATTAAGCACAGGAATTTTTGGTGGTTATAATTGCCTCTCTGAGGGGCTCATATACCCTAAGTAATCAATAGGTGAGTCAGTGGTAAATAGCTATTTGAAGTTATCTTCCTGTCCAGAATTTTCCCTCTGCCCTATGGCATACGGTGTTATTAAGTCTATATTTAACAGATTCATTATTTCTCACCTGACACAAGGTTTTCCAGGTGAAGTACCTAATTTGGACTTAGTCTAATAAATACATACCTATGTAATTGTGTTGACTTTTTTTAAAGTCTAATATTGGATTTCAATATACCTGGAGAAAATGGACAAATTAGGCATACTCATTTCTAAAGAGTGTGATATGGGATACTGGACTCTTGGACAGAAGTTCTGCAGAGTAAGAGTTATTCAATGCCAGAAAGAAGACACTTAAACTCTCAAGCAGCCTCAGAAAATTATCCATAAAGTCACTCTTCACCCTAAAAATCTAGTCAATATTTATTGCTATTAAAAAAGAATTGCAGTTCCTAAAAATACTTAATTCTCTGAATCTTTTTTTTAAGATATATTACACTATGCTTATAAATTGGGTAATCTTCAACAAGGTGGACAAAGTCTCCTTAATATACAAGTGAATTTGGATACAACTTGAAGACACTGGTAAATGTTTCCAGGAGTAGCAGAATAAACTACTCTTAAATATTTTTAGAGTAGAAAACAAAGCCTATTGTTGAAACTACTGAAAACAGAAAAGGAGAATCATCATGAACACAATTGCTTGAAAATAGTTGAATTGCATGTTCAACCGTCTTAAATCTTGTAGAAACTGAGAAGTATTGCCCAAAGTGAATAAGTTCACTGTGATGCCGGCACTCCTCCCTCCCAGTGTGGAATCAATTTAATATAGAAAACCCGCACACTGAAAGATCTCACTTGGGGTGGGATGGAAAGTTGTGAGAGAGGACACTTTGGGAGGACAGAAAAAATGCTTCCACTGGTTTGTTCCTTTCAAAATTTCTATTTCTTTAAGGTAATTTATATACATATAAGTACAGTCATGCATTGCTTAAGGACAGTGATCCATTCTGAAAATGTATCACTTTTTAGTTGATGATGCCATCATTGTACAAATATCAAAGAGTACACTGACATAAACGTAGATCATATAGTCTACTACATACCTAGGCTAAATGGTATAGCCTATTGTTCCTAGTCTACAAACCTATACAGCCTGTTACTGTACTCAACACTGTAGGCAATTGTAACATAATGATCATTATTTATGTATCTAAACACAGAAAATGTACAGCAAAAGTATGTTATAAAAGAAAAAATTACAGCTCTATAGGGACTTACATGAATGGAGCTTGCAGGACTGGAAGTCGCCCAGGGAGTTGGTGAGTGAGTGGTGAGCCCACAGGAAGGCCTAGGACAGTACTGCACACCACTGTACTTTAGAAACACTGTAGGCTTAGGCCACACGAAATGATAAAACATGAGACTAAATCAAGCACAAGAGAGAATTATGCAACCAGGACACATGGCTAATATGCAATGTATGAGGCTGCTAGCAACATCAATAACCTGGCATACTATTTTATAGAAAAAAACTGTAAGTAGAAAGAGTACACTCTAAAACAATGATAAAGCATAGTAAAATATATATGAACCCATACATTATGATCAAGTGTTATGTACTGAACATAATTGCATGTGTTACAATTATATACAACTGGCAATGCAGTAGGTCTGTTTACACCATGTGAGCAATGGGTTTTGCTACAACATTGTGACAGCTATGACTCACCAGGTGATAGGAATTTCTCCACTCTTATAATCTAATGGGTCCTCCTTTGTATTTGTGGTTTGCTGTTGACCAAAATGTCATTACAAGGCTCATAACTGCACAATAACACCACCTACATGCACACACAAATGGAAACCTCAAATAAAACATTCTTTATGAGCCTATTTTCCATGGTCTCATTTTAATCTTTACACATCTTACATGACCTTTGAGCATCTACCTCCTCCCCCTGTACTGCGAGCCCCGATGCAGGTGCAGTTCAGGCCTCTGAGCTTTTCAGCAGAGATGCAGTCGCCCTGTCCTGTCGGCCAGGTTCTCAAGCACGTGACAGTGAAATACTCCTGACTAGGTGTCAGCACGCTCCTTCCCCTCAGCTCGGCTACAGATATGCAGTTAGATAACAACCAGCTCTCAAACATGAACCAAAGGTAGTTGTTTGACTTCTGCAAAGATAAAGTCTTGAAACTATAAACAATTCTTTAGAATCTGGCCCAGGCTTGAGTAAGAAAAGTGTTCCTGGTTCTTAATAATACTTTTTTTAGCACCTGACAGAAGAGACACATCGTCCAACCATGTCTAAATTATCTTGTCAGGATTTTGCAGAGACAATGGAAACTTTTCAACATTATACCTTATAAAATTGTAACCAGGCTGAGTAACTTGTTTATTTTCCTCCAAGTGTGCCTTGGTTTTCATAACAGGGGCATTTTCTAAATGTGCTAATGAGCGGCATACCCCATCTGAATCTCAATCTTCATACTGTCTCTGCAAAAAAAAAAAAAGTGAATTTTCAACTTCTGTGAGACCTCGCTTGAAGGCAGTTTTGGCCTTTTTTTCTAATGCACTTACTTGGATAGCCAAAAACGACCTCAAAGAATGATTAATGCCTCGTGGGGGTTGATGACATAAATCTGCTCCGGTGTGCCCGATGCAAGATCCTCAGAAGGAATGTTACAGCTGTATTACTGTGGAAACCTGGTAACACTAAGCAGACCACACCAGATATAAAATCTTCAAAAAGCACAACTACTTAACCTGGACTTGAATTTATGTCTAATCAACTTGTTACCAACAAAATGCAGTGAACTCTTTTCCCTAGAAATTGCATGATATACTGTGATACTACCAAGAAGAAAACCCCTCTTGAAAGTTTCAAATATGCTAATAAAAGAATGAGCAACTTTCTGATGATTTTTATTTCTTGGGTCCCATAAGCATGCGTTTTCTTCTGTCTGGGGGAAGTGTCACGCATCAAGGGCAAGGGGTGGTGGGGTAAAGAAGGTATCAAAAATAAGTTGTTAGGTTGTCGGTCTACACTGGGTAGTGAAACAAAATAATATGTTTTGGTCAAAATGTTTGTGGGTGCAATCTTTAATGGGTTGAAAGAATGATTTTATGGGAAACCTGTATGTATAAATCAACTAATAAAAAGTTGATTCAATGCTCCAACCTGACAGACTAAATAAATTCTGAATTGGAGCATTTATGGTTCTGGTGACACAGGTTGTTTATCTTAGTGGTTAAGAATGTGACCTCCGGAGCCAAGTCATGGGGATCAAAATCCTCAGTGATCATGAGAAAGTTAACCTCCCTGTGCCTCAGTTTCTTCAACTGTAAAATAAAGATGATAGTAGTACCAACTTCATAGGGTGATAACTAGGATTAAATGGCAATATTTGTAAATAAAAGGCTTGGAGCAGTAGCTAGCTGAGGCTCAATAATGCTTGTTATTTCAGATGCATGTAAGTGGTTCCATCAACAACACATATGAACTAAATATAAATATACTCATGTGGTGAGTGTTGAATTTACATAGCTGATTTCATACTCAACTGTTGAAAGAATGGTCTCGCTATTGTGCCTTGGTATAATGCATAGATGTGGTTCAACTTCAAGTCAATCCGAACAGGATGGAGATTAGGATCTTTGAGTTGGAAGAGATTTTGGGTGTAACCCAATTTGGTTTTCTAGAGTAGGAAACCAAGGTCCACAGAAATTAAGTGGCTTTACCAAGGAAACATAAATTCTTAGCAGAGTTCAGCTTTGAATTCAAGTCTTTTGACTCTATGTACATGTGGAAAACTCAAATAGACAGCTGGTAATTCTTTGACAGTGTGTTTTAGTCACTGTATTATAAAAAGATAACTGTACATTAACATGGAAATAATTATACCATTATCTTTTGATTCCTAGAAAGACTCACCATTAAATATACTTACATTAGCCAATACTAATTGCAATAACATAATTAACATTAGCATAGGTATTTATTTTTTGCATACTTATTTAAAATAGGAAAAATATTTGGCATATTTATACTGTAAATACTGCTAGTTTAGAGTATAGTATATTAGCACTATAAGGTATAGACAGCACATAAAAATTCAACTCTATGTTGAAGAAAAACAAAAACTTTGATTATTCATCATGCTGATATGTTTTTTCATTTAATGTGCATAATAATCTCATAAGTAATAGCCATTGAACTTATTCTGTGAATAAGTAAACCGAGGATCAAGATTATTTAGTTTTACCTAGGGTCACACAATTAGTAAGTGGCCCAGATGAATTCAAAGCCAGATTTCTGGCAGCAAACCCCACACTATTTCCAATATACTGGATGAACTTATTCCGTATGTATTTATTCATTCTTTGCTTTGTCTTCTGAAAATATAAAGGGTTCTTGGAGATTATTTCTTTGCATGGTCCAAATCTTTTCAAAATGGTAAATGAAGTTCAACAGGAGGATTTCCTTTATGGTTTAAATTTCTTTGTACAAGCAAAGGCTTCCACGTGCTTGTTACTCTAAGTGTAGTTTCAGGCTCTGCAGTGTGGGCATCACCCAGGAGCTTAGAAACGCAGATTCTCAGCTCCCTGCTCACATCTACTGAATTGGAATTTGCACTTTAACAAGCTCCCAGGTGTTCTATGTGCACATTGAGCTTTGAAAAGCACCAGTCTAAATCACACTGTACATTTAAAAATGCTGCTCAAATACCTATTAGTGGTATTAGTAATGATGGCTGCATCACAACCTAAAACTGACATAATATTGTATATCAACTATACCTTAATTTAAAAAAGGAGTAGAATATTAAAATTGTCCAATGCACTTAATTTAGAATTTTGAAAAGTAAATGATAAGAAAAAAGTCATTTTGTTTACAAAAAAAAGTAACGGTGACTGCAGTATTTGTGTTTTACAAACTAAACAGCATTTGCTTTTTAACTCATAGGTTAAATTATTATGCATCCTTTTACAATTTATTTCCTCTTCAGTTTACCTCAAGCTTCGCACAGCTACTAAAGAGTGCCACTTAAGGACTTTGAAAGCAAAGGAATGATCCAATCCTTGGGAATTTTACACGAATTCTAAAACACCTTCCTGAGAACTAGGAGGGTAAAAATAATGAAGCATTGAAACCCCATTGTTCACTTCAATTGCTAACAGTTACAAACTCTCTAAAACTGGGAGGAAATTTCATACATATCACTGTCTTAATGTTTTAGACAGTGGGGAGAGATAGTAATATATTTGAATAATCCAGAAATTGGGGTATATGACAGACTTTAAAAGCAATGTACTTTAACTCAGAAAATTTCCTTAAAAACTGCTGCTTGTACTATGTGCTTTACAAGTCATATATTTTGTTTTTCACAATAGTTTTATGAGCTATACTTTGATATTCCCATATTTCCATAGAAAAAAATGAGGACCAGTGATGCTGAGAAAATGAATACTAGCCTCAGTAGCTATTACAATGGTAGATTAGATTATTTTTGGCTGCCCACAAGCTCACATTATTTCTGTTTTAGTGGATTTATGCAAAAGAGTTTTATAAGTCATTTAATTTAAAAAGTTTATACTCAAAACATTTGATGCCTTCCACATGAACCTAGTAGACAGAAAAAATGCTTTTAGCTATTATTCTGATCACTCAGTTTACAATCTGATTTTGCAGTTGAGTATATATATATCCTGATGACTAAATATATTGTACAAAGGTAGTGTTGAATTTCAAGAATATAAATATACCAAATTCTATGATAAGTACCCTTCCAAACTTTTTTCTGTGTTAACTTGACTTTTCTTTCTATTCAGGGTGTTTATTTATCTCTTATAATTACTGACTCTCATTCATGCTTCCTTCACCAAGGAATTTATCTGGTTTAAACCAGAATGGAGCTAGTGTGACAGTTCTCCAAGTCACCCCGGTCACTTCCTGTGTTTCTCTACCATACACAGAGACTCCGGTATTACTGGAATCCAACTTACATGGTAAACGATGGCTCAGCCACTTTCTGTTCAAACTGAACACAAATTATAAAGTCAGCCAGCAATCCTGGAGGACTTTTGGAGGGAGATTCTTTTTGTCTGCTCCATGGTTGTAAAGGGCATGCGATGGTGTTGTGCGGAGCAAATGGGAAAATGCACAAGAGATGGCAAACCTGCCGGGCACCTGCCACTGAAAAGTGGGACAGGGAGTTACTACGTATGTTGTATCTAATGTGTTGTAGAAACAAAATAATAGTGGATGGTAACTACAGTATGTATGTTCACACACGACTGAGAGTTCTATGAATAATTACCTTAGAAATCTTTGGTGAAATATAACTTTGAGAACAAGTGGGAAATAATAAAAACATACTCTTTTAAAAATAACATTTCTTTTCCTCTGTTACTGTCAACTTTCTCACCATATGTTAAAATGAAAAAGAATATTGCCCAAGCTTTGAGAGAAAAGTTTCTAAATCATTATGGCTGTGTTCTGCGATAGTATAGCAATTTTCAATAAATTATGAGAAAATTTAAGAGATTATACAGATATGTGACTTAATCATCAAAGCTGATTCCAAGTGTGATTTAAGAGAAAATGAAGAAGGCCAAAATGAATAAAATGAATTATGGGGAGATAAGCAGAACAACCAGAAAATGGAAGGAAGAGAGAGATGATGAAAGTCATCAGAGAAGCCTTCTTTGAATGACATCTAAGCTGATATTTGAGGGCTGAGGAGGAATCTCTCATGAGGAGCGGGGGTGGAGCATACTGGGGGGAAAAGATGGGAAAGCAGGGAGAGACAGGCAAGGGACCGGGTGCTGAGTCTTGAGGATCCGTGACACTTGCAGTCTGGTTGGAGCAATAACTTGCACAGTAGAAAAGTGAGGGGAACACAGAGTGGTGTGGGGAAAATCTGGAGACCTGCTGACAGAGATAATAAAAGCATCCTATGCTGCTGAGAGATTATTTAAGTTAAGGACAGATTGTGTCTGTTAAAATTTGAACTTGGAGTGGTGGGGAGCATGAATGCAGAAGCCAGAGGAAGTTGATGGTCAAGTGTCGATTGAGAAGGAAGCACAGGAGGAATCGGCAACACTTTTGTGACGTTTGTAGGGTGCGGGAGGGTGGTGGTGGTAGAAAATGGAGCACTGACTGGAAGAGCGTATGGAATAAGATGGGGGTAACAAGTTTACTTTTTCAACTCTATTCTTTTTCAAGATTGTTTTGATTATTTGGGCTCCCTAGAGAGTCCATAAAAATATTAGAATAGATTTTTCTATTATGCCCCCCAAATCACTGAGATTTGATGCAGATTGCATTGAATGTATAGATCCCTTTGGGTAATATAGTCATCTTAAGAATATTAAGCCCCAGCACCATTTATTGAAAAGAGTGAATTTATTTTTAATGGGAAACATTTAACATTTTAAATGTTTCAGATTCTGAAACATTTTTAAACTTTATTTTTATTATTGACACTGTTACAGATGTCCCCATTTCCCCAGATGTCACGGAGGTTTGCCCACCTCCACCATTCCCACCCCTTCTTCCCTAGACCATCGCCACACTGCTGTCTCTGTGTCTGCGGGTTAGACACATACGTTCTTTGGCTAATCTCTTTACCTTCTTTCATCTAGTCACCTCTTCTCTCCCCCCTTCTGAGCACTGTCAGTCTGAAACTCTCTTGAATATAAAAAGGACTTACTGGGGTATCAGGGGTGGAGTGTGAGAGAATGAGGGAGACCAAGGTTGAACTGAAAGCTCTTAGCCTGATGAGAAAGAGTTGCTGTCAAATAAGATGAGGATGCTCTGAGTGACATGATGAGGAACATAATTTTTAAGGAAAGATCATTACAATGGGGAAAAGATCAGCTACATATGAAAGAGAAAGGAGCTGGTAGGATTAAAGGAAAGATGCAATATAAACAGGACAGTACAGTAAGGAGTGAGCTTGCTTGGAAATATTGTGATTATATGCCCAATTGAGGTTGTGGTCATGAATCTATTAATGACACCAAGTTGCCGGATGTGCGGTCACTTCCATTATTGCCAACTTACACACATCCAGAAAAGCAGAAGTTGGACATTTGGTCTCATCCAGAATGAGAATGTAGACAGTGAAGTGTGACAGGGGGAGAAAAAGGTAGTGAATTGAGGAGATTTGTTAATGAGGGTCTACAATGTTGAGCTATGAGATCCAAGGAGCATCTATCGGGAAGTGAAGAGGGACAAAAATATCAACAATGCATATATTTATAAAATTTCATAATCATTAATTCATGTAAGCCTACTACCAGAGATTAGCATTGACAAATATGCATGTAAATTGGTAACGTTGCTGGTAATATTACTGTATAAACTGGTGAATCTAGTATTATTGTGAAATGCAAGTATAGAATAAAATATACTTGCAAAGTTCAAACTTTTTAAATTTATTCTTTGAGACTAGTGGAGTTAATAATAACTTCTTACAGAAATAAATTGTCAACAAGTATAATCAGAACATAATTCTTGAATTTGTGAATGGTTGTTTGCTGCTACTATTTAGTCCTTTCATTCTCATATGTAGACTTAATTTAGTGATTAACTGAAATGTGTGAAGACAGCTTGTGTTGCCTTGGCAGCTTTGAAGATTTACATGCGACTCCTAGTAAGCTGTATCGAATGTGGATTTAATCAGAACTCCTTATCCTCCATTTCCAAGAAAATTCTATAGGAAATTAGACGTTCCTACTTCTGGTGCTTGTTTGGCAAGAAGATTTAGGCTTTTTGTTTTTACGGTTTCAGCATTTCATTATAGAAGGCCTTTCCCCTAAGTCGATCACCTAAGTAACACAGCTAAATCTACTGAGTTATATTAATCAAACAGAGACCAATTAAGTCTCATAACCTCCTCAGGACTAGACAGAAAGCATGATGGGTAAGTTTGGAAAAAGATGCATTTCTTATAATCATTAAAACTTTATCAAAACCAGATTATGAAGATCTAGATACTTATTCACTTCTCTCATAGGGTATTTAGTGCTTATTTATTAAAACAAGGAACAGATTGCCATCACATATCTGGTAATTCTATAGACAACATTAGTTTGTGTCAAATTTCCCAGCATCTCATCTGGTTCCAAGTCTGTAATGCCATGAATTCTCTGTTCATGCAAGAAATATCATTGAGTATAAGTATCATAAGAAACACATTTTCTTTAAACATTTCTGCCTAATATGGAGGTATTAGACTGGTTCTTTATTTTGGAAGCTTTCAGCTAACACCACTCTTAGGCATCAAGAGTATTTAAGGCAGGAGGGATAATCTTTGGGTTTGTCTGATATTTCTTCATAATTAAATTCAGGTTGTAGACTTACCATTAATATCTGTGTGAAATCAAGCCATTCTTTGCCACAGAAAGCAAGTAAAAATGTAGACAAAATAGAAAAATATTAAATATTCCAAGATACTTCAAAGTGACCAAAGACATACAAGAAAATAAGATGTGTTTACTACTAAAAGACTGCTACTTGGAAAAACCAATGGCAATTCTATGGCCTTCTGGCCTGGAGATGCTCCCACTCCCACCCTACTCCACCACTGTAGCTCAGGCAGCAAAGTCTGAAGTTAGAAGTGGTGGGTGATGGTGGACTCAGCTCAAGGTTGATGGCAAAACTCAGCAGCTTTAGGAGAAAAGCTGGTGGGCTCATTCAAGAGAGGGGACAATAGGTTAATATACAAGAGTCAACTCTTTGCTCCTAATACTAGCAGTGAATGATTGGAATTTTGAAACAAAAACACAATTCCATTTATATTAGCACAAAAATTATATATATTATGTGTATAGCATATATATTATATATACATTATGTATATACATTATATAATATATATATATTATATGTGTGTGTGTGTGTGTGTATATATATATACACACGGCCATCCAATGAATTATATATAGAATCTACATGAGAAAACCTAGAAGACTTGATGATAGGAACTGAAGAGCTCAATACATGAAGAAATACTCCATTATAGATAGAAATACTCATGAAGATGCTAATTCTTCTCAACTCAATCTACAGATTCAAGAAAATCCCATTGAAAATCAAAAGAAGTAAGTTATTCTGTGGATATCAATAAACTTATTCTGAAGTTTATATAGAAAGTCAACAGACCCAGAATAACTAACAAAATATTGTAGAAGAACTAAGTCAGAGGTCTAAAACTCCCCACTTCGAGATATACTATACAGCTACAGTAATCAAAGCAATATGGTATTTTTCCTATATTTTCAAAATAGGTTTTAATCAAGCTTTATATAAAAATTGTTATACAACTATTTATTAAAGTGAAATAGTAAGTGAAAAGTACAAAACACAAAGCTGGCTCCTTCCTCTTGGTGAAGTATCAAAGGTTTGTTCAGAGCCCCAAATCAGTGACATGGTTAATGGACAGTCTATAAAACAGGCTCAGGCAGACTGTAAACTGGCATTTTAGACACCAGACAGGCTCCAGTATAAATGAGGCCTGAGTTAGCACCACCCAGATCATTCTGTGGAAGAATTTATGAAATGAACATTGACGGATGAGTACATTCTAGTGAACCTGGGCACTCATAAAAACATGGAATAGTTTAGTAGTAGTGTAGCTCAGTCCTTCTCACTCCCAATTAAACATCAACAAGACAATGCACATTTACACAACTTGACCAGATGGAGGTCAGTACTAATTTAAGAAGACCGTGTTAAGTTACAGATGCACACTGTAACACTGAGAGCAAACATACCCACACAGCCAACACGCACACTCCACCTCAAAGCAACACAGCTAAATGTCAGAAGAGTTAAAATAGAAAACCAAAAAAGTGCTTACCACAAATATAGAAGTAGAGGATGGTTACACAAATAACAAGTGAAAAAGAATAACATAAAATAACATAAAATCAACTTTATCAATAATTCCATTAAATATGAAGGAAATAAATATTTCAAACAGAAGGCAGAATGTGTCAGAATATTTTAAAAAGCAACACACATTGATGTGTTTTCTGCAAGAGATGCACTTGACATTCAAAGTGACAAACTGATAGAAAAAGAATGGAAAAAAGGTTCTATGCAAATTATAATCATAGTTTAGCTAGGGTGGCTATAGTATTGTTAGACAAAAGAGGTTTAAGATTTCAGTAAAATTAAGGAATATTAGTAGGACCAAAGAAGGATATTTTATGTATATACATACACACATATAGTTGGAAGAGATAGCGATTAAAAATAGATATTTACCTAAAAAATGTTTCCACAATGGAAAGTCAAGGCCCAGAAGACTTAAATGTAGAATCCCATAAAATATATAAGGAAGAAAGAATATCATTTTATGCAAAGTCCCAAGGTAATTTGACAGAAATTAATTTTTTAAGTAAAAGGTGATGGCACAATTGGTTATTCATATTCAGATAAATGACCCTCTATCATTGGCTGCCTTCATACACACAGATTAACTTGTGGTAAATCATAGATTTAAGGTAAGAGCTAAAATTATACAATTGCTAGAAGAAAACAAGAGAAAATCTTTTTTGAATTTTGATCAAATATTGCTTAGAACAAAAAAGGACACAAGGCAATAAAGAGAAAAAAATTGATAAATTGGACTCCATCAAAATTACAATCTTTTGTTCTTCAAAACAGAATTTTAAGAAAATTAAAAAGTAAGACTTATACTCAAAGAAAATATTTTAAACATGTATCTGATATACATATATCTGATGAAGAGTCCTACCCAAAAAATGTAAATAAATCACATAACTCAATAATAAAAAGCTAAAGAATTAATAAAATTTTGGGGAAAATATTTTTATAGATACTTCCCCAAAGGAGGTATTTAAATAGCAAATAAGTACATAAGATGCAAAACATCATTAGTTGCAAGCAAAATACAAACTAATTTCAAATGAGATGTTGTTATACATCTACTAGAATGGCCTAATGTAAAAAACCTGAAAATATCAAATACTGGTAAGTATATGGACCAACTAGAACTCTCACACATTGTTGAATGGGAATTTAAAACATGATGGCAACTTTGGAAAACTGGCCATTTCTTACAAACATGAACTTACCACACAGCCCAGCAATTCCACCTCTGGGTATTTACCTAAGGAACACAACAACCTATCTTCACGCAAATACTTATATGCATACTTTAGCAGGAACATTTATTCATAATAATGACACAAGCCAAATGTCCTTCTTCAGTTGGTGAAAGAAGAAGAAAATATGGTCCATCTATACAATGAGATACTATTCAACAGTAAAAAGAAACAAGTCATGGCAAATCTAAAACCATAATTCCACATGAAGTAATCCAGTTACATCAGGCATGTAATGTATGATTCGTTTGCACAATATTTCTAGGAAAGCATAACAGAAGACAAGGGTCTGAGCAGACAGCCTCATGTGAGATGATTTTTTTTGTAATGATAAAATTCCCTATAATTAAATTTGGGTAATGGCACAGTGTACACATTTAATAAAAACAAATAATAAAAATAATAAAAGTGTATATAGTTGAAGACTAATATAAGTGACTTATGTAAGTTTTATCTTAATACAGTTGATAAAAATGCATAAGCATATTATGAGTCCTTTATATATTTTGGAGATTAAACCCTTGTCCAATGTATCATTAGCAAGTATGTTCTCCCAGACAGTGGGTTTCCTTTTCATTTTGATGATGGTTTATTCAGCTGTGTAGAAGCTTTTTAATTTGATGTAGTCCCATTTGTTTATTTTTTCTTAATTTTCTTTGCATAAGAGATATATTGGCAAAAATATTGCTATGCAAGATATCTGAAATTTAACTTCCTATGTTTTCCTCTAGAATTTTTATGGTATTAAAATTCTATGGTATTCTAAAATGTACATTTAAGACTTTTATCCATTTTGAGTTTATTCTGGTGTATGGTTGTCTATTTCTTTTTTTTTTTTTTTTTTGCATGTACTATTCCAGATCTCCCACCACCATTTATTGAACAGGCTATTTTTACTCTATTTTATGCTTCTACCCTCTTTGTCATATATTAATTGACCATAGAGACATGGGTTTATTTCTGGGCTCTCTATTCTGCTTCATTGATCTATATGTCTGTTCTTATGCCAGTACCAGACTGTTTTGATGACAATTACTTATAGTATAGTTCAATATCAGATATTGTGATCCCTCCAATTTTGTTCTTTTTTTCTCAATATTGCTGAGGCTATTTGGAATCCTTTTTGTTTCATATAAGTTTTTGGAATATTTGTCCAAATCTGTGGAATATGTCATTGGTATTTTAATAGGAATTGCACTGAATCTACAGATTGCTTTGGATAGTATGGACATTTTAATGATGTCAATTCTTCCAATCCATGAACATAGTATATGCTTCCATTTATTTGTATCTCACTCAATTTGTTTGTTCAGTGTTCTATAGATTTTTGAGTACAGGTCTTTTACCTCCTTGGTTAAACTTATTCCTAGACACCTTATTTTTTATTGCAATAGTAGATAGGATTGTTTTCTTAATTTCTCTTTTTGATAGTTTATTTATTATTGATGTATAAAAATGACATCAATTTCTGAGTATTGATTTTATAACCTGCTACTTTGCTGAATTCATTTATGAGGTCTAGTTGTTTTTTGGTGTCCTGAAACAGTTTCCAAAAATAAAGTATTCTTTTTTATTTTTTATTCCTCACCCAAGAATATGTCTATAGATTTTACAGAGAGAGGAATGGGAGGGGAGCGAAACATCAATTTGAGAGAGAAACATCCATCAGCTGTCTTCCATATGCCCCCTGACCAGGGATTGACCATGGAAATCAAACCCACACCCTACCGGTGTATGAGATGATGTTCTTCCCAGCTGAACCCCCTGACCAGGGCTACAATAAAGTGTTCTCCTTAGGCTCAAACTATTATTAGATGAGAGAAAGTCAGAATTTAAAATATATACACAAAACAAAAAATAAACTTATTTTCAAATAATAGAAGAAAAGACAGATTTTATTGAAAAAAGAGCAAAAAAAATAATTGATTTTGTTAACTTGCTGGTCCTTAAAAAATATCTTTTAAAAGCAAAGGGTAGGGTGAAACAGTAGTTTTTTACAATGATGATGTTAACTCAGCCCTTCAAATGAAAACATAAATGCTACTGTTACGACAAAAAATGTTCTAGCAGAACAAAATTCTAAATGTAGAAGAAAAGTTGACCTTTTCAAGAAAACCAGTAAAATAAGAAGTTAACAACCTTAACAAACACCAAATACCTACTTTTAACTAGTGACAAGTGTGTTCCCAAGTGATTCACCAGCATGAAACTACTAGCTAGAAATTAATGACTGGTACCCAGTGTTTTGGAGAAAACCCACAGGATCACACTGAAAAAACGTGAGTGAAGGGGATTTACTGCTATGGCTTTGTCCCCAACTTTCCTCCTCATGCCCACTACCCCAATATAGTAGTGTATCATAATTTTAAAGGAAACATTTTTCTTTTAATTTGAATTGTAAATGCATACAAAACTCTTACATTTCTTTAGAATTGTGTAGGATTCATCTATTAACATATTCCCAAGTGAGATACCAGAATATCACTTTTACTTTTACATTTTCAATCAGGTAATAAATAAGTTGGCAACACTGAACTAAGCCTTTGTTTTCTTCTCTTTTTTAATCCTTATTTTTTATTTTCTGCCAGATTCTGAAATTATGGCCCAGGAATACTCTCAGTGGCTGTTTCCTCATTGTTTGGGAACAATGCTTTTTCAGAACAGCTAGCCTTTTTTTGCCAGAAGGCATGCTCCCACTTATCCCTTAGAGTAATACGACTCTCCTCTTTTAGCCAGGATGATTTTTTAGGGTCATAATTTGATCAGATGACATTTCATTGAATTAGCCAAATTAGACACACTCAACTTGAGTTCCTTTGGGATTGAACAGAGGCAATTAGAGTAATACATCTTTGATTATGATTTTAAAAGCCACCACATCACTTGTTTTTCCAAAATAATTTGTTGGCCACCAAAGAGGAGCTTCTCTTTTTATTGCAAGCAACACTTACCTAGATGGGCAGTGGAGATTAAAAGGTGAGCACAGATTGTTGAATTCTTGACTAAAGTTTGACTTTGATATTAAGTATGGCTGATTCTAGGACTGCATCAGCAAATATACAAGATGAGCTTGCAGATCTTATAGTGGCAAAGATTCTGTAGTGTCAGACCAGACTGGAAACAAAACAGTGTGAGTAGGGGAAGGGGAGGTTGTCAAAGAGACCCAGGAGACAACTGAAAGAGCTCCCAATGGCCAAAGTTGACACAATTTGAGCAATAAAATAAATAACATTGTGTTAGTTATAAAATAAACACCCCTGAATGTATAGTGATAGGAATAAGTGATTGTATAAATAAATGATAGGAGAGAATAAACAAATCTCTCATGCAGAAAAATACCAAATAACTTATGAAGGTGTACCCAAAGAAGTGGATCGTAACTCCCCACTCCTTATGTGTAGGCTGATATTGTGACTTCTTTTCAAAGAGTACAGTACAGACAGGTGGGAAAAGAGTATCTTTACAATGGAGAAATGTGACATAGACTATTTCTCCTAGGTAATATATGTTGCGTTTACCTCTGAGGTTTCCCTCCCCCAAGTCCATAACCCAGTCTAATCATAAGAGAGACATCAGCCGAACCCAAACCGAGGGACATTCAACAAAAGTATTCCTCAAACCAGAAAGTCCATCAAAAATAAGGAAAGTATGAAAAACTGCTGGAGCCAAGAGAAAATTAAGAAGACATCAAAACTAAACATAATGTGGTATCTTGGATGCTATCCTGGTAGAAAAAAAAGGACATTAGCTAAAATCTAAGAAAATCTGAATGACATATGGACTTTGGTTAAAAATGTATTAATAATGGTTCATTACTTGTGACAAATATATCATACTAATAATATAAGATGTTAACAATAAGGCATGTATGAGAACTATCTTTGTAACTTTTCTGTAAATCTAAAGGCATACTATAATTTAAAATGCTTGTTTTTCAAAAAGCTAAATGTCATATTTAATTTTGAATACATCCTCAGTAGGATACTTATACCCTATAGCATAGTCATCAAATAGAACATATTTGAAAAGGATTCCACAAGTTTTTCAGATGCATCAGATTTAACCACATGGTGAATGAAGACTGATGATAGCACAAATATCTCCAAAAGGTCGTTAACACTACAGAACATTTCCTCAAGAAATCTGCAGCTTGATCATTCTCAGATCGGTAGCAGCTTCAGATCTGATGATAATGCAGGTGGCTATTAACTTAGTAATAAATTTAAAATCTCCTGAAAATCTTAAACAATCTTTTCATCATCTTTAGACCAGCACCATGCCTCCAAAGTAAATGGTCCATTTAGTTATTTGCCCACTCCCTAGTTTCTTTCACAGAGTTGAATACAAATCCAGTCACCAATTCTATTAGCATGACAGGATCAGAATCAGCATTTCAACATTTATTTGTACGATCAAAGCCTCAAATTGGAAGAACTGCAGGTTCCATATGAAACTAATATCCCCTTGAAGGAGCTGCTGGAAAGATCTGATCCAATTATAACAGAAGTCAAATTCCCAGGCTTTTCACAGTAGCTAGATTGTCCTTCAGGAAGAGGAGCCAAATACAACCCTCTTGCCTTGGCAACATCATCACTTGGACTGTCTGTCTTCTGCTTTGAGACAGCATGGACTATTGAACTGCTTGAAGATTTTAGGACTGCACTTGTGAAATAGCTTTAGTAGCACTTATGAGTATTGGGACTATGAAAAAGATTCTGTATTTAAAACTGGAAAGCAACTTACTTTAACCCTGAACAATTCATATTCCAGCTGCTTTCTGTAAGGTTGAGTAAGTCATGCAAATGTAAAGAAATCCTATGTATTTAGCATTATTCTTTGAATGCAGTGGGGCAATGAAAAATGATTACTCACCACAGACCAGCAGAATCATTTGCAATGATTCTCAATGGGGGTGGGAATGATAGAAAGCCTTTCTAAGGAGACTGTGTGTCACTTGAAATATAGATCTATTGTGATTATAAAACAGAATTTCAAATTCTGTAAAGTTTTTTGCATACAATAGAATGAGAAAGAATTGTATATTAAACCCATTAGGAAACACAGTTGAAAGATTCAGATATTGAGTTTAGACATAGGAACACTAATTTCCAGTTCTGATTCTTCCACTGCCTTTCCAGAATCTTTAACTGGTAGAAAGGACCCTTCCCTCTAGGTCCTCCTTTTTGACCAATGGTAGTTGTAACTTCTAATTTAGGATATCAGTTATGTGCCTCACTTTCTCTTCTTTAGAGTACATGTACTATATTTTACCCATGAAATAATTTAGTTTAATTTCAAGGAAACAGGAAGAAGAAAAAGAAGAGAATTGAGCTTACATTGATAGTCACAGAATTCAAGTGTTACCTGGACGCCAGGAGTCCTAGAAATGGGTTGACTAGGATATATAGGGAATCGTTTTGCCCCTTAAAAAAAGTGTTAATTTTCCTGATTAGAAACCAAAGGAACCTAGTATGCTGAGTGATATATGATGTGCATGTGTGTGTGCATGTATGACTTTTGTACCAAGTAAGAACACGCTGGTCAGGAGAAGTGAGATTTTTGAAGTTATAATGTCCCAGAATGTTAATTTAGGCTGTCACATTCCTGCATGTTTAATTTTGACAAAGACATATTTTCCTTACTGTCTCCCTCCACTCTTTCTATTTTTCACCATTAATTGTTGGGAAGAAATGGATCCAGTTTCCTAGTTTTTACATTACTGTAGATTCTCGACAGCAGCCCTTTCCCTAGGCCTATTTACCTAAATTAAAGAATGAAAGGAGAGATTAAGCGGAAGTGGTCAACAGAAGAATGGGGAAAATATCGACATGGGAGATGGGAGTTCCCTCTGACAAATGTGGTCTCATCGGCTTCCAGTGTAACGGGAAAGAGCCTGGGGCATGAATCAACAAACCCAAAGCGTTGTTCCAGAATGCCACCAGCATTCTGGAATTTATGATTTTAAAGAATGCCTGTGGCTGGAAAATTCTATTATCCTGTTATCCAATCTCTTTCTATTCTGACTTCTCTCATTCTTAATTTTTTTATTGAGGGCCTGAAATATGGCTCCTTTAAGCAAGCGTCTTTGATTTACAGTAGTGTTAAGCCTCTACGTTAACATTTCTTAAATTTATAAGTGATTACAGAGAAGTTCTTTCCCCACATATACAACATTCACTCACTCAGTTTTAATTAATCCAAAAAGCACAATTTGCCTACTGTATATAAGGCACTATAGGATACAAAAATGTAAAATCCAGACTCCATCTTTAAGGAGCTCAAATTCTGTTGGCACAGTCACAAACAAATAAACAACCTAATAAACAAAAACCATTGGGATAAGCAGTGATATGCTAGTATCATTAAGTATCCTCTCTGGAGGTCAATGGGGAGAGGCAATCACAGGTTTATGGAATTTTCTCATTTTCTATGGTGTAAATATTCCCACTATGGTCAGTTTCCAGATACCATTGTGAGTTACTGTGTGTGGAGCTGGGAAGAGAGGCGTACAATTAGTTCTCACCAATAGGCTCTAGCACATCCTTGATTTAGAGAAGAGGTGTACCATAATACTAGAGGTCCACAGTACAGGTAGCCAGAAGACAGACATCTGACTCTGTCTACGTGGTAGGTCAGAGAAAGATTGCAGAATAGGAAATCCTGAAGTTCTGATGTAAAGAACAAATTTGGCATCATTCAACTGGGCAAAGTAGAGAAAAGTCTTTCAGGTAGAGGGAAGAGCATTTGCAAAGACAAGTAGGAGTGGCTTCTAGAGCAGAGGTTGGGAAAATTTTTCTTAAAAGGCCAGATAGTACAATATTAAAAGGCTTTGAAGACCTAGAGGAAAAAATTGAGGATATTATGTAGGGATTCTTATAGCTATAAAATCCAGCCATTTGAGAATGTAACAAATCGTTCATGGGCTGTAAAATCCAGGCAACTGATTGACCTGACCCATGAGCCATTGCTTGCTGACCTCAATTCTAGAAGAAGGTAGAAACTAGAGGCAAATTACATGAAAGCCTCCCTTTTACAGAGTGGGTATGTTTTTCTCATTCTCTTAAAATGTGTAACAGAGCCAAGAGGTCCCCCTAACAAATTTTCTGAAAAAGCATTTTATTTGGCTTGACCCCACACTCCTTGATCTAGCAGGAAAGGAGTGTTGGTGAATAACATCAAGTGAATAAAATTCTCCTCATTCATTTGATGAACCAAAATATACATTGCTGCACATAGAACGCTGTGATAACCTCACCAAGTCAGGAAGGAGAATAGAATTCCGAAATTATTTCATTGGTACATGGATGTACTTAAACCATCACCCTTACATAGGGCAGGAAATATAGGAATCACAGATTCTTTAAGATGACTAGTTTAGCTTGAAAACAATCAAGTGTTTGGTCCAATGTTGGAGCAAAGACGTGCATTGACATTAATCTTTCCTAGACAAAATCTTGGAGGATAATCTTTTCCTGGTTTTAGCATTTCATAAAGACATAAAAGCTTTCATGGGCTACATTCTTGAAGGAACTGACAATCCCTTTTGATAAGTAAAGAGGGTCATCATGTTGTGCCAGGAAGTAAGGAAGTACTCAGAAACAGATGGGCACTTGTCAGAAGGGTGCAAGAGTGAGGATGGAAAAGTGCCTCATGGTCAAAATGGAAAATTTCAGGTAAAAAAAATAAAGTATTATCAGATTACAGCAACAGTATAAAATAAAAACCCATAAAATCATAAAAGTTAAAGGAACAAATGAAAGAGAAAAGACAGCTATTCCTTACAGAAAAAAAAAAAGATTGTAAATATAGAAGGAATGAAGCAAATAGAAAAATCACCATTGGAATACAGTAATAATTAGTGCAAGCAAAATCTACCAACAGATGATAAAAGTAGTGGGTAAAAGCTTGGGGAGAATTAAGGTAGTTCCATAGTCTCAAAGTATCTGCCCCCAAATATTTATTAATTACCAAGACAAAATCTAGCAGAAACCATCTCAACCAAGTGATCACAATCAACATAACCAGTAGTAAGGCAAGCCAGCCTTCCGTACACCCTCAGATGGCACAGTGAGGTTATATAACTCTGTACTATTCTTGCCAAAATATACAATCTCAATCTAATCATGAGCAAAAACATCAAATAATAACAAACTGAAGAACATTCTACCTTCAAATATTTCAAGGTCAAAAGAGACAAGGATATACTACTGAACTTAGACTAAAACACACTTAAGAAACATGGTGATTAAATGCAATCTGGTATTCTTCCTGGATTGGACCCTGGAACAATAGAAGGACATTAGAAAAAAAACTTACAAACAAAAGCAAAAACTGGTCAGTACCATAAAGCCATTTATTTAATGTACTTTAAAGGTATTAACATTCAGGGAATCTGGGTAACAGGCGTACTAAAATTCTATATTTTGGGGGGAGCTTTTCTAAAGTCTAAAATTATTTCAGAATGAAATGGTGTGCGAGAGAGATGCTGAATTAACATTATTTATAGTATATTTCCCTTTGCTGGGTCTTATTTGGGTTTTTCTCATTTATTTTCACTCCTAGTGAGGGTCATAGCTTTAATTACATAGGAGGGTATAGTAGCATTGAATTTGTCACTTATTAAATACATACTCGAGCCTATATAAGACAGATAACTGAGCATCTAATGTACACAAGTATATGAGGAGGGACCCAAAGAAACCCAGAATAATCATCTGGATAGTTAACTTCTGGTGGGTGCCTTGTGGTACAGGTTTTCCTCGCTATGTCAGTGTCCTAGGAACCCATCTGGCATTGCTGTGAGAGGCTGCGTTTGGTTTCAGTGAACTGTTTTTGAAGACTCTTTCAATGCATTTGCCTGTTTCATGATGGGTGATTTATAAGGGCACCCACCAACACCACACTGAGTGTTCAGCAGTTTTTGACCAAAAACGGCATGACCCCCATGCCCCACCTCACTATTCACCCAATCTCATCCTCAGTGACTCTTTTTTTGTTTCTCCAGATGAAAAACGTCCTCAAAAAGAAATATTTTGCCTAGTGTGGAAGAGGTGAAACAAAAAACAGCAGAAGCACTGAAAGGCATCAAAACTGACAAGTTGAAAAACTGCTTTTTGTTTAAATGTTTTAAAAATTATTTTATTGCTCAATTACAGTTGTCAAAAACCATTCTGAGCAATGGAAAAAATGTCTTGTTAGGTATATTGCATCAAATGGAGAGTACTTCATAGGTGACTGAAGTTTAAATGTGTAAAAATAAATACAACATTTTTTATAAATAAGTTTCAGGTTTTTGGGGTCACCCCTCATACTTCCAGGTGATTGGAGTACATATAATCATTGCCATTTTACATTCACTGATGTTGAGTCACTAAACTAGAAGCCTTGTGAGGATAGGAATATTTCTCTTCTTTGTTTACTGCTATATTTTGAGCCTCTAACACATTTCATGGCATATCTTATGGAGTCAATAGTATGAAATAAATAAACGAATGAATGATTAAAGAGGTTAAGCAGCTTATCTACAGAGCTGGAGAATGGAAGGCCAGGCTTTTCCCCTACGAATATCGAATTTGCGGACGAACTCTTACCCACTGTACTAGACAACGCGGGTCTTAAGATCTTAAAAGACAGAACAGTTGCAACACATTCTTGTGGTCACTGCTCATTTATACCAGTCAATCTGTAAGGACATGAGAACCAGGAAATCCGAGGAGACTGTTAGTCTGACTGCTGCAAGACTTGTTTTTTACCCATTTGCTCAAGCAATTAAAAAGTGGAAATATCTAGAAAGATCCTAGCAATTTTTCAGCAAACCAGGACTGCACAGCTGGATGATACAGAACTATATTCTGAGAAATGGCACGCACTGTAGTACCACAGAGGTATGACTTCCACTCTAAACAGTAGTAGGACATTGCTGATGGTTTTGGCTAAATTTGACTCACCTTCCATCGAGTAGTTTTGTGGAATTTTCTCCAAGTATTTGGCTGAGTTTATTTGAATTTGTCTCAAAGGTTAAACTCGAATAATATTTTCATTTCTTTACCACAGAACGTGACAATTAATTTAAATCACATCTCATATTTTAGCATTGTAGCACCTTGGGGACTAGATATTTTATTTCTGTGTTACTTTGGAAAAAATTCAACTGCAAACTGAGGGCCTGGGTAATGCTGTGGAAAGAGCTCTGTGCTGCAAATCAGAATAGAAAGCTCTGGCTGGCTCCGCCACTCACAAGTGTGTGACCTCCAGCAAGTGACTCAGTTTCAGAGACTCAGTTTCTGCACCTCTGAAATGGAAACAAGAATTTCTCAGCCCTTTTACAAAGGGTTATTTAAAAAATAATGATGACAAAATGTATGTACATATGTCTTATAAATGCTAAACCACTGTATCCAAGCTTTAGAAAAAAAGGTGAGAACTCAGAAAATAGCATATTTGTCAAAGGAAGTGATTCCAAAATTTTTGCTAAACTTTCTGTTGTATTTTTAACCTGTGAATAATATGTTTGATAGAGGTTTGCTATTTTTTCCATTAAACTATTTGAATTTGTTCTTCTGTAGTAAATTTTTATCACCATTAGTAGTTATGATACATAAATTTTCCATAGCCATAAACTGTTTCTAAGTGATTGTTACTTAGAATAGTGGGATAATATTTTAATTACAAGCTTTTTACCTTTTCTGTTTCAAAGACATAGCCTTCTGAGATTATATGAAAGGTTATGCCTTTAAAAAATAAAAAGCATCTAATTAAAGATTAATTTCCAAATAATCACTAGGCTATTTTCACCATCCCTCAAAGACACCGAAGAGTAAGAATACAAGTTGATTGCCAATATGCATTGACTGCCACACAAAAAAAGGAGAGAATAAAACAAAGGCAAAATTCATATTATTCAAATCACTCATTTTTCTGAACTGATTAGTTCATTCAGACTTTTAAAAAAGTATTCCACTGGTAAGTATCAAGGAGATAAATTCAAGTCAGATACCTTGGATTCAAATGCCATCATGTGCATGAGGGAAGCACGGGGGTCAGGGAGCCCACAGTGAAGGCTGGGGAATTCTCGCTGCCACTGGGGAATTCACTCCGATGCAGTCTTTAAAGATCTTTGGTCTTTCAAAAGAAATTGAGTATTAGATTTTTATACTCAATTTTACACTCAATTAGAAATTAAGTAAAATCTTAAATTTTAAAAAGTCATAATTGAATCAAATTTTTATAAAACTGCATGGGCCAACAAAATAGGCCACAGGGTCACTAATTTTAGGACCTCTGTTTTTAAAAATCTTTTTAATCACTATTGATCCATTCTTTGGCTATGAATATGTTATTTAGACAGTCATTTTAAACTGTAGAATCATTTAGCATCATTAGATAAGAGAGTCATTTTGAGAACTTCTGATATTAAAAAAATAATATTGGAATCCATCATCACTGACATTTAAAAAAGGGTCTTTGTGTTAAAAAAAGATAAACCTTAGGAAAATAAATAAGTACTGAACTATTCTGCCATGTTTAACATAAAACTAAGCCTACATAAGTGCAACAATAATACATAATCCTAGCTTACGGACCCTACCTGCCTCCACATTTCTCTACAGTCAAAGGCTCTCATAAATTAATTATATAACACTAAACAATATATTAAAAGTAAGCAAATAAACCTCACACTGGTAAACCCATAGGACATTCCTATACTCCCTACCAAAGTCGCTCGATTTTCATTGACTCAAATAATTAGGTTCGACTGAGAAGAAAAACAGGAAACAGCAATGTCTTCTGACTTAGTGACACCCCACTGACGAAGTGTTTGCCCACCCAATAGATAGAAATCTAATGTCAACTTTCCAAGCTTAGTGACACTGCCATTTCCCATCTGCATTTCCACCCCAATTCCTGAAAGACCTACCAAAGTTTCCAGTGTTGACAGTATGGCATCCCTTTCAAACCTCTCCTATTAAATCTCCCCCCACCCCCATCTTTCCACCACCCCAGGGACTTCACTGCTATAATTTTCCCTCACCAGCTTCTCTCCCACTGGCCCCGCCCCCCCAAATGCTTTATCAGACCCTCTGAGAAATGAAAAGTGAAAAGTAGTTCCTTCTTCAAAACCAGTTAGAAACTCCTGTCTTAGTATTTGTCTGAAGGTTTGTTTTATTTTCCAAATGTTCTGGTTTTGGCAAAACTCTTCTGGTTAAGTAGTAAACAATGGCATGGCATTCCAAAGGCAGATGGAAAACCCAGACCATTTAGGATTCCATGAAGACTAAACACTGGACATCACTGTCCAGACAAAATAGCCTCCCAGAATGGAAAACAACTTCACTTCTTAAGTAGCTGGTATAATAGGATGCCCTTTGCTGTCACTGATGTTGGTATTTTATATTTTTCTCTTCCTTTTGACATTGTGTTGTAGAAGACAAGTGGGAGTCTGTGGTAATATCTGGAGCCTAAGGCCCTTAGAATAAGACTTGTACTTACAGCAGAAAAGTCCAATAATTTTTCTCAACCTTGTAGGGAGATGTCATTGTTATCCTCATTTTACAGAAAAAGCAACAGAGGCACAGCATGGCTAACTAGCTTTTAAAAGATTCCACAGTTTTAGCCCTGGCTGGTATGGCTCAGTGGATTGAGTGCCGGCCTATGAACCAAAGGGTCGCAGGTTTGATTCCTGATCGGGGAACATGCCTTGGTTACAGGCCAGGTCCCCAGTAGGGGGCATGCGAGAGGCAACCACACATTGATGTTTTTCTCCCTCTCTTTCTCCCTCCCTTCCCTTCTTTCTAAAAACAAATAAATAAAATTTAAAATAAAATAAAATAAAATGTATATAAAAAATGATTCCACAATTTTAAATCTTGGATCTGGGATTAAAATCCTGGTTCTCAAAACCCCCTCGGAGATCCTGCCCTTTGCCTGTGGGATATGTTGCCTCTCCAATGCTCAATTTCATATTTATTTCAAAATCCCTGATTCCAGGGATGTGTTTATGCTTTGAATTTCAAACAAGTCACAGGCATTGGGCTGAGAGTGCACTCCTTGCTCACTTTACCTTGCATGTATATTTCTCCAGTTTTGTTCCTATGGTTGAGAATCTTAGACTATGATTTTCAATACAGTGATGAGCTAAATTGTTCATCCTGCCACAGGTTAGTGTTTGAGAGATCAGCTCCTGTTAAAAGATCCTTTGTTTTTAAATCATATCAGAAGTGAGAATTCAGACTGAAATTATTACAAGTCTTCATAAGGTGAAAGAAAAAAAGGCACTGAGGGAGAGGAGGTCCCCTGGTTAACCACACCCTCTGAGTTATTTTACTGAGTTTGCTGAGCATGTTGTCCTGATCTCAGCCCCACTCTTCAGACCCAGGCTGGAACAGCTTCTGGGGATGACGGGGCCTGTCCCATTATTCTTGGGAGCTCTCTGTCTCTGCTAAGGTAGCTCTGGTGACCTCATGGAGACCAAGTGCCTTCACTGAGGGTGGGCTCCATGTTCCTGGGTCATGGGTCTTCCAGAGCACCACCTACACCATCCAAGCTTGTTTTCCTGCTCTATTCTCAGTCACAACCAATATATGAAACCTAAAAAACATTTGGGCCAGCTATGACATCCTGGCCTGCCACCGTGACTGAGATAACATTAAATCTCAGAAGAAGGCTGCATCTCTGCTCTTCCAAGTTCAGATTTCATCACCTCACATGCCTGTCATATTGCCCAGCCTGGGCTCTGTTGATGAAAAGCTGATCCCTGAGAAACACTTAAAGGTGCTACTTAAAACCTTTCGAGGTGACTCACATTTCTCTGTCCCTTGCAAGACACTTTATTATTCATCCTTAGAGTGATCAGGAGATAAGAATATACATTTCTTGACAGTGAGGTCCACCTCAAGGGCAAGAAGATATGTTCTGTCAAAAACTAGTATCAAGGGTTTCATGTATAAGGGCATAAAGAAAAGCAAATGCTGATATCTACAGATGCTGATGAGTTAATGACATTTACAGTAGACAGTCCATGAGGACAACTGGGGCCCAAAGAGTGAAATCTTGCCTGTCCTCACCGAGAGGCCCTTCAGCAGGTCCTCAGCCACCAGTAAGAGTACCTACCATGCATTCCACATTCCACTACATGGTCTTTAATTGAGCAGCTTCAACAAGCCCAGCGCATAACACTGGTCCTGAGGAGGCCAGAGAACTCTGGGCCCACTCCTGCACACAGGTTCCCTTCTGTGCACCAGCAGGAAAAAATTAGTGCTTTGAGCTGCCCTCTTCTCCTGGGGCAGGCAGCTCCTGCTGGCTCTTCACCTTATTTGTACCCAAACAAATATGTTCAGGCAAATGACCCTGCCTGGGGACTTCAGCCCAGGCCTTGTCCAGCATGGACATGGCTCTTGGGCCGAGATGAGATCAACAGTAGAGGATCAGGCCTAGGGTCTATAATGGCCTCTCCCAACTCTCCCAAGGTGGCCTTGGTCACCCTGGTCCTCCTTTGCAAAGACTGTGCACTTCCCTCTTTCCAAGCACTAGCTCCCAACACCTTCCTATTCTCCCTCAGGGGCGGCAATGCCCACCCTAACTCTCCCCGCATCAGTGATGCACATCAAGGAAACTTAGGCACCTAGATGTGTCCCCTGGACCATGAGCCCTCCCTATAAACATCTCCATAGCTGTGTCCTATGTCTCTCCCACCAGGTCCCTACCTCCAGCCATCATGGCCAACTTCCCAGGACTCCTTCCTAGATGCAGATTCCCCACAAACTTGGTCTTAAATTCATATGAGAGATAACAGGATGCTCCAGTTCCATATAATAAAAACTCCTCCTCTCTCCTTTCCTCAGTGGCATAACATTATATGCTGGCCTCATTGTAACGAAAAGAAAAATGAATAAACCACTTTTTTTTCACAGAGGGGAAAAGAGGGAGAAAGAGAGGGAGAGGAACATTGATTCAATTGGTTGCCTCTATCGTTTGCACCCCAATTGGGGACTGAACCTGCAACCCAGGCACGTGCCCTGACCAGGAATCAAACCCATGACCTTTCGCTTTATAGAACAATGCCCAACCAACTGAGCCACTCCATTCAGGGCACTAACCCTCACCTCTTTCTGTTTTGTGCCTGGGGCCTATAAATAAAGAGGGGAAAGGAGGGTATGGTAGATACAAGATGCAAACTTCTGGTGCCAATAATTACTTATACAATAATTCAAGGAAAACCAATGTTTCTGTCACTTTTGTTTAGTTACAAATTCTAATTATATAATTAAAACTTGTCTAAAAAAATCCCTTTAGACATGTTTGGCTTTGTTATGAAAATGGTGCTTGTAGCTCATTTAAGAGATGTTAGAGTCACTTCTTCCTCTTAAGTTATATAAATACCCTCTGTAAATGTCTTTACCCACTGGGTTGATTTACTAACTCTTTCTTTATAAATCACTGTATGGTAAATTTAAAGCAAATCCTTGTTGAAACTATCACAAACTCACAGTCGATAAGATTGAACTCTATTCCTAAATCCTATTTCCCATCTCTAAACATTGTCCTATATGCATCTGAACAGTTTGATGGTCTCTTTGATATTAGCCTATGACATTTGCAGAAAAAAAATTTTTCCTTCAGTTTTCACTGCTTTAGGAGATACAATCCAATTCTACATTGTGCCTTCCTTACAATGCAAGGGAAATCTTAAAAGTTCTATCAAGAAAACATTTACTGCATATTTCCAATGCAAATGGAAATGGCTTTCACTTTTGATCTTGTAGAAAAACCTCGGCAAGTGATGAAGTACAATAGTTTCTTTGTGTTGGACTAGGCTGCATGGCTGTTACAGAATATGTTTGAGCATTTGAGCTAAGAGACCAGAAGAGGCTTTCCAGCCACATGTTTAAAAGAACAGGCAGCAAAAAATTGCTTAAGTCAATTATAACCCTCCTTTCAGAACCATCTTGTGGGACGAATACTACTATTATCCAGATACTTCTATCTAACAGTCAGCCAGCTCTCCTCTTAGCTGGCTGTGTTTTTGAAATCTACTTACTCTTGAGACTGACCATAAAATCAACACACTGACAAAGCAACAGTTTCAAATTCCAAACATGCACAAAACCCAGAACCATAATTACCTCAACTTTAAGCCCAGTGGAAAAGCGAAGCATGTCGCCTCCTATGTTTTATTCTGTGCAAGGGGACCCTGTCAGTACTTCACAAATACCAAATAAATCCTCAGAATAACAATCTTCAGATTTGAGGGCCAATGTCCACGGGGCCAGAAGTCAAGACAGGGAGAATCTGTTCCCAACGGGTATGCATATCCTCCATGCAATGTTCACTTTACGATAACTTTTCATAACTTTTCCTGTTAAAGCTGAGGGCCACGCAGAGAGGAAAATAAGAATCACTACTCTCTGTGAATATCGCGCTTCAAAGACTTGCTGGTTTATACAAGCTGCAGGCGTGGGCTGTACTCAGTATAAACTGAGATATAGCAGACTGAAGTCTCAACTGGTTAGGTAATGAAAACTTGTGGATTGAAAGCCTGGGGCCACAGAGAATATTGAAGAGAAGTCAGTTCTTAATTGCCCCCAATGATCTCAGAAGGAAGAAATGCTTTCACACTGATTCAAACAGATAAATTGATTTTCGAAATAGGTCTTCGCACTGGGACATTATTTTGGAAGTTCCAAAAACAAGTGCAGAGTTGTTGAGAGTGCAAATACCCTCAAGTCTATGCAGCTGTAATCAGGCTCATTGTACATGGGTGGGCTTCAAAAATCATAACGAGCCGTGAGTTCGTAGCTGAGTGAATGTCGGTTAAGTGCTTATCCACACAAATGTGTTTTATGACTTTTTTTTACTTCAACAAATACCAATTTCCTACCATGCATTAAAATCCATGCTAAAGGCACTGTGTGTATTGTAGCAAAAAAGAAAAAAAAAAAAAACATGGCCCTTATCCTCATGGAGTTTCCAGAATAGTGGGGAAAGTAGACATTACCAAACTAGATGTTAGGGAATTAGTGTGATCATTTGACTAATGATTCTGCACTGAAAAGACAATGTGTTGAATAATCTTCTGGGCCCAGGATGCTCTCCTGGGTGCCCTTCAGTCCATCAGAACAGAAAGGAAATGCACATTTCTATAGTTTTGGGTCCTCTCTGCCACAAGAATGCCCTGATTAGGCACATCGTGACTTTGGCCATGGACGTAGGGGCAGTTTCCTTATCATCAACCTTTGAAAATGCAAACACAACACCCAGTGGAAACACTGCTGATAGAAAACGCCAAGGTGGAAAACACATGGCAAGTCCTCTGTGGTTCCGGTGATCCTCCCGGGCAGGCTGTGATTGAAAAGAGAGGCTTGATCTTGGTTTTGGAAACTCTCCCTCTGCCCCAGGATCAAAGGTGCAAAGGCAACTGCCCACTGTCTCCCAGCAACCTGCCCAGATGGTATGCTAATTAGCTGAGCATTGAGCTACCAATTATGGAACTACTTCGGGAAGTTAATTTTCCAAGAGGATTCATTGGAACAGTTACTATTGATCTCATTTGAGAGTCAAGTATAAGTTTGAGCACCTCCGAGTCAGAGATTACTAATTTTGATGATAGCTAATCTTTAGGGTACTTTCCTACTACAACACTATGGCTGTGCATGATCAAAATTTTCTCCCTAGATATCTGTATTTAAAGGGTGAAACAATGGAACACAATTCTGTGCTCAAAAGTAGTGGCTCTTACTTTGAACATAATACTGAAATCAGCTATATTTACAACCACCATTGCTATAAATAATATGCAACTATTTTGGTGTCAATACCCATGAATGTTTGTGTGTGGGTGTATGTGGGTGCAAGGATGTATGTATGTGTATGTGCCTCAGTGGGTTTCCGTTGGTATATAGTGAGAAAAGTCAATTGTCTAATAGTTATGCACAATAAATTCTAAGGTGACTGCTCCTAACGTGAAGCAACTGGCATAAGAATGTGCTACATAACAAACTAAGTGTTGCCATTTACTACAATCCCTCGCACAGAGGTTTTTTGATTCATTGCAGTTTTTGAATTACTGAGAAAAATGGCAGTTAATTACCTCTAACACCTACGCAGGAACAGCTGGGGGAAAGAACGGGACTATGAAATTAGCACTTTGTGACTGAGTTAAATATATCATTTTAGTTCAATAGAATTGACTATCATAAGTCAAACTCAGGTTATAAAAATTAATTTATTTTTTATGCCAAAATGTCTTTGTTTGATCCATAAATTCCTTAATGTACCCTGACTTTTATTGATTTTGTTCCTGAAAAAGTCTACTGCCAAAAGCTGAATTGCAAGTAGATCTTTCCAACATCGTTTTATGAATAAACCAGAACTTGCAATAACCCTTTATTTCTATGATTCTAAAAAAGTTTTTTCTTTGTATTCTACTAAGCTGATGGAACACTGTACTTACCTTTAACCCCATCCCATGAGGCAATATTCAAGTTTTGAGAGGGAAAGAAATAATATTTCATAATAACTGTACAGATAAAAATGTTATTTAGTTGAAAATACTTGTGTTGTATGTTAATCTTAAACAGCTACTTTAAATTAGTAGGTTCTGAATTACTTAATATAGCTTCCTATATTTACAGAAAATTCTACAGAATCAGTATCTTTATTGTGCAGCTATACATTCATACAGTCCTCTATTTATTCATTCAACAAATATTTCAGGAGTGTATGCCATGTACAGGGCACCATGATAGTTTCTGTGCTATAGAGCTTGATGCACCTGCATAAATTTTACATTTCCTTGCACAGAACATCTGAGTAACTGTCATTATTGGAATTCTATAGTAACAGACTTAAAATTGGAGGATAAGGCATAGCAACCATATGTCCAGAGGTTGTTTCTATCATTGGTATAAGAGAAAAAAAGAACAGACTGTATAAGAAGCTTAACATTTTATTGAACAATCACTGAAATAATGTAATTTTTGACACCACTTCAATCAAGTCATTCTTATGTGTGCATGTTGATGAAAAATTTTAGTCAATTTGCCCAGTTATGGAACCATCATGAGAGTTCTGTTCTTGAACATTTCCATTGCCCCGGTAAGATGTCCTGGACCCACTTACAATTAATTCCTGCCCCTACCTGTGGCCCCGGACACCCACTAATCTACTTTCTGTCTCTCTGACTTTTCTAGACATTACCTATAAATGGAATAACACAATATGTGGCTTTTTGTGTCTGGTTAAGCCAGTCTTTTAAAACATAGCTATTTTAAGTTCTTACTAAATTAGATTATTTAACAATTCACTCATGTAGCTTATAACTCTATGAACACTCATTAGTCGTAATTGGGAGACTCAAGACCTCAAGCATATATACTAAGAAATAAAACAGTCCAGACAGATCTTTTGTTTGGGTGACCAATTCATGAAAACTAGAGATAAACACGGTTGTTGCTGTATATATTTATAAAGTGATTTAGTTCTCAGAAATTTGCTTTGTGATGCCCAATGGATTACATATTTATAACCAAACTTGTTGTTGATGAATGGCCATTCCAGATTCTCATTAGATCATATGTTTGCATATAATTTGAGAAGGAAAATCTGAAAAATTTGATTTAGCTTTCATGAAATTTAGTACATGGTTGCATATATTAATAATATGCTGATAGATTCATTTCATTCCAAGCCAATATAGGTTTGTTGAGTGCTTATCATGTATTAAGCATGATATTTTGTGCTAGAGATATAGATAAAGAAGCTGGTCCAAGAAAAAATAAAGGTAAAGAGATAAAAAGATTCAATCATATACAGTTTTTTTTAACTAGGTCCTTTATATTTTGCTATTTCTATGAACTCAATCTATAAACACATTAATGGGAGCAAGAGGAAACAAAGCTTTTTTTTCTTATAATTTTTCTTGCAAAAAAGCAAAGCCCCATATGAGGTTTTTATTGGTAAAATGTTGATATCAGGGATATTTTTAATCCTTTAGCCTAAATAGGTAAGTTGGTAACTACAACTCCAAGGTGGAAAGTGGCCTGATTAATAAAGGCATAAAAGGTTTTAAACAGGTCCAGCTACATATACTAAAGATAGCCTGAAGAATAGCAGGTAAGCCTTATGTAACTAGATGATTATTTTTTTTAACCATGTAGAGCACTGGATAGGGATAAATAAGAAATTTAAATAAAAAATAAGGATCACTAAAATAATCCAAATTAAAAAGGCAATAAGAGAAAACAAAACAGACCCCAAGCGCTTTACACTATAAGAAGAATGCAGTGAAGTTTCTCTCAAGATAATTACGGCTTTTGAAGTAGTTAGGAGATGCATTATAATTTATGAGTAGCACAAATTCATGATCCTAATGATATATGTAGCAATGAATATAACCAAGAGGAAAAGGGAATTACAGACATCATAGTATCATTTGTGTCCAAACAACTAGAAAAGTCACTTATGGAAAAAGTCTACAACAGTAATCAACAGAGGTAACTTTTGCAATAGGTCAGACTCAACTTCTCAGGTTTCTTTTCTTCTTTAAAAACTAAAGAAAAAAAACACAAAACAACATTTTAGGCTTAATCCAGTTCTGTATGACTTCTAATTCAGATGCAGACTCCCTAGATTCTCCCACTGAGACAACTGTCCTCATCACCAGTTGCCTCTGGCCACTGGAAAGGTCAGCTGAGGGTGGGCAACCAGTGTACTTCCTCGGTTCCTGTGGATCTTGAACCTTGCCTCCAAACCCTCAGATTTAAGCAATAGTTATCTAAGTGGGGAAAGTAAAGAACTATTCTGGTTTATCTCTTCCGATCTGGAGGCCAGATTTACTCCTTGTAAACATAAATACTTTCATAAAGGCATATACCTTCCAGTTTGGGAGAGGGGGTTCTCTATGAAACAGATCATTTCAATTGATCTCTTATTTGTAAAGAATTGGATCTTCACATCGGTCAGATTACCCAATTTGCCCTTCACTGTGTAATGAAAAGCTGTACTGTGAGCCTACCCCCTCTCATCTAGAGAAATTATAAGAAAAAATATTAGAGAGCCCATAAGGAGAATAAAAATGCAATTCAATCATGTATTCAACTCGTTCATTTATGTACTTATGCATGAATGTGTGCTACAAACGATGATTCTATCAAGAAAGTCAAGCTTAATCCATTACGCCCCCAGGAGCGGCTACATTCTCCATGTTGTTTCTCCAAACTAGCTCTATGAAGGCAGCTGGGGGCTGCAGAGAGCAAACCCAGGATTGCTCCTGAAACTGCAGATATCTGGTAGCCTTGAATGTGGAAATAACAATCCATTAAACTCTATCAAGAAACAAGGAGCTCATCTGTATAACCCAGACATTAAAGGTACCATTTCTCAAGTCTAACCCCAGAGGGTAAATACTAATTTGGAATGTTTGTGATATTACCCTGAAAAACAAAATTCTAGCCTTCATCTTTTGCAGCCTGCCTCTTGGCTGACTTACCCATCATTTTCAACATCAGACTTTCCACAAGCTTCAACCCATATACTACTAAACACTTCATAAAAATGTATTTTTACAAAATATTTGCTAGCCTTCCTCCTCAGATGTGGAAACAGACTATTGAGTGACTGTAAAATCCTTTGCAGTCAGTCACAATTCACTCTCAGGACACATTCACCTGTCCTTGGTCTCATTTATTTTAGGTATTTTCTCTCATCCTCACAATGGTTCAGACATAACCACATACTTATGGAATATTGGGAAGCTGGGCAGAGGCCATTCCCAAATAGCTATTTTCATTGAGCCTTTGTTTACTAATTTGCAAATAATGGGTTAAAACAATTATCATGCTTAGTTTTCTTAAATAAATATTACAAACATAATATTACTGTAGCCATGTCACTAACATGTCTGGAAAGAAGAAAAGAAAAATATCCATAAAGCACTACCCCAAAAGAGGAGCTAGCATTATATTGGAGTGTTATTCCCCATCTTTTTATGTGTACATTTGGTAAATATCTGTAACTATAGTGTGCACAAAATTTTCATCATGCCTTTTGCTCACCTAACATTTGTTCATAAGCTTTTTCCATGTTGGTATATGATATTTATAAGCATTACTTTATTTTTTAATTAAATTTATTGGGGAGGCATTGGTTAATAAAGTTATATAGGTTTAAGTGTACAGTTCTATAATACAGTGTGTGCTCCCCACCAAAAGTCAAATCTCCGGTCACCAAATATTTGACCACCTTTACCCTATTCAACCTCCCCCTCACCCCTGCTTTGGTAACCACCATACTGCATCTGTATCTATGAGTTTGTTTTGTAGAGCCAACCCTTTAATTCAAGTAATATGCATGTAGCTGATGTCTGCTAATTTAGCCATTTGATTACTATCACACACTTCCCATTTTTGGCAATTATAAATAATGCTTTTCTAATCTTTGTTATATCCTTTCTATTGATATTCATATATGGGATTACTGGATGTTAGTATTTGTATAAATATAGCTTGAAATTGGATCCCCCCAAAATTATGATCCTTATTAATACCATGAACAGTATATGAAAGTATCAACTTTGCTGGCATTGTTTATTACTTATATATTTTTTGTAATGAATAGGTATAAAATGATTGTTCAAGGATATCATTGTTCATACATGCTTCATGAATGAGATAGGATATATCTCTTAAAATTTTTCTTTATTATTATAGTTCCCCTTTGTGAATAGACCAGAAACCCTTTCCTTGTTATTTTATTGACACATGAAATATAATTGACTTAAACAAATTCAGCTAAGTTACTTGATGTGTGAATATTGTGTGTGATAGTTAAAACTCCTTTTATTGATTTTTTTTTTGAGAGGGAGAGAGAAAGAGAGATTGATTAATTGTTCTACTTATTTATGAATTCATTGATTGATTCTTATATGTGCCCTGACCAGGGATGGAATGATGTTCTAACCAACTGAGCCACCTGGCCAGGAACAAAACTCTTTATGAATTAGCCATTAAAATAGTCTTCTTTTGTTTTACACCAACTATGGATCTATCCTTTATGGACTCTTTAATTTGAAGTAAATAAAAGACTTTTTAAAAAAAGTCATTAGTTAAAAGCCCAAGATGATGACCATCCAATACAAGTGAACTGGAGTAGGGGCCAAAAAAAAAACCCGTTCAGCTAATTCTACCACAATACTGGTACATCTGAAAGATAGAATGTTAGACTAAATTGACTCAATTTACATTCAAATGATTAACCAATACTTGTCTTTCTTTCTGCATCTCAGTGGTACAAAAATTCAGTTTGAAATAAAACATGGACTTCTCTTAATACAAATAAATAATACCCCAGTGATTTTGGAGAATTGCCATTGTCACCACAAAATAAATTGAGTTCTCCAAGACTATCTTATGGAAAGACTCATGATACAAAAAGAATTACAGAATTTCAATAGCATGCCATCATTTCTGATCAAATATTAAAGGGTGGCATGTACCCTTTTTCAGGTTTTAATTTGTCCATTATTCTCTTTGAAAAATATGCATAATCCATAATAAGCTAAGTAACCAGGTTATTCAATTTGGTCCTAAGGAACTGGAGCCAACATATAATCCTGTGCATTCAGAGGGGCCTCTTTTCCAAACTTGAAATGCTAAACACGTCTAAGAAAGGATCCAGTCTAAATGAGCAGTTGGTAAAGCAATCAGCCTTTCACATTGGAACAAGCAACAAGCATGTGCAACGACCCCAGCATTTCTCCTTTGATTTATGGCAGTCTTGGAAAGGAACTTAACAAGGTGGCACAGAGCTTCAAGAGCAGTTGCAGTCAATTTATTGTCTGAGTTGTTAAAGATGTTAATTAGATTAGGAATTTGCTGAGGCCCTTTAATTCCTTGCAGAAAGAAGAGTGTTTCTCGTGTTTCTCTTTGAAACTCAGTTTTGTGGCATAAAAACACAGGAAAGAAGAAATCCTACACTCAAGGAAATTGTAGGGTCCCTTTGAATTCCATAAAATTGTAAAAATTCCAATAATAACAGTTACCAAAGAGCCAAGAAAGTACCAGACCTGTTTTTAAAAATAATATACTCCAACGATTTCTGCATTGTTTGATGTATATAAGACAAGAAGTGGGTGGATGGTGGATGGTGTATCTAGGAGACCTCGCCTCAAGAAATGGAAATCATTTCGGGGAGCAAAGCCAAGTGTGCATTGAGACAAAACAAAGAGTTTCTGGAAAAACAACAGGCAGGGCTTTTTACTCCAGAGCAATAAACATCACTCTGTATGTCATTTTAATACCCAGGACAAATGTTTTAATAGTGAGCTGTTGCATACACAGTGAAGAGGTTATTAGATACTTTGCTTTCGACACAACTGCTTTGCAATAGCCCATTCCAGAAATATGTTTTGTCTTAAATTAAATCAAACAAAAGAAAATATAACAGTGCAGTAAATTACTTCCTCACTTCCAAAAACTCTGTGAATAGAAAACTCTCTCAGAAATGTAATGGGAAGGTTAAAAAACATGAGTGCTTTTCAATTAATGGGGTTTGGGTGATGAATGGAATATTAGGATAATTATGTAATAGTAATATCAGTAAGGATTAAGTTATAAAAATTGTCAAGAACCGTGGTTCAAGGCAATTTTCCTAAAATTATTTTAGGTAAAGTGGAAAACAGAAATATGCATTTACTTACACATGAAGTATAATTATTCACAAGAGCACCCTGAAAGCAAATATATAATGCAATATAGCAAAGTTAAATATTATGAGCATGTACAATCTAGGCAAGTTCATTCTTAAGAAAAAAAGGGGATGTTTTATGATCCAAGGAACCTAACTAGATTAGATACCTATTTAAAATTAAGAGTGCTTCAAACAAAATACCTTTATTCTAATTACAAGTGTAACTGATAGTTCAGGGAAAAGGGATTCAGATTTTGCAAACCAGCTTTTTGGCCTGCCCAGATAATAGTTTTTCATTATTTTAAAGGATTAGAATGAACTGCTTATACTGCGTGATCTTGGACTTCCATCCTCCACCTCCATCTCCCTGGCAGACCATGGGAAGGAGGTAGGGTAAAGCTGAGACTAAAGTTTCAAAGAGGTCCTGAGCACTAGGAAGAAACTAACACTGCTTTAAGTTGTGGTTCTTTGTAAATATTTAGAATGTATTTAAATAGCTCCATAATGGTGCATTTGGGAGGAACTACTTTTTAAATAAAGGTAAATTTTTTAAAGATTTTATTTATTTTTTAGAGAGAGAGGAAGGGAGGGAGGAAGAGAGCAAGAGAAACATTGATGTGTGAGAGATACATCAGTCAGTTGCCTCTCACATGCCCTCAACTGGAGACCTGGCCTGCAACCCAGGCATGTGCCCTGACAGGGAATCGAACCAGCAACCTTTCAGTTCATAGGCTGGTGCCCAATCCATTGAGCCACACCAGCCAGGACAAGGTAAATTGTTTTTTTCCCAGTAATTCCATCCCATTATGATGGTATTGTGAACTGAATGTTTGTGTCTCCCTTAAATGCTTAAGTTGAAACCTTAACCTCCAGAAAGGCTGTATTTGGAGATGAATCCTCTAAACCGGTGATTAAAGTTCAATAAGGTCATAAGGGTGGGACCCTGGTCCAATAGCATTAGTGTTCTTATAAGAAGAAAGAGCAGATCTCTCTCTCTCTCTCATATTATACACACACACACACACTTCTATTTTAGTGATTTTATGGTAAAATATTTGTAAACTTTCTTATTTCAGCATAAATAATATAATCCACAATAAGCCTCATATGTATAATTACTGTAACTATTTTTTAACATTTTCCAGACATAAACTAAAAAGCTTAGATATATGCAGTATTATTTGAAAACAACTATTTTAAGAAGTAATTTTATTTTTATTCATTCATGTTTAAATTTGAAAATTAGAAGCCAAAGCTATCTAGAATGCAAGCACAAAATTAATTCAGAGTCTACATTTTAAAAGCATATAATAAATCAGGTAAATTTATAGACATTTCTGATCTCAATATAATCAGTAAGTTTATAAGAAAACTTGTCAGAGAGTAGATGAGCTGGTCAGGACATGTGATGGTGCTTGTTATTCTTTTTAGATTTTTATGATGGAAGAAAAATGTTTCTCTTTGTATATTTTGGAATGTCTAATTATCATAAACAGGAAAAAAGTCTGAGTCATAAATTTATTTGTATTGCTTATTCACAATTATGTACCATTGTACATTGTTTGGGTAGTAATGGTTTGAGTACTTCTCATTTTCCCTAACTGGATTTTATGTCCTCAAGAGGCAGAAACCACAAATTTATGGTTCTCAGTTCTAGCCAAATATTCTACTTTGCTTAGCTTTTCTTCTTCTTGTCTTGGTTAATTTCCTGTCTATCCTTCTCTAGAACTGTGTCATTACTTCTCTAATCTCAGATCCTCTATTTGTGCTTGCCTACCTTCACTCTCAGCAGATACCTTATCTCCTACTTCATAGAAAATGTTAGAGACTATTAGACAAGGACTCCATAAACTTTCCCTTTCTATTCTTCACTGTAAGATCAATGAAATAAAAAATGTTGTAACCCCATGATATTTCAAAGTAAGTGTCAATAAATAAGGCAAATTCTGGAAAGACTATTAAATGAGAGTAAATTACACAAACAAATACAATATCTTAGAGTATGTGATGCAGATCCTGGCCCGCAGTGTCCACATCATTATGGATGAAATGAGACATTCACATGGATTACTGAATCTGGTGGAGGAAAAGGGACAGCATGGCTTTTCTTTCAAGGGGAGCAAAAACTGAGACCCTTGCCGTGACAGGCCTTTATTGGGTTTCTCAGCACATTACATGATGGTCCTCATTAACTATGCACAGGCTTGCTTTAGGTGGTTACCTTTTACAGAAAACAAAGGAGCCAATGCTGCTAATCACATCACAGAAGAGGAATATTTGCAAATGAAAAGTCAAAAGTGGTTGAATCAGTTATACTCATCCTTGGAAGGTTTAGCATGGATTTGAGGAAGTTACTTTGTAGTAAATATTTGCTAAAAATCAGGGTGAGGGAGTTTTTGGCAAAAAGTAAGACTCAAAGCAGCCTAGGCACATTGCAAGCCTGATCCCCCCATGCGAGAACCTATCCGTGGGCATAGGTCCTGTACATCTCCCAGTGGAAGCTGGGCTCACACCACGCAGAACAGTTTTCTACAAATATGAACTAATAGAAAGTAAGTCATAAAAATCCACATTACAAAATATAGATGATTTTGAAGATCAATGCAAATAGGTTAGAAACAACATTCTACTGTGTGAGTAAAGAGAACTCTTCAAATCACAAAAAAAAAATATCTGATTTCAGAGCCATAGAGAAGACAAAACTGTTCAAGTAAAACCAATATACTAAGTTCAATGGCACACACACATGTGCGCTCACATACACAAAACCTGTAAAAATGTTAAATTTCAAGATTAAAGAAGTCTGCTAGCATCCAGAAGGAAGAAAAGAGGTCATTTTCAAAGAAGCAAAATCAAACCAGTCTCATATTTCTGCTTTGTGACAATAAAAATTCCATAAGGCAATGAAAAAAATATCTTTAAAGATTTGACAGTGGAAAGGATTATGATCCAATGATTTTATTGTATTACAAAGACATCCTCAGATTTACAAGGTTTTGGAAAATGCACTAGTACAGTCCTTTTTCCTTCCAAAGTCTTCTATGCAGTCAGATGACTCAATCAAGAACAGAACCCAAATACTGGGGAGTTGCAGTAGAAATGGACTGACAGTGAAGATTAAAACAAGCCAAAGGTCAGAAATAAAGTGAAAGGGAGAAAATAGGTACTTTCTGAACCCTAACTTGTACCAGTAACTCCATATTTTTAAAAAAACACACACACATTGAATGTATCTGGTTGCTTAAGCTTATACTATTAATATAAGCTTGAGCTAGTGTTTATATCCAGACCTGTCAGCTTCCAGAAGGGAAAATGAAATGAACTTATTTGTGAAGGAGAATTTGATCTGATGTCTAAATAACTGCCATCATACCATCAAAATAGAATGCAAAGAGAAAATAGAAGTATTGGTAGTTGATAATTTAGTAAGCCTATGTACATATAGGATATGCAATTATAGATTAAATAAATGAAAAAAAGCAAGAGGAAGAGAGAAATGTAAGCCAAAAAATGATATAATGCTTGCTTACAGAATAAGGTTAAAACTATTGCATCATTTTTAATTGAACTACATAATCAGGGTTTTGTATATTGGCATGTACTGCTTGTGTTATCATTAATAGAATTAAAATGAAATAAATTGCCTACAAATCACTACCACAGAAATGAAATAAGTAGCCCATATAGTAGTATGTATAGCAAAATATAGTGAAAGAAAAGGAAGGTCTGAAACAAATGGCAAACTGAAATGACATCACTGTGACTAAATTCAATGTAAACTTGGCAATCCTTATTTTACTTGACATCTTTGATCCCTTCAGTTGCTCTTGCTCAGCCTTCTTTGACAATCTTCCTTTTTAAACCTGACTGTTAAATGTTGATAGACCATCGAAACCTGGTGCAATGCTCTGGTACCTCCTTTACATTCTCTTCTTTTAAAATACCATCCCTTCCCCCTTATTACATATGCCAATGATCCCTGCTTTTATATTTCCTGACATCCAAACATATCTCTTGAATAGCTAAAAAGTAAAAATTTTCCATACCCCTCAAATGTAATATGTTATAAACAGAACACCTACTGTGGTATTACTACCACCTCTGTAAATAGGGATTCTCTTCCAATGTTCCTAATCTCAGTAAAATTCATCACTACACACTCAGTTACTTAAGTCATAACTTGAAAATGAACTTGAACTTCTAACTCTTCTCTAACCCACTCCCTCTACCCATTCAATTTCCTCTAAATCAAAATGTATCTATTCTACTCCAAGTGGCCCAAACTACTGTAGTTTAGGTCATGATTATTCATCGTCCAAGTTTATTTAAAACCTTCCTAGCTAGTCTCCCTATGCTCATTCTTATTTCTCCCCAAATAATTCTAATTATTCTCTCTTAAAACTGCATTTAAAAAATGAAATATATGATGCTGGCTGTAGGTTTCTCATATATGGTCTTTATTATTTTGAGGTGTGCTCCCTCTATTGCCACTTTGCTGAGCATTTTCATCATAAATTGTTGCTGTACTTTATCAAATGCTTTTTCAGCACCTATTGATATGATCATGTGATTTTTGTCTTTCATTTTGTTTATGTGGTGTATTACATTTATTGATTTGCAAATGCCATACCATCCTTGCATCCCTGGGATAAATCCCACTTGATCGTGGTGTATGATCCTTTTAATGTATTGCTGGATCCGGTTTGCCAATATGTTGTTGAGGACTTTAGTGTCTATGTTCATCAGCAATATTAGTCTGTAATTTTCTTTCTTTGCTTTATCTCTACCTGGTTTTGGAATTATGATAATACTGGCTTCATAAATAGAGTTTGGGTGTCTTCCTTCTTCCCACTTTTATTCAACATAGTATTGGAAGTTCTAGCCACAGTTATCAGACAAGAAAAGGAAATAAAAGGCATCCAAATGGGAAAGGAGGAAGTAAACCTGTTATTATTTGCCGATGATGTGATAGTGTACATAGAAACCCTACAAACAAGCAAAATATAGCCAAAGACAGTGAAATAGAGGACAGGCTGACAGTGACCAGAGGGGAGAAGGGAGGGAATTTCAGGGGAAAAGGGAAAGGGTTTACAGGAACAAATATAGAGGACACATGGACAAAACTAGGGGGGAGTGGAAATGGGAGGGAGGTGGGGAGGGCTGGGGGGTGAGCTGGGATGGGAGTAAAAGACAGAAAACTGTACTTGAACAACAATTAAAATAAAAAAAAAAGAACAGAAAATAAAAAAGAAAAGAAAACCCTACAGGCTCCACCAAAAGACTATTTGACCTAATAAGTGAATTTGGCAAAATAGCAGGATACAAAGTTAGTATTCATAAATCAAAGGCATTTTTGTATACCAACAATGAAATCTCAGAAACAGAAGCTAGGAAAAAAAATCCCATTTACTATAGCAACAAGAAAAATAAAGTACCTAGGAATAAACTTAACCAAGGAGATAAAAGACCTATACTCAGAAAACTACTACAGAACACTGAAGAAATTAAGGAAGATACAATCAAATGGAAACATATACCGTGTTCATGGATGGGAAGAATCAACATCATTAAAATGCCCATATTACTCAAAGCAATCTGTAGATTCAATTAAATCCCTATTAAAATACCAATGACATATTCCACAGATTTGGACAAGTATTTCAAAAATTTATTTGGAATCAAAAATGACCCCAAATAGCCTCAACAATCTTAAGAAAGAAGAACAAAATAGGAGGGATCACAACCCCTGATATCAAACTATACAAAAAGGCAAGTGTAATCAAAATAGTCTAGTACTGGTATAAGAACAGACACAAAAATCAATGGAACAGAATAGAAAACCCAGAAATAAACCCAAGTCTCTATGGTCAATTAATATTTGACAGAGGGGGCAGAAGTATAATATAGAGTAAAAATTGCCTCTTCAACAAATGATGTTGGGAGATCTGAAATGGAACATGCAAAAAATTGAAACTAAACCACCTACTTTCACCATACACCAGAATAAACTCAAAATGAATAAAAGTCTTCAACATAAGTTACAACACCATAAAAGTACTAGAGGAAAACATATTCAGTAAAATTTCAGATACACCACACAGCAATATTTATGCTGATACATCCTCTAGGGCATAGGTGGCAAACACAAGGCCCAAAGGTCAAATCTGGCCCTCCACCTTGTTTTATCCACCTGGCACCTTGTTTCTACCCAGCAGCAGTGCTGAACTCCTGGCCCCTAGTTAAGGAGTAGTTACATTTATACAGTCCTGAAATTATATTCGGCCCTTTGAAGGCAACCTCAAGGCTGATATGGCCCCCGGTGAAAATGAGTTTGACACCCCTGCTCTAGGGCAAGGGAGATAAAGGAAAGAATAAACAAATGGGACTACATCAAGTAAAAACCTGCATGGCTAAAGAAAACATAATCAAAATAAAAAGGGAAACAACCATATAGGAAAACATATTTGCCTGTGATACCTCAGACAAGGGTTTGCTCTCCAAAATTTATAAAAAACTCATATGATTCAACTCTAGGAAGACAAACAATCCAATTAAAAAATGGGCAAAGGACCTGAACAGACACTTCACCAAGGAAGACATACAGACGGCCCAGAGACTTAAAAGGATGCCCAGCATCACTAGCCATAAAGAGATACAAATTAAAATGACAATGAAATACCACTTCACATCGGTCAGAATGGCCATAATAAACAAATCAACAAACAACAAGTGCTGACGAGGTTGTGGAGAAAAGGGAACCCTAGGGTACTGTTCATGGGAATGCAGACTGCTGCAGCCACTGTGGAAAACAGTATGGAATTTCCTCAAAAAACTAAAGATGGAACTGCCTTTTACCCAGTGATCCCACTGCTGGGATTATACCCTAAGAATCCTGAAACACCAATTCAAAAGAACCCATGCACCTCAATGTTCACAGCAGCGTTATTTATAACAGCCTGGTGCTAGAAACAGCCTAAGTGCCCATCAGTAAATTAGTGGATTAAAAAACTGTGGTACATTTACACAATGGAATACTATGCATCAGAAAGATAGAAGGAACTCCTACCTTTCATGACAGCATGAATGGAACAGGAGAGCATTATGCTAAGTGAAATAAGCCAGGGAGTGAAAGAGAAATACCACATGTTCTTACCTATAACAGGAACCTAATGAACAAAACAACAAAATAAAACAAACAGCAAAAGAGAACCAGAGGCATGGAAACAAGGAACAAACTGACAGGGACCAGAGGGGAGAGAGGAGGGATGTAAGGGAGG
Organism: Trachops cirrhosus; assembly: GCA_028533065.1. Classification (NCBI taxonomy): domain Eukaryota; kingdom Metazoa; phylum Chordata; class Mammalia; order Chiroptera; family Phyllostomidae; genus Trachops; species Trachops cirrhosus. The sequence continues at coordinate 15,958,463 of CM052549.1, forward strand.
AAAGAAGGGGGAGAGTCTAGGTAAAGAAAAATATAAATGATCCATGGGCATGGACAGCAGAGTAGGGATTGACTGTGGAAGTGGAGGGCTGGGCAGGGCAGGGGAGAGCAATGAGGGAAAATTGGGACAACTGTAATAGAACGACAATAATAAAATAAAAATTAAAATAAAATAAAATAAAGCAATTTTAAGCATGCTATCCTTCTGCTAAAATTCTTTCTACACTTTTTCAATAGAATCATCATGTTACTTAGGACTCTATCTTGGCATACTTATTAATAGTGCCTCCTCGGGTTCTCAAAAGCAACCCAGTGTCAGTATAACTTACATGGTCACTGTCAAAAGGGCTTTCCTGACCTGACCAACTTCTCTGCTTTCTTCTCAAGACTCACCTCATCCTCCTCCCCACCTGGTCATCTACACTCTAGTTATGACAAACTGTCTCTTGTGCATGCACTCATCATCTCCCTGTCCATACTTAGATCTTCTTTTTCCTTCCCACCAGTTACCCTTTAACAATTAAAAACAAAAACAAAATTACAACATTTGGTCTCATTTTTACTGGGTGCTATTCAACCTCCCTATTTACTATTCATCCTCCCTATTTTAGGGAAAATGTTACTGGCTTTAATATTTCTGTCACGGTGAGACTGAGTCAGGAGCTCCCGCTATGACTTTCGCAACACTTATTACCTCCCTATCATAACACTTGTAATAGTTTTCTTGTGATTGCTTTTTTGCCTATATTCCTGGGTGGACTATAAAAGACATCAGGACTGAGTCATCTTATTCATCATTTTATCCCCAGTTCTCAGCCAGTCACCAACAGTTCATAAATATTCTTGAAAGTCATAAAGATGTACGTACATCTTTGAAAGTCATAAAAAAATTAAAATAATACCAGTCATAACAACTTAGATCATCTTTCAAAATTCTTTCTAGTATATAAATGCTTTTTTATCACTAGTCTAAAGTGTTTCAAGTCAAAAGTTAAGTTCTTCAAGGAAAGAGCAATGTATTACATGCTTTGAGCATGCCAAAATTGTTGCTTCTCTCCTATTGGTTATATTCCTACTGCTAAATATCTTCTAAGATAAATCTGCTTTTGTAATAGACTGCTAAATATTGAGAGGCTTAAAAATAAACCTTCTTAGTCTCCCCAGAAAACACACCTGCCAAGTGTTAACAGCAAGGCCTGCTCTACAGTCTTCATCTTGTCCCTTTTCTCTCAAGCAGCTCTAGGTGTCTCTCGGGGACTTCCTCTCATCCTCTCCCCTTTCCCACTCACCCATCCCACCTTCTGTTTCTGTGAACAGTCACAGGCTGAGGGTGCCTTGTGGGAAAGTGAGCCCTTCTCCATTGGCCGGGCTTCCAAGGCACATGGCAACTCAACAAGCCTGTGGATTGGGAGCTGTTATGAAGCCCTTTTCTGCTCTGTCTCAGTTCAGTCTCTCCTTTCATTCATGTTTCAGAGTGATATTTCACCCTCTGCTTCTTCATCTGTGGCTGGGGTGTTAAGAGTTGATGAGATAATTCTTGGATCAAATCCAAAGAGTGCTTTAAAAATTTAATGTATGTGGGTACCGAATAATGATCTCACACTGTGCATGACCCAGAGTACTCGAATGTGTCATGTTACCGAATTACCCTTAGGTAACCATTACTGTGTCTGGGTGGTCATTGGTAAAGAAGGTGAAGGGAGTCTCTGAGTGTGTGTGGTGGAGGGAGATGAGGGGGAAAGAGAGGTGGTCTGCTGCAGCACTCCCAACACATTTATAATTTTAATTGGCCTATCACTTACATAACTTTATATATCTATGTGCAAGCCTTTTCATTTTATATGTATATATTTCACTGCTGCTGGACTGCTAGAATTTCTATTAAAAGTCTAATGTAGGTTTACTACCTGTGTGGCTTTTAAAACAAAAAGGATTATAAACTTTCCAATATTTTTTGAACTTACCCCAATTCCTGCAATGTTCACTTGGAAATAATAATTCATCATTACTTCAAATTGAATGTATGTATAAGATGAACTCTTTAGGGGAAGAAATGATACTAAACAGTATAGTTAATATGTTTGAAAAGCTTCTATAACAATAATATAAGATTTCTCCACTTACTAAATGACTCTATGGGTCCAAAGGATTAGGGGAGGTCTGAAGAAAGATAAAAAATGAAATATTTTTATTGTTTAAAAGCATAGACAGAATTCTGAGATGTAGAGCCTCAAATTTTATTGACACAATCCTCAAATTTTATTTAACTTTAGTTCAATCCCTTGTCTTTGCATTTGAGTATACTTCTGAACAGAAAAGTAAACTTGCAAGTCTACCCAAGGAAACATTTATGTCTACTCTAGAAGTAGAACTCAAACCCAGATTTCTATGCAATTGCTTAATACACACTAATCATTCATTAATTTAACAGTGTTGTATTGAATGTCTACTCTGACAAGCAGGGGCTTAATGAATGGAGACTAGGACATAGTACCTGTCTGAAAGAGCTCACCTTTTCATGAGGGAGACAGACACATAAATAATGATGTTCCAATGGGGCCTATGTAGTATTAACCTTATACACAGCAAGAGAGGGGAGATATGATAAAACCAGCCTGGGGTCCAGTAAGGGTTTTATACTGGAAGAGAAATATGTTTGAGCAAAGACGTAAAAGTGTAAATAGGATGTGGCCTGCCGTGACAAACAAGCAATTAGGCATTTTAATTGCCTACAGTGTGCATGAGAGAGTGATAACATAATAAAGGACAAGACAATTGGGGATCTGGCATGATATAACAAATGTCTAGGGTTTTATTTTTTGCTGATTGGGAGCGATTGGTAGATTTTTTTTTTAACAGAAAGGGAAGAAAGTGAGAGCAGTTGGGTCTGTTCTTTTCATTCCATTTTGGTTGGACAAGATTTTTCTTTGTTCATTTGTTTGTTGGTTTTTAATTTCTAATTGACTACAGACCACATGTCACTGACCATAAAAATTTTAAACACCTTAAATGGTCTACAACCTATTCAGTGAGACAAATCCAATCATTATATGCTTGGCATTCTCAAAAATATTAAAATGCTATAATAGGTTCTAAATGCTTAACTTCAATTTCTATGCTTACTAATTATAGTACATCAGCCCTTTGTGTAACACTGAGTTAGGAAGACTATTGCAATGTTCTAGTCCAGTGATTTTCAACTAGCATGTCCCCGAATTTTTAAAACAAGCAATACTTGACTATTTAGTCAGGGGCACTGACCTCTTTTCCCTTAGATTGCCAAATAAAAACAAATGACAACCGCAACACAAGAATAGCTGCTGGTGTGAATGAATCAAAATTATATCTGTTTTTGTCAGATTGGCAAAAAATATATAGTTTTGGTGTGCTGCAGAATTTTAGTAATTAGTTTATGTGCCATGAGCTGAAAAAAGTTGAACATTGCTAATCTAGTCTGATGATGATAAATGACTGAACCAGGATAGCAAGGAGGTAGACAATAGAGAAGACTGGAGAAAGATTTGAGGAGGGATGGAGGGAAGTGGGCAGGACTTTAAAAGAGAAAAAGAAGCTGAGACTAAACAAAAAGTAAAACCATATTGTCACTTTTCTGGGACTATTTCATAAGTACATTAATATATATGAGGTGAGGTCGATTACTCAACTTTAGACGATTTGAAATGTATATAATCGGTGTCTCAGTTCTAAAATATCAGGTAATGTAAGTGGCAAGTTGCTGACTTTATGAAATAATTTTGTGCTCACGTGGAGGTCTGAACTGAAGACAAGTTGATAGAATACTTGCTGATATTAGCCTTTTATGATTAGCCTTTTAAGAGACTAATACTGCACATATCACAGCCATGGATGAATTCTTCTAATGCTTCCTGGTTCTAGAAAATGTTCTGAGTGTAAAACATATACAAACTAATTATTTTTTTCCAGAGTGAGTTTTGGAAGGGAATTGGTGTAGAAAGAAGTCAAGTCATCCCTTGAATAGTTGAAGAACTCAACTGTGCTTTCACAGCTGAGTGTTTATCCCACAGAGGGATGATGGTTGTGATTAAAAACAGGTAATGATTCTGAATGGATGATAAGGGAATATGAATTTTCAAGAAAAGTGGATTCCTTGAAATGGAAACACTGCAAACCTTGTGAGAAACACAAGGTCTTAAGTGCCTTCTAATAAAGTATTTCTTAAAATGAGATAGAAATGATATACTTTCTCCTAGAGTTATCTAGGTACAGATCCTACTCACTTGAAAGGCATCTGTTTTAAATGGATTTCAGCATTCTGGGCAGAAGAAAGACCAGCAAACTGTCAGGAAGATACCTCACAGATGTCCATAGACGACTGCTAGAGTCCAAGGTAAAATCTGAGGGGAGAAATTTTATCTGCTTGTTTTTTATATACCCCAAGCATTTAGAACAAGGCAGTACATGGTAGGTACCCAATAAATTTTTGTTGATGGAATAGTCAATTTAACAAAGTCCAAAATCTTGATCTAATCAGTATATCTATAGTATAATATATCCTCCTACTGACAGAAAAATAACTATGTAATTATATAATCATAAAATTATAATTCCCAACTTTGGCCACTGAAGAAAAGCTCTAGCAAAGAAGAATGATTTCATCAATTTGGAAGAGAAAAACTGTCACATGAACAAAAATGATCAAGTCTACAACATCGACATAGATTTCTTCACTGTCAAACTGAATTCCAAGCTAAATTATACCTAGAAAGAAAATTTTAAATTTGCAATAAGAAATATAACTTTGCTGGGAATCTAAATGTATGTTTGATTAGCATATCATCTATTTATAAAAAATCAATGGAAAATCAAAATTCAATAGAATTTCCTTACTTGGAATAATATAAAAAGAGCCAGAGAGTAAAATGTTAGTGGAACCTGATCGTTTGCCTCTATGCCTATCCTTTCCCAATGCACAGCTGAAAAACTTGCACCCCACTGCATCGTCCTTCAATGACCCTCTTTCTTTAGATAGGTTCATGTATTAAATAATGCAATAGCAAAGGCTTGAAGGTAAAATTTTATTCTATTTCAACATGTTTTTGCACTTCATACTCTGATCAGTTATGTATTGGTCTTAAATTGTAACTCTCAAAAACAATTCCAATTACTCCTAATACTAAGGTTTGGAAGAATACCTCACTAGCAAAATAAATTTCATATATAAAACCATGTTTAAGTCAGTTCTTTGATATCCATACAATGTTGTATTGCAGAGACTATTTGTAAAACCCCAAGCACTTGAAGTAACAGGGGTGTCTGATAGCCATGTAGAGTCAAATTTGTAACAATGGGAGAATCTTTTAAAAAGTAAGTACTGAACCTATGTTATCCTTTTTTTTTTTTTTGCAAAAACTAAAATAAAATCAAGATTGTCCACATTACTAATCTTAGCATTGCTACTCACTGCAAAAAGAGTTCAGAGAGAAAAGGCTTTTGTCAGCACTCACTTTAGAGCCCCACAGTGCTTGTGAGGGCAGTGTGAGAGCAAAATCACCAGTGAAAGCAATTGCATTACAAAGATTTTAGTGGACATACTGTGCATCTTACCTTGGTTGATTATATAAAATGTAGTCTAATGCTCTGCAGTTAATAAAAGTTGAAAATTATGATTTCATCAAAGACTGAAATGCAGGACACAGTCAAATTGTGCCAAATGAGAATGATAGGGTAAAAAAAGCAACTCTAAAAGAAGTAGGGTCGAAAATTTCGCCTTGGCCAAACCAAACTCAGGGAATCAACAAGGGAGAAAGATGATTTAATTTATTGTGTTCTTTATAAAATCATGTTTACATTTACTGTAATAAACTTTATAAGGTTCATTCCACAGTATAGACTTACAACTATAAAAATTATAACATCACTCAAAATATTCACAACTCCTACCCATAAAGAAACCAAGACAAGAAAATTTGGCTAGTCCATTTCCTCTTAAGAATTCGAAATATCAGTTGTGAGTAAAATAAGATGATGAGATAAAGATTATATAGCTCACTGTGGGGCCATATTCCTCCCAATATCTAGTCCTTGATCTGGGCTGTGTAGACAGAATAGTTATGCAGAAAATACCACCTCAATGTCCATGCTTTGTTCCTACTTCATTTATAGACAAAACTTTAGAATTTTGCAAAATTCTGTTGATAGAGAAAAATAGGCTCCCAATTTCTTTTTTCTTTTTTTTAATTTTCATTTTAATTGTTGTTCAAGTACAGTTTTCTGCCTTTTACCCCCATCCCAGCCCATCCCCCCAGCCCTCCCTGCCTTCCTCCTGTTTCCACCTCCTCTTGTTATTGTCCGTGTCCAGAAGCTACTGTAATAGCATTTTAAACATTGAAAATGCATAATGAAAAACTATGCAGAAACTATACAGCTGTCTTTGAAGTTGAAAGAAGGGGTCATGAGCCAAGGAATGCAGGCTTCCTCCAGAATCTGCAAAAGGAATGGGAATGGAATCTCTCCTAATGCATCCTGAAGGAATGAAGCCCTATATTGAAAGATCATTTTAGATTTCTGAACTCCAGAACTGTAAGATAATAAATGTATGTTATTTAAGCCACTAATCTTGTGATTGTTACACAGTAATATGTAAATAATAATTTGCACTTTTATTTGCAAATATCTTAATAGCTTGCCATTTGCATTTTACTAATTTGTGTTTCAAATTTTTTGTGTAATCAATTATATCACTGTTATTCTTTACATTAATGAATTTTTAGTGATAGCTAGGAAAGTTTTACCCACTCCTGTAATATAGGGGAATGCACCCACAATTTTAGTTTTTCTAGTATTTGTATGGTTGTATTTCTTAAATTTAAATCCCTGATCCATATGAAATTTACCTTGACATATGGTATAAAAAATAAATCACATTTATTGTTTATGGGAAAGGCTCTATTTATGCATAGAGAGCAGCCTTTCTCTATAAGACTGTTCATTTATTCCAGCAACACTTTTTTAAAAGATTTTTTGTTTGTTTTGTTTTCTTTGCTGATTTATGTTGCTATATATAGCACATTTTAAATATACATATGTAAAACTATATATATCTGTAAAGACACAGATGAAAGACTGAAGACACAAACCAATGGAAAGATACCACGTGTTCATGAATTAGGAGAATTAATACTGTTAAAATGTTCATATTATCCAAAGTGATCTACACATTCAATGCAGTCCCTATCAAAGTCCCAATGGCAATTTTTACAGAGAAAAAAATCCAAAAATTTGTATGAAACCACAAAAGAACTTGAATAGCCAAAGCTATTTTGAGATAGTAGAACAAAGCTGGACTGATCACACTTTCTGATTTTACATTATATTACAAAGCTATAGTAATCAAAACAGTGTGGTACTTTCATTAAAAAAAAAAGGCTTTAGATCAACCCACAAAATAGAAACTCAGAATTAAACTCATTTGTATATAGTCAACTAATTTTTGACAAGGGTTTCAAGAATACACTATGGGAGAAAGATAGCCTCTTCAATAAATGGTGTTGGGAAAACTGGATATCCACATGCAAAAGAGTTAAATTGCACCCTTATCTTATACCATACACTCAAACAAACTCCCTATGGATTACAGACCCCTAGAAGAAAACATAGGGGGAAAACTCAACTTTAATCTTGGCAATGGTTTCTTTGAATATGACACCAGGAGGTCTTTCATTTTGACTTTGAAATTCCTCTTTAAGAATTGACAATGAGCTTTTCTTTCCATATCAAGTTACATACATTCTTTAAATTTTCTATTGCTAATTTCTAGGTGCATTGTGATTTAGTCATAAAAAGCTATTTGTGCTATTTCTATTCTTTTAGTTTGTATTTTTTCACCTTTCTCTTTATCTTCCTCCAATGACTTTTACAAAGGCCTCCAGTGCTGCTTTGGAGAAGGGAGGAGAGTGACTATTACTAAAGCCACAGAACCAAAGCAGTGATTTGTTACCATTTCAAAATGCTGCTGGATTTGCCATCAGTGGGGGCAGTGCGGCTTCATGTCAAACACAAGCTGTAAGGACAATCTTTGTGTCTGAACAGAAAGTACTTTGTCTCTTCAGGCAGGAAGCCTAATGCAGGGCTTATGCAGAGCTGTATTTTCCACCATGTGGCTAGGACAATAAACATGGGGCTTTTGATCTGGGTGGTAATAGTGGCAGAGCCCAAGTTCTAAAGGAGGAAAATGGGAAACAAATCTGCCAGAGGTGAGTGTGTGCCCTCAGGGTACTTTTGCATGCCTAGAGTTCACCAAGCAAAGCCAGGGAGATTTCAAATAAACATGTCGAAAGGAGTCATAAAAATCCCAACCAGTGTGATAACTTAAGTCCTGACGTCAAAACACAGAAATGCATGGCCAACATCACATGAAACTTCTTTGGCCCCAAGTTTATAAATTAAACCTCTTACAAACTCCTATTTTTACAAGCATAAATTTATAAATGCCCTTCCTCCCCACCCCCATCTTCATATTATAAATAACAGCAAAATGACCTTCCTGGTCCTGCAGGTGGAATAATTTTGTAATTAAAATGGGGCCAAGTGTACACTAAAAGGGAGTTTTTCCTGATTTTCATTAGGACACAATCGCATGTCACTGTCATACCATGCATGTCCTTTTCACTGGCTGCTTTAAAGCTTTATCCTAGAAATGACTGCAATTCATTATTTTTCATGCTACCTTCATTTACAAATCAACATGCCAAAGAGAAGGTCAGTTTATTTCAGCCCTGTTGAAGTAGAGCACTGTTATTAGGAAATGTGAGTGGGCTGAAGTGGGACTCCCTGTGGAGTTAACTTGGCAGAGCCTGAGTTCCTGGCTCAACCTGATATTAAAAGTGAGTCATCAGTTTACCCACACAGCAGGGTCTTCACTTTGTACTTCTCAATCTGAGCAACTCAGCGGGCGGTCTGAAGACTCAAGGTTACTTTCCATAATTAATAATCAAGTTGAGCGAAATTCCTCTCATTTATTTTGAGAATTATTTTATTACTCATAATTTTTTTTAGTGTTACTGTTTGATAAATAATAAGAGCACAAATAAAACCTATCTCATGGAAAGGTAGTTTGCTGTCAGTGTGATTCATTTTCAGTAGAGGCCAAAGGCATCTTTATTCACATGAAAGTGGTTTTTTTTCCTTTATATCTGTTAAGAGAAATTTGAACAGCAAAGTTTCAGGTGCCTCTGTCCTTGTTACCTGATATTTTTAAAAGAAAAACCCAGTAATTGCTATGCATTCATATAAAGATATCTATTAGAACTATTATAACTTTTAAATATTTTCAATTTTAATAAAGGACACAGACAAAATAATTTAAGATTTAACGCCTCACTTTAAGATTTATCAATGCAATTTACTTTTCCTCTCATACTTTTTACTAAATCTAAAAAATATAAGCATTGTTTTTAAACTAATAAACACCTAGTGCATTTTTCAACACAGCATCGAAGTCTCTTGGTGAAATGACATCAACATATCCTACTCCTTACTAGAGTTTCTGCTCAAGATGAAGTTTATTATTTAAGAGAACAATAGTGATGGTTGACAATTTTGTTTAAGGTAGGTATAGGTAAGTTGCTGGTAGCATAAACAAAACTTGCACCTTAAATTTTTATTCATACATTTGGTATACATACAAACCCCCATATGCACACACATAAAATTTGGGGGTACCCATAAGAACCTGGAATTATCTTGAGGAGGGCAGTACACTTGTAGTAAAGGCTTCCCCCACTAGGTAAGTGTTCTGGGAACCCATCTGTGTCAATGTACCAGTTGTTGTTGCAAGAGGCTGCATTCCACTTCAGTGAATTTTTTGGAAGAATCTTTCAATGTGTTTACCCATTGCATGATGGGTGATTTATGAACACACTTGCCCACACTGCACTGAGTGTTCAGCAGTTTGTGACCATAAATGGTATGACTCCTGTGTGCCACCCTCCCTATTCACCTGATCTCACCCTTAGCAACACTTTTTTGTTTCCCTAAATGAGAAAGCCCTCAAAGGGAAAGGTTTTGCCGATGTTGGAAGAGGTGAAGCAAAAAAAGACAAACACTAAAAGGCATCAAAATCAACAAGTTCAGAAGCTGTTTTGAGCAGTGGAAATAACATCTTGATAGGTGTACTGCATCAAATAGAGAGTACATTGAAGGTGACTGAAGTTTAAACGTGTAAGAATAAATACACAATTTTTGAATAAATAAATTTTGGAGTTTTGGGGTACCCCTCTTATATAAGACATTTTCTTGGAATAGCAGAGAAACGCCTTCCAAAATGAGCCCTCCTCTGCATGTCCAGCCTTCGCTCTTGCTATTTACAGTACAAACTCCAGCTACGGAACACTGAACCTGAGCTTTGTCTTGCTCTGCCTCTTGGCTGGCACTGGATGACCATCCAGGATTATCTTTTCCTACTCTTCTAACTGTGGCACTGAAAATATCTACACAAAACTCCTTCAAGTGGTATTGTGGTCCTTTCTGGGTCTATAAACATGTTTATTATAAAAGTCATTATAAGCTATTTCAATTACTGAGTTGTTTAAACATATGTCTCCAGCCCAATACAAGAGAACTCCTAGAGGGAGGCATGTCTCCATTCTCTGTCCTGCTCCCCACCATTAAGAAGCATTGCCTATCTTGTAAGAAAGTCCAGTTTATGTCAAGATCTTACTGGCATATGGTGACAGTAAGCTTACCTGTCAATCACTCAGTTTCCTTTGGGACATCTTACAACACTTGGTTTGTAGTCAGCCTATTCCTAGTCATCTCATCTATCTAATTTAACCTCTTACATGATTCCCCACCAGCTTTGCAAATTCTCACCCTCAAAAAAAATTCCTACTGGCACTTTTATTGTGATTGAATTAAACATGTAGATTAGTTGTAAGAAGAAACTTGACATCTTAACTCGGTAAAATTTGTCAGTTAGTAAATCTTGTTTAGATTCATTCTGGTCTTCCCAGAATTTCCTCATATGGGTCCTGCACATTCTTGTTAAAATTATTCCCAGTTGTTTTACAGTTTTATTATTTCCTATTGTATTTTGTTAGCTTTTTCAAAAAGACTGTATTCATTTATTTTTAGAGAAGGAGGAGGGGAGGGATAAAGATAGGAAGAGAAACATCGATGGGAGAGAAAAACATCAGTCAGTTGCCTCTTTTACATACCCCAGCCGGGGTCCTAACCCACAACCCAGGCATTTGCCCTGACCTAGAATCAAACCAGTGACCTTATGTTTTGCGGGATGACGCCCAACCAACCGAGCCACACTGGTCAGGGCTGTATCTTGTTAGCTTTGTATTTTGAATCAGGTTTTGGCCATCAATATTTGAATATTTAGTATGTCTTTTTTTTTTTTAGTCAGTGTACTGATTGTATTACTTATACTGAGTCATTTTTTCATCCTCTTACTTCATTGTAAAGAAATAAAACAATAGGAAAAACATGACCTCAGTATTATTCACAATAAAAAGGGTCTGCTTTGTTTTGCAGCCTTGAGCATATTACACAACATAATTTTACTGAACCTCATTTACCACTAGATTTGAGTAATGAGTTCATCAAACTGTATTTAACCCAGTGCCTGACATATAAAATGTCACTAAATATTAGCTGCAATTATTACTATCACTGCATAATTGACTTGTCCAATTTGAAGAGATATGTTTGAATGCCCCTGAGTTGACATGTTATGTAATTAAAATATGTTAAACTTAAAGTGCTAAATGGTTTATATTTTGATATGTTCATGCCTTTAAAATTATCTTACTCAGTTTTTAGAATATTTTTACTTGAAAGATTTAATGTACTGATATAAAAAAATTAGATGTAGAAAATTCCTAGAAATTTACAAATGTTAATAGCTTGATATATTGAGATTTTACATCAACTGCAAATAGGAAGTTAAATGAACAATTACCATCTAGGATTTTGTACAATTTAAGTTCTTTCTTTTGAAAAACAGGAGTTAGAAAACACATGAATATTTCTACTTTTAGTTTTCAGATAGACAGTTCCCTCACCAGCATCACAAAATAAGAATTTTTATTTTCTAAAATTCTCTAGTTTAATTAAGTCACACCAGAAGCTATGGGTAAAAGTCACATTTCTGGCTGAATTGCTAATCCCATGGGACAGGTTCTTTCAGGAAACACCACCGAGTTCTATAGAGTTCCTGGCATGCCTGCAATTGAGGTCATGGAAGTTAAGTGTCCCAGCAGTGAGCCCAAAGTTTAGTTGCCTTCAAAGGACTTCACTAGAGTTTATCCTGTATATTACAATAGAGAATATCAGAGGTGTCCTTTGAAAATGTTTGTGAAGTGAATTCTGGCCACTTTTTTAATGTCAATATAGGCATTCAAAAACTCCTAAACCTCCTAAACCTTTGTCTATTTTTCCCTGCACGGGATAAAGATAAATGAATAAGTATTGATAAATGCTAGCTCTTCTTTTCCCTCTACCAGCTATACATTCCCTCCCAACTTCACTCCAAGGAAGAACAAGAACTTTGTTTAATTCATTCTAACTTTCTCATATTTTATCAAAGTTTATATTTTTAACTTGAAATTTATAGACCTATAGCAGACATACAGATGGGTGCACTAAAAACAAATATATGTCTTGATAATATTTGTATAAACAGTACACACCCTATAACCTGCGCCTAGGTTTATAAAAAGTTCCAAGACACCAAAGCCTTTTTGTGCCCCTTCCTGTTACAACCCAACCCCTCAAAAGTATCCACTTTCTAAAATTCTATCAGGACAGAAGAGTTCTGCCATATGATTTTTTAAATTTTATGTAATTGTAATCACACAGTATGTAATATTTTGAACCTCACTTCTTTTCTTTGTTTGTGAGATTCAACACATTTTCCATGTACTTATACTCATTCTCATTGCTGTATAGTATTACACTGTGTGTTATAATAAAACTATTTACCCATTTTCCAAACTAAGTATCCCTGTGCAGTAGTCTCCCCTATCTATGGTTTTATTTCCTGAAGTTTCAGTTACCTGTGGTCAACCACAGCCCAAAAATATTAAATGGAATGTTCCAGAGATAAACAATTCATAAGTTTTCAATTTCTTGCCATTCCGAGTAATGTGCTGGAATCTTGTGACATCATGCTTCATCCCACCCTGGACCTGAATAATCCCTCTGTCCAGTGTATCCACACTATATATGCGAATTCCACTGCTGGTGGTCACTTGGTAGCCATCCTGATCATCACATTATTTCTCAGAGAGACAGAGCACATTCACAAAACTTTTTATTATAGTATAATATTATCATTGTTCTGTTTTATTATTAGATATTGTTGTTAATATCTTAATGTGCCTACTTAATAAACTAAACTTCATCATTGATATGTTTATGTAGGAAAAACTCATAGTGTATGTAGAGTTCAGTACTATCCACAGTTTCAGGCATCTACTGGGTGTCCTAAAATATATCCAGAGTGGATAAGAGGGTACTACTGTGTACATGTGTCTGGTCCAATCATTAATTGTGTAGCCTTTTCCAATTCCAGATTGCCATGATTAATGTAGACTTATAATAAATCATGCAGTAAAAGTTAATGTCTGTTTTCCACTTGCATCTCTTGCACATGATTGTCTTAAATGTCTTAGCTTTTTAATTTTTGTGTACATATCAGAATATATCTCATTTCCACCAATAACAACAAAATTTAACTGAACATTGTTTGGGATAGCTCTGAATTTATGGATGGATTTGGGGGCAAAATTATGAAAATTTTTACCATACTGAGTCTTCTCACTCATTATAATGTTTTCTCTTTCCACTGATTTTTGTATTTTTAAAATTTTTAATATAGTTTATTAATTATGCTATTACAGTTGTCCCATTTTCCCCCTTCATTCCCCTCTACCCTGCACACCCTCTCTTACCCACATTCCCCCCTTTTAGTTCATGTCCATGTGACATACTTGTAAGTTCTTTAGCTTCTACATTTCCAATAATATTCTTGCCCTCCCCCTGTCTATTTTCTACCTACCATCTATGCTACTTATTCTCTGTACCTTTTCCCCCTCTCTCCTCCTCCCAATCCCCTGTTGCTAACCCTTCATGTGATCTCCATTTCTGTGGTTCTCTTCCTGTTCTAGTTGTTTGCTTAGTTTGTTTTTGTTTTTGTTTTAGGTGTGGATGCTAATAATTGTGAGTTTGCTGTCATTTTACTATACATGTTTTTTATCTTCTTTTTCTTAGATAAGTCCCTTTAACATTTCATAAAATTAGGGCTTGGTGATGATGAACTCCTTTAACTTGACCTTATCTGAGAAGCACTTTATCTGCCCTTCCATTCTAAATGAAAGTTTTGCTGGATAGAGCAATCTTGGATGTAGGTCCCTGTTTCCATAACTTGGAATACTTCTTCCCAGCCCCTTCTTCCCTGCAAGGTCTCTTTTGACAAAGCAGCTGACACTCTGATGGGAACTCCTTTTTAGGTTACTGTCTCCTTATCTCTTGCTGCTTCTAGGATTCTCTCCTTCATTTTAATCTTGGCTAATGTAAGTATGATGTGCCTTGGTGTGTTCCTCCTTGGGTCCAACTCCTTTGGAACTCTCTGAGCTTCCTGGACTTCCTGGAAGTCTATTTCCTTTGCCAGATTGGGGAAGTTCTCCTTTATTATGTGTTACTTTTCCACTTGTTACTCTTCTTCTTCTCCTTCTGGTACCCCTATAATTTGGATGTTGGAATGTTTAAAGATGTCCTGGAGGTTCCTAAACCTCATTTTTTTGAATTCTTGTTTCTTCCTTCTTTTCTGTTTGGTTCTTTCTTTCTTCCTTCTGGTCCACTCCATTGATTTGAGTCCTAGTTTCCTTCCCATCACTGTTGGTTCCCTGTACATTTTTCTTTATTTCACTTAGCACAGCCGACATTTTTTCATCTAATTTGCGACCAAATTCAACCAATTCTGTGAGCATCCTGATCACCAGTGCTTTGACTTGTACATTTGATAGGTTGGCTATCACTTCATCACTTAGTTGTGTTATTTCTGGAGCTTTGATCTGTTCTTTTGTTTGGGCCATAATTTTTGTCTTGACGTGCCTGTTATGTAGTGAGGGCAGAACCTTAGGTGTTCACCTTAGTGGGGCAACCCAGTCACTGGGTTGTGACACAATGTGTGGGGGAGGGGTCAGAGAGGGAACAATGGCACTTGCTCCGCTCTTTGCCGGATTTCAGTCCCTTTCACCACTCCCCCAAGCAAACTGGGCCCTTCTGGTGCTGGTTCCTGGGTGGGTGGGCTGGTGTATGTTCTAGAATCCTGTGAGTCTCTGCAACAAACTCTCCTGTGAGGCTGGGTGTCTCTCCCAGCACCTCAACCCCACAGGTGTTTTCAATCAGTGATTTAAGGCTTTATTTCCCTGTGCTGGAGCTCTGGGTTACACGGTCTGTCTCACTCCCCAGTTTTGCCTGCTTTATCTGTGTGCAAGACTGTGGGACCGCCGGGTCCACCAGCCACCTTGTGCGCTGCGCTGCTCCACAATCTGCCACCTCGCTGAGTCAGCCTGCTGCACCTGGGTCTACCAGCTGCTGCTTTGTCTGGGGTCCTCTCCACCCAGCCGCCTGACTCCGCCCCTCCTACACATCTGGATGAATGTGTCTACTTTATCTCCTTGGTTGTCCGACTTCCATACAGTTCGATTTTCTGTCAGTACTTTTTTTGTTTGTTTCTAAATTTTTGTTGTTGTTATTTTGGTTGTGCAAGGTACCTAGGCCTCCATCTTGGCTGGAAGTCTGTATTCTTTTTTTTAAATTTAATTTCTTAAAGATTTTAATTCATTTATTTATTTTTAGAGAGGAGAAGGGAGGGATAAGAGGGAGAGAAATATCAATGTGTGGTTGCCTCTTATGCACTGCCTACCAGGAACCTGCCCCACAACCCAGGCATGTGCCCTAGACTGGGAATCAAACTGGCAGCCCTTTGGTTCCCAGGCCGGCACTCAATCCACTGAACCACACCAGGCAGGTCTGATTTTTGTATTTGTTTATCTCAATAATATGTTGTAGTTTACAGTGTGAGAACCTGCATGTATTTCTTTAGATGTATACCTGGGTATTTGATGTTTCTTTATTCACTTTTACATTGCATCATTTAAAATTTTGAATTTTTAAAAATATATATAACATTAACTTGGAGTATTATAATTATATAACTTCAACTTGATAAATTAATTTAATACTTATATATCTTTTCTGTAAATTCATATTGATTTTGATATAAAAATATATCAAGGGGTCTATGAATAATGTCAGTTTTATTTTTTCCCCAAACATTATGCATGTAGTTTTTTTAATTACACATTTGCATTTGAAACATACCTAAAAATTGCAAAAATATAAAAAAGTCCAGTATGTTCTTTATTCAATTCACTAACTGTTTACTTTTTATTCCAATTGTTTTATCATTATTCTGTCCTTCTTTTTTCTCTCCTCTTAATTATTTATCTTATGTGTATTGTGTGTGTGCATGTACAAACACGTGCATATATACATGAATAAGGATACACATTTATGGATGTATACATATATACCAAGTACACATAGTCAGAGATGCAATGCATCTTTAACAATAAACACTTTAATACACATTTCCAGAGAACAAGGGCATCTTCTTACATGATCACAGTAACAAAATCAACATAGGAGTTTTAATAAAATTATAATTATATTATCTAACTAGTAGGGCACATTCAAATTTTGTCAAATTTTGTTATATTTTGTCAAATTTTGTCCTGATAATGTCTTCATACCTAATTTTTCCTTGCCCAGAATCCAATAATAATTTATCACCCATTGCTTTAAGTTGTTGTAACTTTCATTTTAAATTTAAGTTCATCAAAGTACAATTTACATACAGCAAAATTCTCCCATTTCAGATGTCCAGTTTCATGAGTTTTGACAACTATATATAGTTGTTTAATAACCACCAAAATCAAGATATATATTTTCCAGCATGCCAATGTTTTTCCTCATGCCACTTTATATTTAATTTCTTCCTTAACTTCAGCTTAAATGACCACTGATTAGATTTCTATACTTATGGTTTTGTCATTTCTAAAATTTCATATGAATTGAACCATGCATTCTGTAATTTTTTGTGTCTCACTTCTTTAACTTGGTTCAAGTCTTTTGAGATTCCTCCATATTGTTGTCAGAATCAGCATTTAACTGCTTTTTTTTCCCCTCTGAGTAGTATTCCATTGTTTGGGTATACTACAATTGGTTTTCCCATTTACCAAATTGAGGACATTTAGTTTGTTTCTAATTTGTGGCTATCATAAATAAGGTTGCTATAAACATTCACAGAGAAAACTTTAGGTGGACGTGTGTTTTTATTTCTCGTTGGTAAATATTTAGGTGTGAAATTTCTGGATCTTGTGATTAGTAAATGTATATCTTCAGATGAAACTGTCAAAGATTCTGCAAATGTGGTTGTACCTTTTCCATTCCCACATGATGTATGAGCATCATGGTTGCTCTACATCCTTGCCAGAACTGTCACTTTAAAAATCATTATTATAGCCATCTTAGTTTGGCAGTGATATCTCCTCATGGCTTTAATTTTTATTCCTAGTTGATTAATAATTTTGAGTATTTTTCATGGGCTTATCTGCTAACATATGAATGTGATATATAGGTGTGTGTGTGTGTGTGTATATATATATACTTAAATGCTCTTTTATAGTTTTCAACATATAAACATTGAACATATTTTGGTATATTTAACCATAAACATTTCATGTTTTATGCATATTATAATGGCATTGTTTTATTTCTATAAGAAGTTTCAAATTTTCATGTTTAGTGTATAGAAATACTATCAATTTTAATTTACTGTGTCTTTTGACTTTGAGAAATTCATTTATTGTAGTAGCTCTTTTGTAGTTCTTTGAAATTTTTTACATAGACAATCATGTTGTCTGTGAATACAGACATTTTTATTTCTTCCTTTCCAATTTGTATACTCTTTATTCATTTTTCTTTCCTTATTGCACTGGCCAGCATCCCCAGCCAAATGATGATTAGAAGTGACAGTATCAAATACTTTTTCTTATCCTTTATTTTATAATAAAAAGCCTTATCTTTCATTATTAACTAGATATTAGCTATGAATTTTTTGTAATACTTTTTATTAAGTTGAGTAAGATCCCTTTAGTTAGAGATTTTTTTACATGACCAGATAGTGATTTTTAAAAATAACTTTCCTGCATCTATTAAAATAATCATACAGGTTTTCTTTGTTTATTGATAAGGCAAATTACATGAGTTGGTTTTTAAATGTCAAAATATCTTTGCATTCCTGGGGTAAATTCCATGTACCCATGCCATAGTTTTTTAATAATGTTTAACCTGGAAGAGTTGTTCTGAAATTCTTTGTTTTTCTTGACCTTAACAGTTTTGACAAAGACAGGCAAGTCATTTTGTAGAAATCAGATCTATTGGGGTGTTTCTAATATTTCCCAATGATTAGATTCAGGTTATACATTTTTGCCAGGGTTACTATTGACAAAGTATTTTTGCTTCTCAGTGTACAAATTAGAATGCACATGATACTATTTTCTTTCTGTTTTGGTAAGATTAACATTGATCACTTGGTTAAGGTAATATTTACCACCCCTCTCCATTATAAAATTACTACTTTTATTTAATTAGTAAGTAATTTGGGTGATAAATATTGGAAATATTTAGACATCCCACTTGCTATGAAATTTTAATTGATTATGTTTGTTACCTATTTTTAAATCTCTCTTTTAATTCTTCTATATGAATTAGGTAGGATTCTACAAAGTGAACAAATTTTCCTTTCTCCTTTATTCATTTTTTCTTAACAAAATGCATTTATAAATTCCAATCTTATTCAGTGGTTTACAAACCAATGGTTTATCTGGCATCTGTGCTGTTTTGATATGTGTTCTTGATTCTTTTAATATTTCCTTAATTTATGGTGCAAAAGTATTCAAGTTCAACTTTCACTTTTCCTTCTCCAGTCCTAGAATCAGACATTTTTCCAAGAAACCCTAGTTCCTTTTAATGATGACTGGTACTTAGAAATAAACACTAGACAATAGATATACTCAGATTGCTTGGTATATCATTTATTCTACACTCGTTTAACAGAGGTTTAAAAATATGTGTATTTAGTCATACATATATTGGGGGGACCCAAAAAACCTGGAACTTATTTATAAAAATTGTGTATGTATTCTTGCATGTTTAAACTTCAGTCACTTTCAAAGTATTCTCCATTTGATGTGATACACCTGTGAAGACTCTTTCCCCTGTTCAAAATAGTTTCAAACTCATCTATTTTGATGCCTTTTAGTGCTTCTGCCATTTTTTGTTTCACCTCTTCCACATTGGAAAAATGTTTCCCTTTAAGGACTTTTTTCATCCAGGGAAACAAAAAATAGTTACTCAGGTGAAATCAGGTGGATAGGGATGGTGAGCACAAGGATCATGCCATTTTTAGTCAAAAACTACTGAACACTCAGTGCAGTGCAGGGAGGTGTGGCACTTGTAAGTCACCCATCATGAAAGGGGCAAACACGTTGAAGGAGTCCTCAAAAAAAATTAACTGAAGCCAAATGCAGCCTCTCACAACAACAGCAGCTGGTACACTGATTCAAATGGGTTGCTAGAGCACTCACCTAGTGAGGAAAGCCTGTACTACAATGGGCCTGTCTCTCAGAGGGTAATTCCATTTTTTGGGTCCCCCCTGTATATACACATACGTATATGTTATATATACGCATATGTATATATGCATATATATCCACGTGCATATATATTATATATACATATATGTGTGTATATATACACACATTTATTGCATCTTAACACATATAAATATATACTTGCACATGCTTTCATTTATGTGTATATCTAACTAGTTAGTACCTCCTTCTCCAATCTGACAACACAAGGTATATTCTAGTTTCTCCCATGCTGATGTTTTTAACTTCCTGCTTATAGAGTAAGAAAACTTCCTCCCATTATCATCAATATATTTACATATTTTCCTCAAGCCTAGAATTGACAATAATTAATTTCAAAATTGCTAACCCATACCACTCTTAAAAGCAAATTGACCAATTAGTTAGTTCAATTTTTGTTAATATCTTTTTGAGGTTTAATTTACAATGAAGTGCACAAATGCTATGTGTACAATTTAATGATTTTTTGAGAAAGTCTAAACCCTATACTGGAGCTGTCTCATATTGGCTTACAAGAGCTGATTATTAATTTTCAGGAGCTTTATGAGTTTGTTGTTAAACACAACTATTATTAAAGTTAAATTATGTAAATGTATAACAATATTATTATTAAACACAAATAATGTTCTAATTTCTTCCTAATTATTTTACTTCATTCTATTATCTATGTTTTTTAGGTAATCACCAAAAATATGCCTAAATAGATTTATGTCTAAACCTATTTGTAGGGTTGAAATACTATATAATGGTATATATCCAGTATATTTTCCCAACTTTGCATGTTGGCATGTTGGTAGTTTAAACTGGCCATGTTGGGGGCATTTACATCACAGATATGGGCAAATTTTAAAATCAACACTTTATTATTTTGCTGATGATCTAGACTTAGAGTAGTGGAAAAAATGTTCATAACACAAAACAAAAGGCTAAGTCTGTAGCCTTTACATTGTAAGTATTATAGTACAAAAAATAAGGAAACGCTAGTTGAGTACTCAAAAATTAAGATGTTCATGTCATTAATGAAAATATCAAATACCCAGGATTAACAAGTTCAAGGATGGAGATGGTGAAGGACAGATGCATGTTGCAGGTTGTCCTTACTTTCATCCTCATCCTGGTTTCCTTCTCAACTCTCATTCTGACAGTCGGTTTCCTTCTCAACTGTCATTCTCCACTGCCATTCTGATTTAGAGAGACTTCGGGATGAGTGCTAGATCGACAGGCATTTCCCAGAATTGCATAAGTTCTAACCCTTAGAAGAGTTCTGTTATTCTACGTTACCCAATGTACTTCTGTTTTCTGATTAAATTTCAACTGGAGTGTTGGGTTATGATTTTCATCCATTTTATGGACACATTTCTAATTAGTTTTGATCACTCATAGAAAATTTATGTTGATTTTCAACTATTTTAGTAGCATCTTGTATGTATACCTTTCTCATACATTTTAAAAAGTAAATTACATTTTTCAGAACTACAAGGGTAGAGGATAGACTAGGATATTGGTCCAAACTTGACAATTTAAGAGATCTCTATATACTGTTTCTTGACTCACACAGCTTAGCCTGGCTGACAACAACTTTTCCTTCCACTTTTAAGCTTCTCTATTTTCTTTATAAACTATGTCACTATAGACTGCTGTCATCTGAGGACACAACCTTTGCCTTCCAAGTTGATGGAATCACTGTTAAACACACATTTTGTTGATGTTTGGATATTTACAGCTTCCTTGCTCCACCAGGCACTGTCCACACCTTCTTCCTCCATCCCACAGCCTGGTCTTCTGAGACCAGGTCTCAGCCTAGCTGGTCACACCTCTCCCTTATTGTGAGATCTCTTTCCCTAGAAATAGATATTTGCTAGGGCTTTTTGAGATGGGTCACTATCCGATCTGATCAGTGACCAAAACAGACAGACTGGCAAGTGATGACAAGGGAAATGGAGATCTTAAACCAGTCAGCCCTAAGCTAGGGGAGTATTATCAGCTCCCACATAAGAAGACCTCATAGTCTAAACTAAATGCCTGCTATAGGTTGTTGCAATTAATTTTAAGCTCTTTGTTGTAATCAGTGAGTTCAATCCCATTAAAAAGTGTTGGGGACAGGTGGGCAGGGCAGGGGAGAGCAATGGGGGAAGACTGGGTCAACCGCAATAAGAACAATTTTTTAAAAAGTAATCTTTTTGAAACATTCAGGTATCTGAAATTTAATTCCTTTCCTTACAATGAGGAAATAAAATAGCACTCAATTTCATATATAGATAAGGCAAAAATGATGTGTTATGATCTTAAGAGACATAGATATCCTTAGATATTCAATTAAAATTTTGGTCCAAGAGAAGTTAATTATATGTGTCTGTTTTTATTACATGAATTGTAATTTTCTATGTCCTAAAACACTGAGAGAGCAAAACATCGAGAATGAAAATCTTTAGTTAGAAACAATTAAAAAAAATTATTCTGGGTTGAATGCTGAAAATCTCATGGAGCAACGAAGATTCTTGGGGTGGGAGGGGATGTTTCACAAAACTCTTGCCCAAACCTAGGATAGTTAGTGATGCTGGAGGTGATAAATCTGACACCATTCTTCCTGTTCTGAGGCAGTTCTTTAAAGTGAAATAAATAGTCATGGCAGCTTAAAAAAACAAACAAAAGCAAACAAACAAAAATGTTGGGGAACGGGCTGATTATCTGCTCCATGTTCTGGGTTTCCGTGTCCATTCGCATGTTCCCACTTCCAAGCAGTTGGTTTCACACAGGTTCTGTCTCTATGGCCAGTAGCATATATAGATTTCTCACATCCATGCAGGTATCTTAGCTGCTTGCTGCCTGTTCTAATTAGGAAAGGAAACACCACCTCGGCCCACCTTGGCTTTGTCTACCTGCTGCACCATGGCATCCCCCCTCCCTACCCAACATCTACCCCCCACACCCACATTTAAAAAATTGTATTGGCCCGGGGTTACGGCCTCCAAGGTAATTCTTGGTGTTTTTCTCATTTAGGCAAAATGATATGGATTCTGTATTAGAGCTGAGAAATTTCACACCTGGCCAAACTTTCCATGTTGGCAGTCCCTGTTGCTAATTAACAATGACACTAAGAATACTACTACTCATAACAATTTAGTTTTGGATTGAGTTGGCAAACTTTCCTGAGAAAAATTATGAAAGCATCCAATTTTACTTAATTTAATGATAGTTTTTTTTCATGCTATGGTGAAATTTGTTTAAGCTTATTTTTTTAAACCATCTTGACACCTATGTAGAAAGTAATCTCTAAATCATATAAACAAAAACACCCCTGTATTGTCACAAATATTGATTCACAATAAAAAATTAATATTAAAGAGAGATCATTTTCAAGTGCTCTAAGTCTAATCTAGTTTTCCTTGCTATGGGTAACTATTTTAACACAAATTTAATTGTTTCCAAGTCCCAAAGGTATAACTTTCAGCTTACTTTGGTATGTATGTATGGTCAAAGAACATTGGACTGATTAATAACAAATTGAAAGTCAAAATCCCCATCTATCATTCAAAAACTTACTATGTTAGACTTGGCTAGATAAAAAGGAAAATTCCAAATTGTGTGTCTTCAGTGTCAAATATACTATTATTTTGAAGTGATTTCAATTTCAAACAAATTAGAACATGTGGCAATTATTTTGAGAAGCGGACAGTTCAAAATTAACTAAATGAAAAGAAGAGATGTTTTCACCAATTTGAGACTAACTAGAGGATGCTGGAGAATTTTGGTTTCTCTTAATGAAGTATACTCGTAATGACTGAGAGCTATGTGAGTCTGGATGTGGTTTGCTGTTGTTCTAAGTCAGGAATGTGCAGCTTCTCAGAATCCCTAAGGGATCACCCTAAACGATTAAGAATTATAATTTTTATTTTCCAAGTATCCGTTATAAATAGACAGAATAATAAATTAGACAGTGTGATGTTTTATGAATCACGGTCCCCGCTCCAGACAAGAAGCAGGACTCACTGGTTCTGAGTCAGTTCCACTCCCTAGGGGCTGTGAATTTAAAGGAGTCAGAATTATACTGTTTTTCACATGTGGAAAAATAAGCACAAGTAGGTTATCTTTTCACAATACAACAGAAAAAATTATATAATTGTATGTGCTTACTATTGGCAACCAACCAAAATAATAATAGTTTCCTCACCTAGAGAACTCAGAGAGTAAGGGCAAATCATGTATAATAAAACGCTGAAATGTTTGCTCAGAAATTGGCAAAAATATTCCACACCAAAGTCATTTTCTCCAGGAACCCTTCCCTAAACCCCCTGATTGAACTAAGTCTGTGTGCCTTATCCATTGAAACATCTTGTACATCTCCTCACTATTGGACTCTATCATCACTAAAAATATGTTAAGTATTCTGTAGTTTTAATCATCTCAAGCATTCAAATTAAAATTTCATCAAGCAAGACACTGTAGTATCTCAGCCACAGAATAGTTTCTGGCACAGAGTAGGCACTTAATAATTATTAGTTGAAGAAACAATCTAAATTTCAGTAAGCAGTATAACAAGTAGTAGGCAATCATGCTAGAAAAAGCTATAGGTCAAGTTATATTGCAATAATGAAAAATCTCTTTACACTATGAAGACTTCCAGGTTGCAGCCAGAAGCTGTTGTGCTACCAGACACTTGTTGCAGTTAAATTTCAGTGTGCTCTGTAACATAGAAACAATTGATGCAGATCATTCCATGAAAGAGGCAAGCAAACAGAGAAGATGCCAGAATATTACCAAAGCTAGATAAAAGTACACACTCTTGATGGAAAAAAGCAAAATAAAAATTTTGGTGGGAAACCCAAATTTATCCCCCAACCAAAGGATATTTTCTTTTGAAAAAGTAGAAATATTTTCTCTTTAAAAAGATAACCAAATAAATTTAATTTTTTCTCCCGATACATTAGCTGTTTTCCAATTCTTTATAATTATCAGCAGAAAACAGAACGAGAATCTGGAGATACCGATGCATGATGCACACTGGTCAGTGTGCCGAGTCAGCATCCAATACGCAGAATTCAACAGAAGAGGACCTAAAGGGAGCAGCAGTACTTCTTGCTTCTCACCTAAAAAATTAATGAGAGTTTAGATAGTTCCTGAAATGTTTGCTACATGATTATGGTACATATTTACTAGCAAAGCAAAGGCTGAAGAACCCAGGCTTGAAACCCATAGTGTTCTAATGAAACCACACACAACTAGTTTCATAAAAAGCACACGGGGCAATATCCAATTGGTCTTTGGAATCTAAGAGTATCCTCGAAATGTTAGACAGCGTGCCAAGAAGTGGAATTTTGCCATTCACAAAGACACTAATGCAGAAATAGAAATCTTTGCTCAGGAAAGTGGGAGCAGGAAACACAAAACACTGGGTTTCAGGGAATGCCATAATCATTCCCACGTGAAAAGTATGTGCGTGAAAATAAAGACAGTAAAGCACTAGAGAGCTCCGGATGGAATGCCGAGTTCTACATGGTTCCTGCAAGAGAATGGAGGACCTGGGGTTTCTGGGTGCTCTTCAGGTTCTCCCAGAACAATTCAAAGTTTAAGCTCTGTCCACATACTTCCCCTTCTTCCCACCAAAAACAAAACAAGAGTTTTACTACCAAGGTTCTGATTGCTCTCAGATGCTAGTAATTGTTATAATAAATTTCATGCAAGGTAACTCCTTTTCTTCATTTCACAAACTTAAAAAATTAACTTTTATCCCTGCCATAATTTGAATCTTCATCATTATATCATGTTCTACCATAATTTCAGTTTATTCCATATACCGTGGCTCTCAAGTTTCTTGTTTCAGCCCTGCCTTCTCTCCCAGTACTTAGAAGACAGCTTGGCAGAGGTAATGAGGAGACATCACCTAGTTGTCTCAGAAACAGTTATCTAAAGGAGAAAAAAAATCTTATGCTTAAAAAAGTCACACTGATTAAAAAAAATTAAAAAAATTGGTAGTTAGAGAGCAGCTGCAGAGATATAGGTTGCAGCATAGGGAATGTAGACAATAATATTCAGATAAATATTGAATATGTGTGGGGCCATGGGGGCATTTGAAGCTGTAGTGTGCAGGCACTCAGAGAAGCATGTGATTTTTCTAAACATTTTGCTGTATATCTGAAACTAGTACAGAATAATATTGACTATAAACTGTAATTAAAAATAGATTTAAAAAATAAAAGAAGGCACCCAGAATGTGTATCCTATTATACTATTTCTGTAAGAAAGGTGGAGATGCAGGGATATAAACATATACCGATTTAATCCTATTTTTCAATGAAAGACTAAACCACAAAAATTTAAATATTTTTCTATATGGAAAAGGAAGATATAAAGTGGGTGAGAAGGGATAGAAGCTAGACTTATTTGAATATGTTTTGGTGTTCGGATATGTCCTTGAGGCTATATAATTTTTTTGACATAATTTTCTAACAAAAATAAAATGAAATAAATACAAAAAAATGAAGGCAATGACATGAGAGTAGAATGGACAGTCAGCATTTGATTTCCAGTTTGTGTTTCTGGACGATGACTACTGGTTTGTCCGGGAGCTGCCTCCCCTCACCTGACTTACTGTTTCCCAGTGTGCTGAGTGGGCACGGTTAAAACACACCCCGAAGCAGTGCGGATGGAACTCAGAGCTGGGTTGTTTGTGTGCATCAGCTCTAACCACGACCCCCGGACCAGCACAGCGCTGTGGGGGCGAGGAGCGGCCCTCCGGTGACACAGCAGCACCGGAGGCGCCGACCCGAGTGTGATGTCCAGATGTTCTCCAACTTCGCCTTTCCCCACGAAGCCACACAGACACACTGTACTTCACACTCCACAGTAAGCTTTGTGGCTGATATTTTAGTGATTTCAGCTTAAAATGAAACTGTTTTTGGATCTTGGCTTTCCCCTCCACGTTTGTAAAGGGCACAGAGGGGAGCGTGACCGTAAATACTACAACACATTTCCAGTTTGTCCCTTTGAAAGAGAATTCCCACTGCCACTGGCTATCCCTCGCTGTCAGTCTTCTTCAGAAATACTTTCCTGATGATAATACAAAAAGCACGGTAGAGAAGCCAATCCAATAACGTGGAAGTTTAATAGCTCTGCAGAAGTCTTGTCCCTGATACTCAGAATACTGTTTGGCTGCTCTCTAAGCATGAGCCTACATTGAAGGAACATTTTTCTGGTTGGCAGAACCTGTGTTACTGAAGCTGGTGGCTAGAGGGAGCCCTTCTGTCTCAGAAACTATTCTCTAATGGAGTAATAAATCTTAAACTTTAAAAAAATCAAACTGATTTTTTTAAAAAATAAAGACAATGCTATGGAAGTACCACGCAGAGCCAGCATTTGATTTAAAGTTTATGTCCATCTTTTTGTTTTTCTCGTGCATGAAGAGAACAGACAAAGACAAATCACGTCAAGTTCCACGTTGTCAAAGGGCGAGGGGCCAAGTTCGGATGCAGTCAAGTCTAGATTTATTATCTAGAAGTTGCTAGTCAGTTTATGTGAGCTTAGAGACTTACTATCAAGAGCACACAGTTTCCTTTTAGAAAAAAAGGGAAGTGGAAGGAGATCAGCCCTCATTTAGAAGGACAGGGATTTTTCTCATGTGGATGGTGAACACATCAAACGTGAAAATGCTTTTGCCAAACCAATCCTGTCTGTGGCTGGAGTGACAATGTCTCAGAGCTGTGCTGGCACCTGCTGTCCTCTCTGTTCCTGCCACTGCTGTGTGGGAAAGTCAGCGGCACATGGGAGAGAGAAATTGTTACAAAAAAAAAAAAAAAAGGATGAGGAGGGAAGAAACCTTACCCTCTTACCAATTAGTTTGCTTACTTTTGCCTTTTCTGTCCTAGACCACCGGGTGCCTGGAATTAATACACTTAGGGCCAAATCCACTTCAACTCAGCCACAGTTTTGGCAAACTGAGCTTTTGCTGTGTGGTTTGGTATGCCTTTGGTTCTTCTCTATCTGCTGGTCAGGTAGTTAGTTCTCTCTAACCATGAAATTTGTGGGCTAGATTCCTAAGCCTTTCCCTTACTCTTTCCATAGCATAGAAATTGGAGCATTAATATTTATTTAAAAACCAGAATCCTTGAGTGTTGAAAAAATTTGTGGTGCTTTGATGCCCTTACTCTGGTGGTATATATGCTTGGGACCATGGCCAGAGGAGGGTTCAGCCTAATTAGAAAAAGCCACCGGTGTCACTGAGCCCATCCCGGGAATGAACTTTTAACTGTGAGTCTAGAGGTCTTGACCACACACTAGGCCTTCTATAAACCTGAGGTAGGCGCTGAGGGTGTGGTCTGTACTTTGCAGACTCCAGTGTCCGGGTTAGAAAAACAGGCAGCAGCTTTTTCTGAACATTACAGCCATTTTTTAAATTCACCTCTGCCTAACATTCAAGGCCAATGGTTTTATTTTACTATTTTTATGCTGCACATTTCAAATACTAACAAGTAGAAAAGGTATACTTTCTTTGCAGCGAAAGGAGACTGTGTTTAAAAAATAACCAGCCTCTAATTTTTATTTGGGGATCTCGAAGCGCCTGCAGTAGTAACCTAATGAAGCGTCCCGCTGGTTTTCACGGCATGGCTTTTGGACAACTGGAGCCCGTGAAGGTGTTCCAGGCGGTCTGGGGCGAGCCCAAAACGCAAGCTACACGCACGCAACAACATATTTTCACAAATGTATTTTCCACTGTGGATCTGAGTTTGTGGTGGAAAGCACAAATATGAACTTAAATTTAAAAATCGAACCACAATAATGATGACAGAGCCAAGCAAAAACACCACAAAATGGTACTGAGGGCTTTGTGATATCAAGGAAAGGAATACACTTGGGTGGGTGGTCTGCAAGCCCTCCTGCGCTTCCTGAGCGTCTGTGGAGAGTGCTGCAGACCCGCGGAAACAGCGGATTCTCCCACAGTCTCTTGCAGGTGAATATTTATCTTGGCAAAAAAAAAAAAGCCATGTTTTTCAAAGTTCAGGGTGTTTTTCTATACTCATAATACTTTTATGGTGAATTTAAAATTGAGCATATGATACGCAAAATCTATCTCTTGAAAGTTCTCTAAACTTAGAAATATGTAGACTTGCAATGTTTTGAGTTAGGGGATCCACAGATATAGAAGCATCGATGCAATTTGGAATCCTGCATTTGTTTAGTTCTGGAGAGTGGAAGCTGTGACGTTCTCTCGTGTCAAAGGCAGCTTCATGCCAACCTCCTTCTGTATGTAGACAGGGGAGGGGGCTGGTGGAGAACATCTTACTATATAACAAATGCAATTCTACTAGCCTCCCAGGAATGATCTCATTTATAAGTCTTTAGGATAGGTAGTATTATTTTCATCAAATAGGCTGAGAAACAGCTGCTCAGAAAGATTATGCAAACCAGAGTCATTGAGAGAAGGGAATTAAAACTACCACCCTGAGCTTTTCCGTAGATTTTGCCTTGACTTCTGTGTGTCTTTAACTAAATGGCGGAGTCCATGCCCCACCTACTAACATTACACAGATTTTTACAGTCAGTTTTATTTCTATTCTCCTCCCTCTTTATTAAAATGTAGGGAGTGCACTTTTCACTGTAACTGAAAATGTGATCTGAAGGGGTTTTTTGTTTGCTTTTTTACTTTTTTGGGAATGACTGATGTATTCAGAAGTTGAAGGTTAATTTGTCATTTGAGGTTCCCCAAGAACTTTGGGAGTCATCTAGAAGAGACAGTCCTCTATGGGCCTCTTGCCTCCAACAATTCTTGGTAACCCTGCCAAGCATGCAGTGCACTGGCCTCTCTTTACACTAGTAGTTTCTCAGGGTTGTATTTACACAATTGAGAAATTTAAATGTGAAAGATGAACTAAGATCTCCACTAAAAAAGAATAGTCTTTCTTACTGCTTGCTATAAACATGGTAGATTCCTCAGTCTAAGGATTTCTCATCTAGGATGCAAACTCACTGCATTTGAGCATCCACCTGGACCATGCATTACTGTCCTCAGCATATGGGACAAGAGACACTATAGTAGGAAGAATTATGATTCCAAGAAGATTGAACCTCTAACCCTTGGAACTATGAATATGATGAGATACTTACATTGTGAATATTTTGCTTTACACACACAAAAGGAAATTTTTAGAGGTAATTAAGTTTAGTAAATAGTTGACTTTATAATAGGTAGGTTATACTGGATTTTTAGGGTGAGCCCATTGTATTCCTATCAGTCCTTACGAGCAGAGCAGAAGAGGCAGTTGCACGATATAGAAGGTGAGAAAGAGAAAGAGATTCAGAGAAAAAGAAATTGAGGGGAAAGGTATATATGCCTGAATATAAGAAATAGACTGGCCAAATCATGGCTATGCTATAGCAAAGAACTTTTTTTTTCCTGTGAAAACTGAGCCCATTAAGAAATAGCCAAATAGTCCTGGCTGATTTGGCTCATTGGATTGAGTGCCAACCTGAGAATCAAAAGGTTGCAGGTTTGATTCCCAGGCAGGGCACTTGCCTGGGTTGCAGACCAGGTCCCAGTAGGGAGCGTGTGAGAGGCAACCAATGAATGTTTCTCTTGCAGATCCATGTCTCTCTCCCTCTTTTTCCCTCCTCCCTCTCCAAAAATAAATAAATAAAATCTCTTTTTAAAAAAGAAACAGCCAGGTAAGTTCTGTGGCCAACTTACTGATTAAAAATGTAGATAGCTTTGAAGTACTGTGTACTATTAAGTTAATTTAAAAAAAAATACCAAAGTGATGCATATTCAATTAGTGCCTCTTATTACACCTAGAACCTACCATCATGCCTGGCACAAAGAGGGCACTCAGTGACTATTGAGTAAATGAATTGCATGGCAGGGAGTATATTTACATGTCATGGAGAATGAGAAGGAACCTTCCATGCAGGTAGGTTAAGGGAAGGATGGACACCCGAAGTGCAAGGTGGTGGATCTAGAAGAGTTCTAGATAGTGGAAGAAGTCCATTTCCTTCTGGCCAGCCTATGGGGTCTAAAAGCAGTGGATTACATGTTTTTGCATCTTCTCAAATTTGGTAGGTGAGATTCAGAAAGTCACACAACAAATATACAGTTACTAAATTGATGGATGTCCTTTTTCTCCCATTGTTACTGCCTTCACCTTTGGCCTGCCAGATCAAAAATTAGATATAAGATTGTGGACATCTTATGATTTGTAAGACCCAAAGAATGTTTCTAGAACACACCCAAGCATCACTTAGCACTGTTTGGAGGAGTCCTATTTATAACATTTGCATGTATAATTTAAAGACAAAAATAAAGTGCACAAATGTGAATAAAGAATAGCCTAAAAGTACTTTCTTCTAGGTAAGGAGTTTGAACTTCATTTCAGGATTTTTGAAATTCGAAAATCCCCTATCCACCAAGGATCTTTAACAGGGAGGTGATCAAAACTTGGAGGTGATCAAAAACAGTAACTTGTAGCAAGAACACCAGAAGTTATTCACCATGCAGATATTGGTGTCGTGGATCAAGGACTGTGGAAGTTTCCACACGTAGTATTCTGATAAGGTAGTTACACTCATAAAAGGAGTCTATCACTTTTTTAGATAACTCATTTTTTAAAAGTATCCAATAATCCTTACAATTATTTCAGCCACAAATCAGCATCTGACTATTCATTGCTTATCTTATCTGCTTTTAATAAAATGATCTTTTTTTCTTTGGTGTTTTACAAATTTATAACGTTTGGAAGTGTGAATTTATTTTTATTTATTCTTGATGTATGCTGGCATCCTGTATCTTTTAATTCACGTTAGTTCTATAAAAGGCTTAGCCACTAGTCCCTCAAACACTGCTTCACTGCCCCAGTACTCTGGACTGCACAAACAGTGGGCCTTTCTGACTCTGTTCTTCACGTCCCTTAACCTCCACTACATTTCCTTATCTTGTTTATCTGCTGCATTTTGGCTGATTTCATCGGCTCTGTTTACTGATTTGTTTTTCATTAATATCTGATCTATTTAAAACATTAATTCTGACTTTGATTTTAGTAAGTGTATTTTTCATTTGATTCTTTTTCTAATATTCCTTGTAAAAATTCATATTTTGTATTCTACGTCTGATTATTTCAATACCAACTTAAGTTTTTGTAAGTCTACATTTTCTGATATTGATGTGTATCATTTTAACTTGTTTGAGTGTGTGGCCCAACTTAACTGTGGGAAGACAAAGGACCTAAACTGTGGACGCGTCCCTCCAATGTGATTTGCATTTGCCTCCAGTGAGGCGCAGTGCCAGTCCACTGGCACCACTTCAGCCCCTTCTCCGTCCCCTGTCGCTGTCTGTCGTCTTCTTCTTCGTTTGCGCTGCCTGACCATACCACTGCCCCCAAGGTTTTCTCTCCAGAGGTCAATTGCAGGCCATTTGCCTTTAGGGTAAACTCTACCTTCCAAGCTGTTTGCCTGATGCTTCCTGCTCTTTTCCTGCTTTCGTTTCAGCTTTTTTCCCTTCCCTGTGTGAGGGTAGAGGGATGGGATTAGAAATTTCTTATGTAGCACAACCAGCAATGAACTATAAAGTCTGTTTTGTACTGTTTTGTACCAGATGTATTTGTACATATCCTTCCCCCCATAGTGCGGGAGGACAAGTCTACTTGGATGTAATTTTTCCATCTTATTTGCTACCTATTTTTGCCTTGTTCTGTGCTATGCTTTTCCCATCCTTATCCCCTCTCTGTCTTCTTTTTGGATTGGCTGAGCTTTCTATTTACTATGTTTCCATCTAGTGATTTGAAATGTAAGCGTTCTAAGTATTGTACTTGTGATTCCCTTTAAACATTTAACATGCTTAATCTCTAAAAATGGTAAATATCTTTACCCTCTTTGCAAACACAAGGATGTTAAAATATATTAATTCTAGTCAAATTCCTCTAATTCTCAATTTAATCTACAAATTGGATATTATTTTACATATTCTTTAGGTTTGCCCACTTATTTTTTTGGCTCACCTTTTTTTTTTTTTTTTTGCATTTCAGATATCCCTTCAAAGTAGAATTGTTTTTACTTTCTGAAATTAATGTCTTTAGCACTGTGTATTTAGAATTGATTTCTCCTGGGCTGTTTTAAGATACTCACTTTTGTCTTTGGAGATATGCAGTATTTTTATTGTATCCAGCTACAAGGCTTATTTTTATCATGTATTAAACATACAGCTCACTGATGCTCTGCTCATTTTTTTTCATTCTTCTGTTTCCCTTTAGTTTTTATTGCTTTGTCTTCAAGTTCACTAATTAGTCTTCCATAATATTTCATCTGTTATTTCTATTCAGTGTAGTTTTCCTGCCAGGCATTTTATTTCTCTGGATACCTGAAATGTGTTGTTTTTGTATCTTTTGTGTCTCTACTTAATGTGCTCAATTTTTCTCTATCCTCTTGCACATATGAAATATTAATCATAGTGATTGTTTTAAAGTCTTTCTGTAGCTCATTTCTGCATGTATTTCTATTGATTTGTTTTTCTCTATATTATGGGTCATATTTTTCTGCTTGACATGCTTGGTGATTTTTTAAATTGTATGGTAGACATCATGAATTTTACCTTGTTGGATAATGGTTGTTTTTGTTTTTTTAATAAATATTGATGAGTTGTTCTTGGTAGCTATAAAAAGTTACTTTATTGCATATGACCAAAGCAGCATTTATTCTAGGAACAATTATTACCTTACTACTAAGGCAAAATCCTTCTGAAGACCTACATGCCCTGTGACTACTGAGGTATTTTTCTCTTGGCTTGTCATAACATGAAATATTTCTGGTCCCCTGCGGGCTCAGGAGATTCTTCCCTTTGCAGCTTTCAGGTGGTTCCTCCCCACAGTTGTGTCATTTCTTACACTGACCAGTACATGACTCTCTCTTCTCCAGCACCCTGCGCTGTGGACTCCAGCCCCTTTCGTGTCTCCAGACTCCCAGCTCTGCTCAATTCACAGACTGCTGGGTTCTCTCTGGCTCTCCTCTCCCAATACTGCACCCTGGAAACTTGAGATAAGTGAGCTGGGGCAATTTTAGGGCCTCAGTCGTGGACTTTTAAGAGTAATTTCTTCTCTAAATGTTCCTTTCTATAGCATCCTATTCTCATTTATTGGGTACAGTATTTTCTCATCTCTCTCAAGATGTAGTGATAGAACTTCCAAAGATTTCCTTGTACTTGAATTTGCTTTTATTTGTTTAAGAGTGTGGGACTAAAAATCTGATTGTTTCCGCTGGCAACCTATTCATGCTGGCCTGTTTTCTCACATGTCCTATGATTTTGGAGTGTGGGCTCCCATTTGCTGGGCTTTGTTTGTGGGGCTCCTGTAAGGTCTGGGTACCATGTGTCCCTCCCCCAGAATATTTGCACTGGCTTCTGCCAGCACTTTGGGGGAACACGGCTGGGACCATTTTAATTTTTCATTTTGAAAATTTAACCCTAGATTTGGGCAGACAGTGGGCATGAAGTTCCCAGAGGGTACTCTTATTCCCTCATCCCACCCCATTAGTTTTGACTTTTATTTGGTAGTTGGGTTATGTTGTCCACGTAGGTCACCACTTTACTGAATCATTCTGCGAGGTCCTGGGTCAGTCTCATCCCCGTTACCGTCCGTGAACCCAAGGTGTTGTCTTCCCTCTACAGACTTAGATTTCATTGTTTTGTCTTCTTATCACAGTCCTCTCTTTTGCATACCATCACCACTTGTAAGTAAATTTCTCAGCTGCACGGAATGCACTTTCATCCTGTTACCTCACAGTGTCACCGACGCTGTTTTTCCCTGTAATCTCCACATATAACATTGTCCTCCTATGAAGCTGATTCATGTTAACAACGATGTCTCACTCTTGGTCTACAAAGAGAGTCCTGTTTGTGATGTATAGAGGTGAGGCTCTCATAATCTGGTGAGACTTCGGGTATCCTTCCTTTCTTTCCTCAATTGTATTTATTACATATCAAGATATACCAAAGATTAAGATAATAAAGTATTTTTGAAATATGTTAAAATCCTTTGAGAAAACTAAACTTTCAAATGCTCTTTTTGGCCAGGAAAATGGAACTTCTATAGATATTTTAAGCATAGAAAGTTTAATTTAGTGAATTCAATGCTTACAAAATCATGGCAGACCTGAAGGTTCTGGGCTTGGCCCCCAGAAGCCAGTCTGGGAGCCAGACAGAAGCAGTCCGCATAAGCTGTCTCTTTTGAACCCATCAGTGGAACTACGAATTCAAGAAGCTGGGCTCAATGTGCCATCACCACGGCCACTGGCATTTCTTGGCATTAGACGCCTGGAAAACAGTTATCTACAGCGGCCACCCGGTAATCAGGAGCCAGGACTCGGGAAGCGGCCGCTCCTGTCTTTGATGCACCCATCTCTGACGGATCGTGGCACACAAGGTCTGGCAGGTGGACACTGGAACATAGAAAAAAAGCTTCACTTTTTCTTGTCTTTGGTAGCTAGAAGAAAGAACAACAAAAAGAGAAAAATGCTCTCTGCCTTCAACTCTCACAGGACTTCAACCAATGGGTGTAACCTAATTTGTAACCAGAAGACTAGGTGCAGTCAACCCCTGGGATGGGTGTTTTCCTCAGTTTTCCACCCTCTCTAATTAGCAGCAAGGTAGAAGGGAGGTGAGCAGGCCAATACACGGACTCTGTCCACTCGGTGTGTGCATATCTGTTTGCTTATGCCCGGGTATATAAAATATGTATTAATTTTTTAAAAAGTGAGTACTACAGTATTTTTGTGTCATTGGAAATTTCTTTTTGTCCCACACTATGAACTTGTACTGCAATAAAATTCAGTCTGTAGTTGATTTATGTAAACAAATGTAGATACAGATATACTGAGATAGAAAAATTGAAGATATTAATAGCAGAATATTCCATGTTTAGATTTAGCCAAACTTTCATATTCTAGTTCATTGTAAACTTTTTTGATGTAACAGCCTAACAGTAAAAAGAATTGGGATGTACATACTCCTAATATCTGAATATTTATGGTACACCAAAGTTTAGCTTTAGCCTTGGTATTCAGCCAGATTCAGTTATTTGCTCATGAAGTAACTGAATAATCAACTAGTTCAGGGTCATTTGTAGCAGTACTAAAATTGTGTATAAGATTATCAGGTGATTATGTAGGTTACTATCATATCTAATAGTGTTAATGAATCCAGTCAAAAATAAGGCATTAATTTGGATTTATTATTAGCATTTGGGTATTCACTTTCGAATAGAGGTAAGTATTTCAGATTCTGTCAAATAAAATATCATGCGCTTTCTCTAATAATTCCATCAAAGTATAAACTTAAATTATTATTTCAAAGTAAAATTCATTAATCAATGATTATGAATGCTATTTTATGTAGAAAACAATTATTGACTATTGAGTTGGGGAAGAAATTGACAGTTGATCTGAATATTGAGAGTAAATGCTTGATAACTTTATGATGATCATATATTCTTTTTGAGTCCAGAACATGTGTTGTTTTGTGGCATTATTTCAGTAATAGATAACTGCTACAAAAGTTGGTACCTGGAAGTGGAGAACTATACAACAAAAAACTAAAATATATGGTACTAGCTTTTGAGAAGTAGGGAGTTTAGAAAATTGGTAGCAGACGATGGAATCATGGCAAGGAAACTGTTTTATTAAGAAGCTGTTATGAAACATTTGCTAAAACAATTGCCTGTGTACCTTGGAAAACAGAAAATAAACCTAACGAACTTTGGTTTGGGGCAAGGATGTCGCCAGGTAAAATGTAGAAAGTGCCACCTGGTGGCTTTTAGCTGCATAGGCTGAAGTGTTACAAGAAAGAGTTGAGCTTTAAAACAAAAAAAACAAACAAAAACCAAACAAAAACTCTGGTTAGGTTGCAAGCATAAGTTAAAGGTATTCTAGAGAGCCAGAACTGCTAACCTAGAGAATAAAAC
Organism: Trachops cirrhosus; assembly: GCA_028533065.1. Classification (NCBI taxonomy): domain Eukaryota; kingdom Metazoa; phylum Chordata; class Mammalia; order Chiroptera; family Phyllostomidae; genus Trachops; species Trachops cirrhosus. The sequence continues at coordinate 15,995,162 of CM052549.1, forward strand.
TGCTGTATTATTGCTAGTGACCCAGAGAGCAAAGTCTCCAAGTAAGACAGGAGCACACACCCAACATCGAGATTGTGACTATCAGACATTCTGATAAAGCTCCTGCGAGGCTAAGGTGGTGTTGAGTAGATCTTTTCAAGTAGTCAAAAGCCCCCAAGGGTGTGTGCTTCCATAGGAGCCTGATCCAAAAGTGGCAGTGAGAAAATCTAGAAAAGTATATGTTGATGCCACTTCTTAATGGACCATAACCAAATACAGAGAGCTCAAAATTTGAAAGAGAGAGGTACTAGCAAAAACACCAACTACCAGACTAAAGATGGAGGAAGCTATAAAAGTGTCTCTTAGCCCTGGATTGTTTGGGAGTAGACAGCAGCCTGAAGAAGTTAATCAGCTGCAAACAAGGATCATTCTCCAGAAAGAACAGAAAAAAGGGAAGGGAAGGGAAGCCATCTCAGGTGGTGTCATGAAAAGCTGTGGAGAACAATGAGTCAGGGAATGAGTCCCAGAGAGCAGGTCTAACTGGGGACCAGGATACAATTTTACAGACTTTTTTAGGGGTATGAAGAGCACTGCTTCGACATGTCACGTGAGTGTCCTTTTTGTTACACCTGTCTCTGTGCAGAGTTCAGACTATTTTTATGGTGCTTCAAATGCTGGATTGAGAATACTCAATAGCAGTCTGTATGGTCCTGAATCTCTATTTGAGTTTGCTAGGGCTGTACACTCAAGAAAGCCTTTCCGATATTTACTGGAGAGTCCCTTCACTATCGATATGTTTTGTAAATTTACTACATGACTTGCTTACAAATTGTGGCTGTCCAGAATGTCGGGCTGCAAGGAAGGACAAGGTACAAAAGGATCCTTTTTTTGTCAGCACCTTTCTCTGAGACAATGAATGAGACTACGTCTTTTCTCCAGCAGGACAGTAGGCAGAGTTGCCACCCTCGATAGAATGTCTAGATCTTAGTTTTTGTCTCATGTGTTTTTTCCCAGTGGAACAGGAAAGTTGACAAGACACAGGAAGGGAACTTTGCCTGTGAAGCACCTTTTAGGCTACGTAGCTTCCCAACCAGAGTCCCTGCCAGCGGCTGATTTGGAGTAATAATCGTTTCCTTGTTTGTTTTGTGCTCTCCTGCTGTGAAAATAAAGTTTTGGCCATGCATTCATGCATCCTCATTTGCACCAATTGTCCTGGCCATTAATGCCAAAAAAAAATTGTGACTTTCTTTTAGTTCTCTAATTCACTAGAGAAAACTTAAGGAATACAGATATAAAATGTAATTTTATTTTCACTTCCTTCATATGTTTATTCTTATACTGAGGGGTTTATATCTGACCAATATAAAGTTTTTACGTGTCTTTAATATAAAATCATTTAGCAAAAATTAAAACGTAAGGATTTTGTGAAATGATATACAGTGAATTAATGTACATGCAATGAATCAATCCTCTCTGATTTCTACTTTTCCTTACCTGAGTTTACCTACTGGAAGTCTGTTTCTGCAGGTGTCCATTCTCAGTCAGCAGTGTATTCAGAAAGAATGCCTTCAGCATTAAGCATTCATTACTGATAAACATAAATACATTATAATTCTAGGAAAATTTATTTTTAATTCACAAAAATTTCTTAATAATTCACAGAAGAGCTACTAATGGAGAAATAGAAAACATCAGGTTAAGGTTAACCAGGGAGGGGTAAATTTGGGGTATGTGTGACTTGTCTCAGAAACCTCAAATCATCCTTTATAGAGAATTATCTTTTCTGATTATACTTCATATGAAAATACTTAAAACTATTTTAAAGATCCCATTTGGGACAAGTTTTGTTGTTTATTTTTTAATAGACTATGCTGGTACATACTTCTACCAATGAGTTAGGAATCCTTTAGTTAACAAATAACAAATTAAACTAAAAAACTGTTAAATAAATGTAAATAACACTTACTCCTGCACAAGGGAACATACATAGTCACAAGCATAGTTATAATCATGGATATAATTTGAAGATGGAGGATTTGCTGGAAAATCCATACTTTTAGCTAAGTGATTTTTAAAAATTAAAATGAAATGTATTCCATGAAGGTAAAAAATTCTATTTCAAGCACGTATTTTAAAAAAGCGGACACAGCTCTCAACCTAACTTAGTCATTATCGGCCTGATGCTGGTTTTAGACACGCGCATGTGTGTTCATACCTGTGAACGCGTGCACAGGCCCAGACTCAGGACACCCCCGTCTGAGCACTGCTGTCCTCTCAGACATTTTCATGCTACTATTTCTAAAGATGCTGTTGCCTTTGACATCCTAGAAAAACTGCTGAAAGTATCATTACTTTCCGAGATTTGAAGCAAAAGAAGTCACAAAGAAAAAGACTATTCTATTTGGAGGACATGTTTATAGATTTTTTTTTTTTGGTTAATCACTTTTTAAATAAAATACTTGATGTGTTTATTTGGTCTGTCAATAAAGATAGTTTAAATGACTTTTTCTACTGATTCCCTAACTTAAAAAACTATCATTCCCTGTCATTAAAAACTGGTAGACTTTGTTTTAGGGACTATGCAGCATAACTGTATTGTGTACAGACATTGAAGGGACATGATTTGGTTAGGATCATTTATGATATATTTATATATATTCTTTCCAAAAAACATTTAAAAATATATTTGTTTATTCTGTACAGCAGAATCCTCCTCTTGTCAGAGAAGATGGATTTTTCTGTATGATTTGAACATGAGCCATCAATTCTGTGGAAAGCACAGTGTTAAACACTAAGTTAGTTCTAGGTTAGGAGACCAACATGGGTGAATGAATTTTCCATTTTAATGACTTGTTCCACTGTCTTAACAGAGTCTCTTATGCTGGTATAATGGTAATGCCAGAAGTGATATTAACATATTTTTCCCTGTTTAAAATATGGAGATTATGCTTGCCTTTAAAAGAAAATTTGTTATATTCCATGAACAAAAATGTTTTTTTTTGTGAGGAATATTGGGGTGATAGCACAGATTTTGGAGAATCAGAAAGACTTGAGTTTTAATTCTGTTTCAGCAGCTTATTGTTGGGAATCTCCCTGCCTGGTTTCAGAAGCTGTAACCCCCCATGGCTAAGGCTGAGTGAGAGACCCTGGGACCATAAGCCACTAAGGAGACAAAGCTTATCTCCCTGGCAGGGGCACTGCCTCTGCCCCTTTTACTTCACCCTGCCTGGCCCCGAATGCTTGATCAGTTAGACAATGATGGGTAACATTCCTCAAGGGAGGGGCGACCTAAGATAGGCATGATCACAGGGGCCCCAGGGAAGGACTTGGGGGGCTATAGAAAAAGGGGGTGATGGACCCTCACCCATCATAGCCTGAGCCCTCATTCTGTCTGCAAGAAGTCTCCTAATCTCTTTGCTTCCTTACTTCACCTGCCTGAAACAATACTGGAGGTGGGTGCCGCCCTGTGCTAAAAAGGGTGCATTCCCTAGAGCCATCAGGCCTAAAAAAGAATGCATAAAATCCTATGAAACCTACTTTGCTAATACCCTCAATTTAAATGATAAAGGACCAAACTGGAAGTGAGTTTGTTCCCCAAAGTTTTATGGCCATTTAACTATCTGACCCTGACCCAGAATAAGCCCTCAGAGTTCTTTGAATGTTATCTATTGTGTAATCATTTCTGCCTGACAATGATTGATGAGCTTTACATTTACACCCTGTATTCTATGCAAGTTGAATTCAATAAAAGCTTCTCCAGGCAAGGGTTGGGGCACTCTCCCCTTGAGAAAGTGGCCCTGCAGTCCCTTTTCCTCCACAGGACTTGATAGTCCGTGTGAATTTGTCTCATCTCATCCATAACACCACGGACGCTGCAGGCCCGTATCCATGTCAGCTTATTGCTATTTAACTTATTTTCTCTGAATCTCTTATTTGTCTGAATTTCAGTTCCCTTACTGGTGAGATAAAGCCTGCAAAATATTTAGCTCAAAGCATGGTAAACAAAACAAGAGCAAATGAAACATGAAGAAGAAAACCATCAGTATTAACTGATAAATTCAAAGACATTGGTTAAAGAAAATTCAGCACCGATCACTGAGTGACTGATTACAACTGTTTGTTGATTTTAACTCCCATACTTCTTTTTTACCAGTAAAAATGAGATGGAAATGGTCTGTTTTCAACATACAAAAAATAACAGACCAATGATTCAGGCAGCATTTTGTGTTGTAGGCAGTGAGTAAACTTTTCCCTGCCCTCATTTAAAAAATGAGATAACTCAGCGACCACTACAGGAAAGTGATGAGCCTCAGTCCTTAGTGGTGTGCTGCAACAGAGCTAACCATTTGGGTGAGTGCTGCTGAGCAGCTGGGAGTCAGTCTGGACTCTGAAACTTAGTACCACAGATGTATTGGAAACATTGTTGGAAAAATAATTAACACTTACATGTCCCTATCCCCAAGTAGTTTACAGGAAGGAAAACTATTCAGATAGTAGTGGTCAGATTAAATTGAATTATGGAGAGAAACAGCAGCCCACTGTCCCACCAAAGTCCCTTCACCACGACTTATCCTGAGTTGTCTGGCTCCAAAGATCTTCATAGCATGAACGGGTATGTTTCAAGTGGATAATGCAAGTTAGGAAATGATTACCCATTGTGAGCAATATATACTTTGGGGGCTAAGGCTATCTCAAAACCCCCACCTTCTAAAAGAAATATAAGCACATTTATGTAAAGACTCATCTAGTGAAAATACCTTCAGGAGTTTTATCCATTTCTGGATATGCCCATTCTAGTTCAAATATAAAATGATATATTTAAAAATTAATTTTGTTTCTTAGCAGCCCTAAAATGTATCCTGCGAAGTTATTTATCTGTACTCGGTATATGTTATAGATGGGTTGCAAAAGGCTGGGGAACGCCTTAGTCATTGACTACGATGTCAATGTCAGCTCCGGAGCCAGGTAAACACATCTGGCTTGGCTACGTTATACATGTATTTACTGGTTTCACCAAGTAAATAAAAAATAAAGGATTGAAAATATATTTCCTCCAACATATGAGTTAAAGCAAAAAATAATAACTCACAGTAGTTCTAAAATATGGGTAAAATGTTTCAACTTACAACTGACAATGTTCATATTCCCTCCACAGCTCTTGAAGTCCACTACGTTGATAAAGTCTCGGGGGAGGGGAAATGTGCTAAGTTACCTCAGGACAGTCCTGACAGATGGCCCAGGCACAAGGAACTCAATAACAGCGACCTGCAGCTCGGGGAGGCTGGGGACGTGTGTGTCTGTGCAAGGCCTTCCAGCCTAATGCACTTGTGCGTGGCCGCAGCCTGGACAGCAGCCAGACGCCAGAGATGGATGAGCAAGGGGACATGCAGCCTCTCCCAGACACTGGAATTGGCCATCTCCCCTAATCTCTGATTATCACAACTCTGATGTTAGGCATCATTACTTATCCACTGGCCTGAGTGCACTTCCTTGGCGTTCAGATAGCAAAGCACGATTGTATCTGCTCCCCAAGCCCATCTGCAGGGAAAGCGCTGTGTTTGCTGCTGTGCAGTTACCCGTGACATCGTGAGCAGCCCCGCCGCACAGCCGGTGCGGTGTGGAGTCGCACCGTCAGGGCGGCGCCAGTGCCCTGGGACTCGTGCTCTGAGCCCTAGCCCACTGGGAACTGCAGCGTTCTCAACCGACCCGAGGCGCCGAGAGCTCCCGCGGTTTCGGAGAGGGGCACCTGCTCCGCTGCAGCTGGAGTGCGATGCGCTGATTGATTAATTGGATTTTCCCGCGAGGTTGCACGAGAGTTCTGGGTGTAAAAAGGTCATCCACGTTCCACGCAGGAACCGGACGCTTGAAGCGGCTCTGTCCATGAACGGTACTGCAATGACAGAAGGCAGCTCTGAACCCGTGGGTTCGGTTTTTAGACAGCATACCTTCCCAGGCAGAAGCAAGATAATGGGAAAGCAGAGGCACATGCACACTCCGAACTCCTAAAGCCCAGACACACTTGAAAGGGGTGTGCAAGCATGTTAACACGTAATGCATGATGGATGCCACGAGGCCAGCTGGCAGGTGTGGACACTCCGGGTGCTTAGGGAAAGGGCGCGGGACGCCCATCCTGTGTTGCTCCGACTGGTTCCGGAACCGCCAGCCTCACTCAGTCAACCCCTTCCTGAACGACAGACGCTTTTTAATCCGAATGAAAGCTCATTAATCCTCGGCACACTGATGTCTTCCTCGGCGCATAAGAACAGGGTTTGACAGAAAGAGAGATGGGAGTTTCAGAGAGTAATAGAATACCCCGAGAGGTGGAAAGAGTGGCTGTAATAATAGAGGGAGCCAGGTAAGACGAAAGTAATTAGTTCCCTGTAGAGCAGCGGTCCCCAATCTTTTTGGCACCAGGGATGGATATGGTGGAAGACAATTTTTCCTTGGAGCAGGGTGGGAAGGGGTTTGGGGTGATTCAAGCCAATTACATTCAAACTCCCCTCCTGCTGTGCGTCCAGGTTCCTAACAGGCTCAGACAGGTACCAGTCCGGCCCGGAGGTTGGGGACCCCTGCTATAAAGGATGATGGTCAGGGAGTCACTGAACTGCCAAGGCCACTGGACACAGGAGACTGTTCCGGTGACAGTGGCCCTTCCTGCTTTCCATGGGAGACACAGGAGGGGAAAGGCCCCAGGTGCAGAGCCGGAAGGGCACCCCCTTCTTTGGAAGGATATGTAGTCACGACATCTGGAAAGAGACTGAGCTATGCACATGTTGGTAACTGAAAAACAAACTATACTTCAGGGAAATTTTTTGGACACAAATCAAGATATATATGTAACAAATGATTAGATGCGGTATTGACTTTTGTGTGAAGGCTCAAGATATTCGGGGGAGTAATTTACAATACCCCCTTTTTTGAACAACCAAGGTCCCCATTGTCCTGTGTCCCTCTCTCCTTGTTGTCTGTCTGTCACTTGAAATAAGTGTCCCCAGAGAAACAGCAGGTAAGGACAATGCCTCCCCTGGTACTCGGAAGACGTCGCTCCTGTTGGAACGGGCTGCCCCTGGCCCTCTGCTCTCTTCTGCCCCCAAAGGTGGCCCCCCAAACACTGGCTGCCCGTGTCTCAGCCCGCCTCACCCGTGTCTCCGTGTCCTCCACGTGGAGGCCGCTGTTGCCTTCGGCTGTGTCCAGGCCCTGGAGGGAGCTCAGGCGGCACTGTGAAATGACTGTGAAATTGTACGGCACTCCCTGACATTTCATAACGGAGACCCTGGGTCCTCGGACCCAATGCCCCTATCAATGCCCCAAAGAAGGGAGGAAAGTTGTGTTTCAACAGACGCGGCAGCCAGAGCCGGGAACGCAGTGGTATACAGGCAGCCGTGTGGAAAGCTGTCGGGTGTTTCCCAAGAAATCGGCACAGACCACGAGGGTCTGACTTGCGGACTGTGGTTAGGAGGACCAGGAGGGTGCAAACCAGGGCGAATGGCCACGCCATGACCTGGCATGCACCACGGGGCACCGCCAGTGGCAGGCAGGAATCGGATCCGGATGGATGAGCTCCCCGGGCCTGGGTGCTCCCTTGTTGGGTCTGTCTCCTTAAACAGCAGAGCTGGGGGAGGGGAAGGGACTAGAGCAGCCACACGCAGCAGAGAGCAGAAAGGTGACAGCACAGCTCACCGTGGGCTGTTCGCTGTGCTGAGGTCACAGTCTTGAAGGGCGGGAGTGCAGTGTTGTGATGGACAGAGAGCCAGGCCCAGCGGCTCTGAGGCCTCCCAGATGGGGATGGCTCACCGCTCTGTAACCCTGGCCTTCCCTCCAGGTTCACAGTCACGTTAATCAACAGCATTCTGGTTTGTAACCTTTGAAATGCCGGTCTCCAAAATGAAGTCGCTGGCTACCTCAACACCCACCCACAGCCTGCGTGTTTGCTGCTGTGGCCAAAATAACTCTTGTGTACAGCGCGGTGCTGGCCCCTTGGGACTGGGGCTTACCGAGGTTCAGGGCTCAGTCAGGGGGGTCAGCGCCCAGCACCCAGGGCCACCGGGACAGATACGGATGCCCTTAGGGTGGGAAGCCAGGTTGAGAACGGAGCTTTGGGTGTGCAGTTCACAGCCAGGCGTCTGTGTGCGCATGCACATCTTTGAGGACATAATTGGACTATCAGCAGCATAGGGTTTTTCACAAGCAAGCTGCTTTCAGCTTTACCTATGAACTCCCACAGAGCTCACTACGGGCCTGCAGACCTCTGAACCGCACATGTGCCACCCCAGCCTGCTCGTCCTCCTGGTCATGTATCCCCAGGGGCCACGCTGATCCCCGTGGGCACCACAGGTAGTGTGGGGTGGCAGCAGCCCCACGTCTAAGTCCTGGGACTTAGCACTGGCCTGTGGGTGTGGGGCCCAAGATCCCTGAATGGCAGCTCTGGGCTGTTTCTGTCCTCTGCATCTTTTTGGATTGAAAGCATCGGCTTTGTTGAGCTGTAACTGGCATGTGACACTGCACACCTTCACATGCACAGCACAACGATCTGGTCTGCAGCCACATCCCCAGATGGCCACCTCACTCAGTCCAGGCAAACGTCCTTTTGCCCAGGACTCAGCTTGCTTGTTACAAGGAGGAGCACCTTCGAGGCCTCCTCCCTTGGCCGCCAGCTGCCACACCGCCCAGCCCAATGCCTTCAGTGGCTGTGCTGCACCTGCAGTCCCTGGACTTTAGGCGTCTTTTCCTGGGGCTGTGGAAATACTGTCATGGTGTAACGGAATGCTAAGTCATGAGGTCACAAAAATGCCAAGCCATAGCGCCATAAAAATGCTTACTCATGGTGCCTCAAAAATGCTGAGCCAGGCTTTTCGAATGATGAGTTACCACTTGAGGAAACCGCTGAGTTGGGGGCTTTGAAAAATGCTGAGTCGTGGTTATCTAAAACGCTGAATCAGGGCTTTACGAAAATGCCGACTCATCGTTTTAAGGAAAGCGCTGAGCTATCGTTTATGAAAAGGCCGAGTCATCGCTTTATGAAATTGCTGAGTCTGCATTTTATGAAATCGCTGAGTCTGCAATTTATGAAATTGCTGAGTCTGCATTTTCACAAATCGCTGAGTCTGCATTTTCACAAATTGCTGAGTCTGCATTTTATGAAATTGCTGAGTCTGCGTTTTCACAAATCGCTGAGTCTGCATTTTATGAAATCGCTGAGTCTGCATTTTCACAAATTGCTGAGTCTGCATTTTATGAAATCGCTGAGTCTGCGCTTTACGAAAATGCTGAGTCGACTTTTTCTCAAAATGCTGAGTCGTCGTTTTCACAAAATGCTGAGTCACCATTTCATCTAAAATGCTGAGTTGTGGCATCTTAAAAATGGTTTATAAATCATATAAGTTGATGAAAATAGACAACTAAAAGTACAGATGTCTTTTGAGACCTGGACTGGCATGTCAGAAAAAGAGATGGTATTCAAATGTGCAAAGAGTACATGAAAAGGTGTGCACACTTAGTAGTGATCAGGAAGATGCCAATTGAAAGCAACATAAAATACCACCACACATCTATTAAAATTATCAAAATTAAAAATCAACATACTACAAATTTGTTCAAGAATTGGGACTCTCATATTTGTTCTAGTGTTGGTGGTAGTGTTAACTGGTTCGAACAGTATGGGAAATTCTGACATTATCTACCAAAGCTGTCCACACACATACTTCACAAACCTGCAATTCTACTCCTTTGTATAAAGGTGTCTTTTGAATGGTACCAGAGGACATGCAAAAGAAAGCTCATAGCAGCACTATTCTTTTTTCTAAATCCTCCCCCAAGAACATGTTCATTGATTTTAGAGAGAAAGAAAGAGATAGAGATGGAGAGAGACAGAGACAGAGACAGTAACAGAGAGAGAGAGAAACACCAATCAGGTGCTTCCATGTTCACCCCCACCAGGGATTGAATCTGCAACCTAGGTATGTTGTGCCTTCACCGGAAATAGAACTCACAACCTTTCTGTGTATAGAACAATGATCCAACCAACTGAGCCACCCTGCCAGGATAGCAGCACAATTCTTAATATCCCAAAACTGCAAACAGCCCACACTTCTATCAAATGAACAAGTAAACTGTAGTATACTGATTGTACAGAGTACTATACAAACTGTTGGTACATGCAACAATTACATACCCCACAAACATAGTGACAGATAGAAGAAGCCAGGCAGACATAAAAGTGCAAATTATCATACTTCATTTCTATGAAGTATAAAAACATCAAAAGAAAACTGTTGTGAATGGGGACTCTGGAGTGTGGTTATATTCTTTCTTCATTGAATGCTGATAAAGTAAGTGGCTGTGTTTTCTACAGAAGATTTCATTCCGCTGAGCACTTTATTTTTCAAGTTATTCTTACATCCCCACACACTTATCAACCTCTAAGAGTAATTTTAAAGTTTCAGAATTTACTGCCCTGGCCAATGTGGCTCAGTGGATTGAGTGCCAGCCTGCAAACCAAAGGGTCGCTGGTTCGATTCCCAGTCCAGGAAGAAGTTTGGGTTGAGGGCCAGTACCCAGTAGGGGGCGCATGAGAGGCAACCACACATTGCTGTTTCTCTTCCTCTCTTTCTCCCTCTTCCTCTCTCTCTAAAAATAAGTAAATAAAATCTTTTAAAACATTTTTTTAAGTTTAAGAATTTAAGTATTGACAAATCAAAATGTTGGGTTATCAAAAGGAGGAATAAAATATTGTATGTGTTGAATGAGAGAAAGGTTTTTAATTTTTATTTCAACTATAATCTTTTTTTTTTTCAAAAAAAATATCAAGGGAGATATTACTATAACCTGGATTAAATAATATTAGCCAATGTTCCAGTTAAGTAGGTTTTGTCATTATGTTGATTCTTAAAAATCTCTTTTGGACAAACTATATTGCTATTTTTGTGTCAAGACACTTGAAATTAATGTTTGGTTGTTTCTTTAATTTTATGACAAATCATTTGTTGACCATCTAAAGTAGGGTCATCAGTATTTTCCACTCTCTTGCCAATATCATTAATACGAACATTTTAAATTTTATTGTATTCTCAAAGTATTAAGTATTAAGTTAGAAGATCACAACTAACAGTAAATACCATCATTGGGGAAAACATGATAAATCACTGAAATGGGACTCCTTATACATCAGAAGAACATGTACTGAGGAGAGTTAGTATGTGAGCAATTTGAAGTTTCAATCTAGTTGACCATATTTCCCATATTGGAAAATTATGACTGGATTGGGAATAATGACGGTAAATTAGATCACTCTGAATTATCATAAACACTAATCCCAAATTCCCTTCCCCAAATCTAACTGGATGTATTTCATGTTGTATCTATATTCCCTACAGAAGAATTTCCTGTGGTTCTTCAGATGATATTGACTTACTAAAACTGAGACCTAGTCAATGGGGGGTGTCCAACCCATGGCCCACAGGCCACATGCGGCCCAGGATGGCTATGAGTGTGGCCCGACATAAAAACATAAATTTACTTAAAACCTTTTTTTGGTTCATCAGGGTTTTTTTAGTGTTTGTGTATTTAATGTGTGACCCAAGACAACTCTTCTTCTTCCAGTGTGGCTCAGAGATGCCAAAAGGTGGGACACCCCCGGAACAATCAGAGGCAGATCTCACAAGAACATAGCAGATGGTGTGATGGATGAAAGAAGACCCAGTGAGGACCACTTTCAACTTTTAGAGTTGTGAGGTAACTTTTGAGATCCTATGACTGAATCTGTCATTAAAGAAATGGAGGTAAAAGAAAACCAGATTACTACATTTAAGCATTAGTCAATGGCCAACTGGTGCGCTTAAGTACTCTTTTCACTTTCATTGTGAGAAGAATTTGCCATTGGCCAGAAATTCTGGCAACTACTCAGTGCTTGGCATGATGGGAATGCTGACCTTTATGGACATCATTCAACTCTGAAAAGCAAGCAATGGAGGAACTGTGAAAAGGGATTCATGGCCAACAGCTCACCACTCTCATTTGAGAAGTCACTCCATAATTTTTATTTTTTTAAACATAACTTAACCTTATTATACTCCTTTTGCAAATAATTGTGTTCGTGTCATTCAGCTAAAGGAAAGAGCTCACCAGGTTAAATTGGAAAATTAAGGAAAAACATATTTTCTCATCATTTAGATGTCCTCAGATTGCCCAATTTCATTTAGAATATTTTCAGTGTCTGTAAAAATGTACCCAGGGCCATTGTTTTTCAAAGATATAACATTCCAGAAATCCCCTGGTAGAGATCATGTTATTAACCAATTGGTGCAATGTATACAAGAGACATGGGATTATTTGTATAAAAACTTACAGCCAAAGAATTTATGGCAGTAATATAAACTCACTGTTCTGCCGGCGGGGGGGGGGCGAGTCCTGTTCTGCCGGGGGGAGTTCTCTGCAGTAGCTGGATGACGGATGATGTGGCCGAGTGCGATAACAAGTACAGCTGCTCCTATAAAAATGAAACCATAACAAGCTAAAGAATAAATCCTCCGTAAGAAATCTCTTAAAGTGACAATCTCGTTTACTTGTTTTCCTGTAATAGGATTCTATCATCTACTTTTTCCACTTAGTGTACAAATCAGGTTTACAATATTTCTGGCCCTGAGTCTTCACATGCTCTAAACAGGATAATTTTACAAATGTAATAATTTAAAGGAAAGTGGTTTACAAACTAATAACTGAAGAAAGTCACACCAAATATAGGGGCCCCTGATGTTCAGAGAAAGTATTTTCAGACACAATTAGAAAAATGTATCATTAGTGATGGAAAGGTCAATGTTTCTTGAATTTATTATAAAGTTTGATGATTGTATATCATTCTGGGAGATTCCTAGAATATAAAATGTTTTGAAACTTTATTAAAGTTCTCTTTACGCCATGAAATGTCCTATGAACTGAAAATTGGGGAATAATACATTTATAGAGGACAATTCTAACTTTTGCTGATACAGTGAAGATCTTCAGGTTGACTGTGAAGGTAGAATACTTACACGCACCCTATGAGATTTGAGGTCTAGTATTTGACTTCCCATAATTAGCAGTGTGGATCCCATCTCTTAATAATGCTAATTTAAGATTAATTTAGTTTAATCCTGAAAGGGACTTATACAAATATTTTCTCTATAACTGTCAAAATATGTTTGGGTAGGGTTAAAATTAAAATGTTACTATTTATCTTATCTGACCTCAGTTTTGATGCAACAATTACTAAAACGTGGACTAAACAATGTGATACTCCAAGGAAGGAAATAGCAGGGATCTGGTAGTAGAGAGAAGCTGGAGTGCTCAGTAAAAGTGCCAACTTCCAAGCAGAGGATGGAGGTGGTCTTTGACACCTATATCAGTGACAGATGCTCCAATGGATGCAAACTGGAAGTGGCTGCATCCACTCATTTATTCAGTTAAAAAAATTACCATCTCCTGCATATATTGTAATAGTTGTTATAAATGATCTTACATTGTTCAAAACTTACTCAATTCCCAAACATGTTAAAAATACCTACATTACTATATGTTAACAGTAACCTTTAATTTTCCATAATTTCTCAGCAACCTCACTAATTTGAAATGCTAACCTATTAAAGCAATTGGATTGTACTATGCCATATCTTAGTTTGACACCTTCATGTTTATGCATATTTTAAAAATTCAGTGTATATGTAATAAGTAGGACAACCATCTAATCCAGTTGGTCAAGGTCTTAGTTTCTAATTGCTGTCCTGACATAATTGTTAAGAGTTTCCTTTTTATTCACAAATATCTTTGGATGATTAAATAATGCAGCTACAGTGGTATGAATACATACTTGGATATTTCTGGTTCTTTTCTATTTACCTGACTTCTCATTTCAGAATTCAAGCAATTTGCTGGTAAGGCTAAACTCTTTGTTATATATTGAAAACAGTCACTGAAACAACCGAGTCCTTTAAGCCATAATAGCATGCACTAATTATGAAAATAATGTTGCTGCTAGTAAAAAAGCTAACTGCAAATATGATGTTAAATCAGATAAGGGAGTCAGAAAATCTCAGATATGAGTGTACAAGCTGCTAGGATTTCATACACATACACACACACACACACACACACACACACAGCTATGAGAATAGAATTCTCCTTTCCCCAAGCATCAACTCCAACAAGGGTATTTTAGGAATAAAGAGGTTGCTAAAAAAGTGTTTCATTGAGATGACCCATACAGATTCAGAGTCTCAGACCAAAAATCATCTCTTCCCAATTACTTATAAGAAAAGAGAATTAGGGATATTCCTTAGGCATTGGTCAAAGCTTCTGAACAGAGAATGCCTGTGGTACATTGTCCATGAACAGTAAGTGCTCAATGTGTGATGAATGAATGAATGAATGAATGGGCTGAATAGGGATAACATTTTTATCCTATATCTCCATTTGAAACATATTTTCCCAACCAAAAATAGCACTGTAAAAGGTAAATCAGTTCCAAATATTTCTTTGTGATAATATGAATTAAATAAAGTTGTTCTTTTGGATTTACTATCTATTAATTTTTAAATGATTATACTCCAAAAGAATGATTGAGAATGAGTTACAGGATACAGGAGGAAAATGAGGAGACAGATTATAACAATTGACTGCCTAGAGCCAAATATCATCTTAAATACAAAAATAGTTAAAAATTAAAAGAAATTGATACACTGGCTATCCTGTTTTTGCTGATGTTCTATTTTTCCATTTAAATTAATTAACTACAGGGTCCAGCAGAAATAACACCCATTTTTATTACATAAAAATATTTTATTACAAAATCATAAGCATGTAATTCAGTAACATAACAATGTCACACTCAAGCACACCATATGACACTTTAAGTGAAATGTTCGTATTGCTGTCCATCTTGTGTGAGACATTCACGTACCCTACCAACCACACTCAATGGCATCACTTCTGCTGGACTCTGTATTATCTTCTACCCTCAGAATTTTCTCATATGCAGTCCTGGATAATCTGTATAAGCATGCTGATGCAGACTTAAAATTCAATCTCTAATATCCCTATACTGTATCAGCTAATATAGCAAATTTTATAAATAGGCCAATCTGAAATAATAGCATATGGATTACCAGGTTAAGTAATATACATATTTCTTATACATGAGTGGGAGGAAAGGTACAATTGTACCCATTCTTTATAGCCTTTCTCTTCATAGATTAAGGATATTATGTGTTTTAGATAAATCTGAAGTAGGCTGCCCCTTTGCAATAAACTGAACTTTATTATGGGATCGGGAATTTAGACTCTTATTTGGTTTGTGAAGTCTGGCTTGAGGTTTTTCACTTTTACTTTAGGTATTTTTTTTTCACTTTTACTTTAGGTATTTTTTTTCACTTTTACTTTAGGTATTTTTTTGGTTTTGAGAGTTTGTTTATTTTCATGCTTAATTTTTCTGTGTTTACCAACTGAAAGGCCTAATTCTTAATGAAATATATGAAAGCCTTGTACACGGTACCAGAGGTTTTACGAGCTGGCTGCCAAAGACTGCATGCAAAATGGTCAAAGATAACATCAGCCTTTTGGAGGATATTTGTTGGCATGGGAATGGAGGTTAATGCAAAAATGTGTTTCCATAATGATAATAGTAATGCTTTGCATTTATACAGCTCCTTTTCTTAGAATGCTGACTTTTACAAAACTAAGATAAATAAAAGAGAAACGCTCCAAACTTACTATTTTTCAGATATCGACAAAAGCAACCAGCCTCAGGGTCTAGGGAGCTATCAGGTATGCACATACCTTTGGTATCTGGATTCCGACTTCTTACATTTACAGGCATTCCCCTTGGAGCTCTGATCAAATTAGAAATGAGAGCCTCAGCACGGTTGTGTTGGGTTGGTCCAGATGACAGTCCTCCTAAAAACGCCCAGGCGCCTCATGAACAGAAGATACAGGCTGGTCATATAGTTCAGATCTCACCAGTTGGAACCCCGTTTTCTTATCTTCTTGGTAATTTTTCTTTGTTTCCCACCCCCAAAGGAGATATCTTCTTATAATGTTTCACACATGTGTGCATCAAGACTATATAAATAGTTTCAAGAAACAAAACTTATACTGCAGCCAAATTCCCCAGAAACCATGAACCCATAAAGAGCAATTGTTTGCAGCCAAAAGAAAATCCATCTAGCCTTGAAATTAACTATCGTTCAGTTGTCCATTCTCTCGTTCCCCAGAATAAATACTTTATGAAATGAAAACTATATATATATTCCCTCTTCGTACTTAGAAAACTGAACCCTGAGAGGGAAAGGGAATTGGATAAATAGATATTTTGCTTAACAATATGCTTTGGAAGATTACAAAGAACTCTTTTAAATAAAACAGCTAATAATACCTCTTGAAATCTCTGTGTTACAGGCAAGGCTCTTGCAAAGCCATCACCTGAGATGGAAAAGATTAAAGTAATTTCACAGGAGCACACTAAGAAGTCATGGTCAGATGAGGCGAAACAGGCTTCTCAGCCTCCAAGCCTGCTTTCTAACAGAGCCGTACTCTTTCCCGAGAGATTGGGCAAAAGCACCTGACCTTTATGTGTTTTTCCACGGAGCTTTATTACTCTATTATGTACTTTTTTCATAATTGGAATGGAAGATATGTTATACCAAGGACAGCTCTGTTTATAATTAACCTTTAGGACTTATATTTTTTGACTCTAGGGATGAATTTAATACAATGTTAAAAATCATGTGCCAAAGGATCACAGGAATATAAAAGCTGGAGTAAATTCCCACCCAGCCAATGTGAATGTAAGAAGCAAGTTCCTGCTTTCTCTTGGGACAAGGAAGTGCACTATTGCCATGACCCAGAGGTCTTCTATTTTACTTGAATTTCTCTAGGTAATTCTGTACTTTATCCATGTTCACAATACAGATACAAGGACTAGGAATGCAGGGTTTACATTTATTAGCTGTAGATCTGTAAAAGGTGATATGTACTTTTTTTCATATTATGGGCCACATTTGCAACTATTAAGCAGAAAATGGTGATTCTCTTTGAAGTGACATTAGATTTCTTTTAAAATTACTTCATCTTCTTATGCTAATTTAATTGCATAGATTCTGTTTTTATATCACCAGACTAGAACAGATTGAAATTTAAAAGAGTAATAAAACGGAACCTTAAATTTAAGGAATGTCTGAAAATACTATTGGTGCAAGCCAAAACTTATAAAATGCAGAAAGTCTTAGACAGACTGATGTGTGGGGAGCAATGATTATTGAAAAGTTAAGTGCTCTGATCTTCTATCTAGTTCAGGGGGGTTCAGAGCACTGCGGTCCATCAGAAAAATACAGCCTGCCTGCCTCCTCCACCTGAAAATAAAGCATTATTGGAATGCAGTAACACACATTTGTTTACGTGTTGTCCATGGCTGCCTTCATCCTTACCGGACCAGTGTGAATAGTCACAACAGGGACTCCATGGTGCACAAGGCTGAAGAATTTTACTATCTGACCCTCTACCGGAAAAGTTTGCCAACCCCAGCTCCATACTAGCTATTCTCAACAACACCTAACGCAGACCAACCTGTGACCCTCTACTGACCAACCCCCAGTGCAGGCCATAGGCGATAAACGCCCAGTGCCAGAGAATCCCACAAAATGAAGAACCATCTTTCCCAGCACGAAACCAGCAGCTCCTGGGGAGAATTTTTGCCATTACCATTAAGAAATATGCTTTAATGTGGGACACAGTATCTCTGTACAAGCAAACCATATAAAGATACAAAACAGCAGATGAGGGAATAAACAACAGCAGATGCAATGTGTGTGCGTGCGCTCACACCATTTCCATTAGTTGCGAATAATGACGTTTATCTTCCTTTTAAGTCCGTGTGTGTCTTTCAGTCTACAGTGAGTCTCTTGTAAGCGTCATGTACAGGGGTCACGTTTTTATCCATTCTGCCTCCCTATGTATTTTGGTTGGAGCCATTTACATTTAAAGTAATTATTAATAGGTATGTGATTTTTGCTATTTTGTGAATTATTTGTTGTTTTTGTTTTTCCTTTCTTCTCTTGATCCTTTTCCTTTGATTTGTTGGTTTTCTTTAGCGTTTTGATTTGATTACTTTTTCTTTATTTTTCGTACGTTCTTGTATGTTTTCAGTTTATGGTTGCCATTAGGTTAGCATATATCCATCTAAATCGATAGCGGTCCGTCTTAAACGGATAGACATTTCAGTTCAATCACATTCTTAAGTCACTACATTTTGACACACCCTTCTAATCTTTGTTTTTGATGTCATGTTTTATATCTTTTGGTTTTTGTACCCCTTGCTATTTGTTGTAGTTTTAGTTAACTTTGCTACTATTGTCTGTTAACTTTCCTATTAGCTTATTAAGTGGTTGATTTGTTGTGGTTATTGTATATTTTTGTCTTTCACAATGCGATTTTTTTCTTCTGTGTATTTTCTTATGTCTGGTTATGGCTTTTTCTTTTCTGAATAAAGAAGACACTTTAACATTTCCTGTAAGGCCAGTTTAGTGGTTGTGAACTCCTTAAGTGTTTGCTTCTCTGAGAAATTCTTTATCTCTCCTTTAAATCTGAATGATCACCTTGCCAGATAGAGTATTCTAGGGTTCACATACCTTTCTTTCAGTACTTTAAATGTTTCTGCCATTCCCTTCTGACCTATAAAGTTGCTTCTGAGAAATCAGCTGACAGCCTTTTGGAGTTTCCCAAGTAGTTGACTTGTTGTTTCATTCTTGCTGCTTTTAAAATCGCCTCTTTCCCTTTAATGTAACCATGCTAATTACAGTATGTCTTGGTGTGGGTCACTTTGGATCCATCTTGTGTGGAACTGCCTGTGCTTCCAGGACTTGGACATCTTTTCATCCCCATTGGAGGAAAGTTTTCAGCCATTATTTCTTCAAATATTCTTTCCATCCCCTTCTCTCTTTCTTCTCCTTCTGGAATTCCTATAATGTGAATTTTGGGGTATGTGATGTTATCCAGATACCTTATAATATCACTATCATCATTTAAAAATATTTTTCATTTTACTGTTTTATTGAGTGATTTCCACTATTCTGTCTTCCAATTGTCGATCTGCTCTTCTATACTGACTAATCTGTTGTCAATTTCTTCTAATGTATTCTTTATTTCAGTTATTGTATTATTCATCTATGATTGGCTCTTTATTATACTTTTTGTCTCTTTGTCGAAGTGCTATGAGTCCCTTTACTCTATTCTCAAGTTTGTTGAGCATCCTTATGACTGTTTCTTTTAATTTTTATCAGGCAAATTACTTACCTCTGTTTCCATAGGGTTTTTCTCTGGGATTTTTCCTTGTTCTTTCTGTTGGGGCATATTCTTTGGTTCCTCCATTCTGTCTGACTCTCTATGTTTCTATGAAGTGGATGGAATAGTTATCTCTCCCAGCCTTGAAAAAGTGGTCTCTGTGTAAACTGTTTGTTGAATAGTTTTGGCAAGCAAGTTGTAGTTGGGCAGGTGTGTGTGGTACCTGATGTGTCACGTGGCCTAAGGAAGTGGATTCCGGGGTGGGACAACCTGGTGTCTGCATGCTTCCTTGCCCTTTTAATGCAGGTAGGGCTGCCTGCTGTTAATCAGGGGCTGCTCAGTGTTCTCTTGGCATGCCCTGTTGTTTAATTATCTGTTGTCATAGCAGAGTCTGGGTAGGGATGCTCTGTGTGCTTGCATCTCAATGCTGTACTAGCTCCATCCCTTTGCGTGAGGCAGCCTGATGTGCATGCACAGCTGTACTTTGCTAGTTCTGCACCCTCTTCATGAGGCATAGCCCCAAACACGCACTTAGCAGCACCCGATTAACTCTGCACAGAGCAACCCTGCGTGTGGATACTGCAAACTTTTGCTAGCTCCACACATTTTTTGGGTGAGGCAGCCCCTTGCATGCGTGCAACAGTTTGCCACTATCTCTGCACTTTCTCTAGATGGATCTTGCCTTCTTATAGAATAAGTAGTATTTCTATTCTTCCAATTCCCCCTTTATCAAGTTTTTTATGGTACATTGTTTTACTGTTTATTTGCTGTTACTCTAGAGATTGCAACACACATCTTAGAATTATTGCAATCTCTCTTAATTTGTACTCTAAAAATTTCCAGAACAAAATAATTAATCATATTTCAATGTCTTCTCTTTTTTGTGCTATTTTATCATGTATTTTAATTTCACATATACTTAAACTTCAGAAGATTATTGTTGTTCTTTTAAACAATTCTATTCCTATTTACTCATGTATTTAACATTTCCAGAGATTTTTATTGCCTTATGCATTACCAAGCTTCCATCTAGAATCAGTACTTGTCACCACTAAAAATAGTACTAGTTGTTGAAAAAATACTTATATTATCGATTGTACTCCCACATTCAGTGATTTTCCACTTCCTGCACAATAAAGTGCACATCCCTAGCCTGACATTCATGGTCCTCTACTAAACTAAATTCCAATCCTATCAACTTCCCTATCCAAACTCATCCTTCTAAGCCCTCTGAAATTATCCTGATCATATAAATGCAGGGTGGGGCAAGAACAGGTTTACAGTTGTGAGTACATGAAACACAGTTTATTCTTATATTGTTATTAATTATTGTATTATTTTCCATGCAAACGATTATAACCCTATTTTGCCCCACCCTGTATATGTACCTGATACATTGACCAAGAGAGACTAATGAAATGTAATCAAAAAGCATGTTTAGCCTTGGCTGGTGTGGCTCAGTGTATTGAGTGTTGTCCAGAAAACCAAAGGGTCACCGATTCAATTCCCAGTCAGGGCACGTGCCTGGGTTGCTGGCCAGGTCCCCAGTGCGGGGCATGTGAGACGCAACCACACACTGATGTCTTTCCCCCTTTCTTTTTACCTCCCATCCCCTCTAAAAATTTTTTTAAAAGCATGTTTATTTTTGTTTTTCATTGTTTTTTAAACTTTCTTCCATGGTTGTCACCTTAGATGAAAACCTAAGTAGGCCCTATATAGTCCTACATAGTCACTTTTATACAACTAAACTGTATAAAGTAAATAGTGTGAATATCTGATATATGAATCCACATTCAATCTCCATGGAAAGATAAGACTTCTTTGCCTTCTCCCAGTTATGGCCTTCTGCTAGTTAGCTGTATGGAAAAACGGGGGTGGCCATGGGCACGATAATTGGCTTTGTCTCCATTTTTGTACATACATCACCCTACTCCTAGCTGCTATTTCAGACCCATTCTTGGCTGGGACTGAAGGGTGGCAAGAAGGATAGTTAAAGCAGACCACTTCTCTCATGGGATGTTTTCATGAGTTCTACAAGGATCCCTGTGACTGGTAAACTCATCTGCAGGCTTCTTGGCCATTTTATCCACATGATTCTCTACCCCTCCGAACTCCCTCTCTGCTTTCAGCTTCCCTCTAGGTGGCCCTATTGGACAAGTTCTAAGATGGGCTATAATTATGCATTGCTTCTGGTCCCCAGCTTGTCAGAACTGAAAGCATGGCCCAAACACAACAAAGTGAGCATATTCCTTCCTCACAGTGCCATCAGGTGACAGGATAGCTTTCTCTACTTTGGATTTTCCAGGCAGGCAGCAGGTAGTAACGTCACTCACTTCAGGAGACCCAGGAGGCTCTCTGAGTGGTACCCCAACTAGCCCTCTCTCTTGTCTGGGCATGAAGGGAGAATTACCTTCCACCTTATATTTTAGAGAGCAGTACTCAAAACAGTTCTCTCTGAAGAAAGTCTTCCCCAACTTCCCTACTCTTCAAATGTCTTAATATGTTTGTTTATTGAAGAGTGTAACAGGTATTATATTTTTATTTATTTTTTATTTCTTGAATTTATTGGGGTGACATTTGTTTATTAAATTATATGTTTCAGGTGTACAATTCTATAATATATCATCTGTATATTGTATTGTGTGCTTGCCAGCCCAAGTCAAGTCTGTTTCAACCACCATTTACACTCCCTTCACCCTTTTCTATCTCCCCCACTCTCCTTTCCTCTGGTAATCACCATATATTATCTGTGTCTATGATTTATTTTGCTTAATCTTTTCACATTTTTCATCCAGCCCCCTAACCCTTCTCCCTTCTGACAGCTGTCCATCTGTTCTCTGTATCTATGAGTCTGTTTCTAGTTTGTTTCTTCTTTAATTTTGCTCATGATGAGTTTTTGTCACATGTCTTGGGAATCTGTTTTGACTATATCTAGCACCTAAATTGTAACTTCCAATTTAATATTTGGTTATGTACATTTGGCCCTTGCTCACTACCAATGCTCTTCCCAACCCTCTTCTTTCTTAACATGCATTGTACTCATATTTCCATGTTGTAATTACAGGTTTTGTTTGTATAGAGCCACAACATTTAGGAAATAATCTTTGAAAATGCAATACCTGCAGTTTACAAATTTCTAATAGCTAAAGTATATATTTTTCTAGAAACACTACTGCATGGGAACTATTCTGATTTCAAAATGTAAATGATATAAGTTGGATGGATGCAAACCTAGCTTGGACAAAGTTCAGAATATTCATAGTTTACCCAGTCCAAATGCATGTGATACTTTACCTCTAGTGCTAGCTCTGAATATAAATTTAGTAATCTGTTTATCAGGTTTCTTCTTCTGAAGAAAATATGGATCAAGCTTTTTTACTGTGCTGCAATTAAACAAAGTATAGCTAGTGGTTTTTTACGTCTATCTGCATATTTTTTGTTTTCAATGCAGTAGAAAGAAAAAAAAGAAACGTAGAATCACAATGAATTGGGTAAGAGTCTCAGTCCACCACTGAATAGCTGTGTGTCCTTCAGTTATCTACTTAACCTCCCTGAATCTCAGTTGCCTTATTATAAAATGGTAATCAACCAAAGTCACTTCACAGACAGTGATCAACACAAGTAAAATGCTTTACAGGTTCACTAGCAATTGACAGTGCTAAATCAAATTTCATTCTCTACATTCTCTTCTATTTAACTTCACTCCTGAGTTCAACCACACCCATGGCAATTTTATTTACGACTTTTAAATCATTTGGGAGAAAGTAATTTGAAAAAAAAAAGGCATTTCCTTTCAGTGCATTTTCATTGTTCCCTTCCACGATCATCTTATGCCACAGCTATTAGCTGCCTGCTCTGAGTTTTCCTCACAGTCTATTTGTTAGGAAGCATTTATTTCTTTTTCATGTTTTCCATCCCTAGTAATAGATGAGACTTACTGGTTTAGAAGGACAAAAGAAGTCCGTGTGGACTTTTAATAAGCAGACCAGCATTCAAAATCATACTTCATAAGGTTAGTCCATGTACAAGATCAACTGAAGGCGGGTAATACTTGAATGATATCATTAACATGACTATAGTTGTCATAATTAGACTAAAATATTATACTTCTTATTTCAGGTTGCATTCTCTAAAGGCAGATTCTGTTACAGAGATTAAAGTATAGAAAGTTTATTTGGGAGTACTCTGCAATTACTATGTGGGGAGGGGAAAGAGGAAGGACTGAGAAGAGAGAAAGGTTAGCTGAAACTCTTGTCTCAATGAAGGCAACATCCAAGAGCTGTGAAGCCTAAATGACCTTCAGAGTTGGCCTTGTTAGGAGAAAGGGCTGGGCCTTAACACCCTAATGATGATCAGTCACTAGATACAGAACATCCTGGAAAGGACATATGGATTTTGGAGAGATGATTCTCATAAACTCAAGTAATCTCCCAAGGTGTTTCATCTCTCATCAGCTGTTGGCAGACTCTCAGAATTTGGGGCAAAAAGCCCTTCATTCCTGAAGGAAGATCTGGGCATCCACCACACTATGAATGCTAACTCTATTTTAAATAGCACATTCATGCCTATATGTACAGTGATTAATTGGTCATCAAAATAATGAATCTGAGACTGAATAGACACCATAAAGGTTTTCATTCATATCCTCAGAAAAAAAATTATGGAACAGCCAAGTACTAGTACATAGTTAGCTACTAAAGTTCAACAGGGAACAGGGCAGTTCTTGTTCTTGAGGACATAGTGCACTAAATTTCTAAAATATTAAATATATCTTACATTTGGGAAAATTATATTATCATCCATATACCAATCCACATTTCCACCTGCTGCCCTTGAAAAAGCATCGATGGACAAATTACAGCCTGTGGGCCAAATTTGGTCACATGTTTTTATGAATAAAGTTTTATTGGAACACAGTAATGCCCATTTATTTATGTGTTGTCTATGGCTGCTTTACTGCTACCAGGGCAGAGTTTCAAAGTTGCTATAGAAGCCATTTGGCTTGCAAAGTCTTCAACATTTATTGTCTGATCCATCACAGAAAATGTTTGTTGGCCTCTGTTCTAATACATTCTGAGATTTGTAGGGATATGATATTAAAGCTGATCTTTAATAGACAAGTGATAGTGATCTGGGTTTCTTTAATTATAGTTTTTAGAAGTACATTTTATACATATTGGAAAATGTGTTATCCTTTTCTCTTTTTTTATATATTTTATTGATTATGCTATTACAATTGATTCATTAAACTTATTGTAGTCTGCATTTTTTCATCTAATTTGTGACCAAAATCAACCAATTCTGTGAGTATCCTGATCACCAGTGCTTTGAACTGTGCATCTGATAGGTTGGCTATCTCTTGGTTGCTTAAAAGGATGGGTTCTGAGGCTTTCAATTCTTCTTCTGTTTGAGCCATCTTTTTGCTGAGTTTTATTTATTTATTTTTTTTTTTTGTCTTGTCGAGCTCCTGTAGTGAGGGCCAGGGCCTTAGGTGTTCACCAGGGCAGGGCACTCCAGCCACTGGGCTGTGATGCTGTATGTGGGGGCGGGGTCTGAGAAGGAACAATGGCGCTTGCTCTGCTCTCTGTAGGACCTCAGACCCCTCTGCTGCCTTTTGCGAGCTAACTGGGCCCCTTGGGCACCAATTCCAGTGTGGATGGGCCTGTGGACCCCATGGGACCTTCCTTTTCAGTCAGTGATCCAAAGCTCTATTTCCTGGTGCTGGAACCCTGAGCTGCACACAGTGCCCTGCTTCCCAATGGCCGCCTCGCTGGGTCTGCCAGTCGCCACCCCCTGACCGGAGCTCACCAGCCACCACCGCTTGTGTTCCCAGGGTCTGCCTGCTGAGGACTTGCCCACCTCCCCGGTTGCTCTGCTCTCCACTCCGCGTCCCTTGCCCGGCCCAACTCCGCCCCTCCTACCGGTCTGGATGAACGTGTCTATTTTTAAATCCTTGGGTGTCCGACTTCCATACACTTCAATTTTCTGTCAGTCCTGGTTGTTATTTTGTTTCTATATTGTTGTTGTCCCTATCTTGGTTGTGCCAGGAGGCACAGTGCATCTACCTATGCCTCCATCTTGGCCGGAAGTCTCTGTTATCCTTTTCTTAATGACAGCCCACTTCCTTACTGTATAACACTCATACTATGAAGATTTTTTGCTTTAAATACCTTTCATCCATGCCTTTTCATCATCATCATTATGATGGAAATGAAAATAATGAACATGTTTTTAATATAACTAGACACGTTAAGTTTAGTCAATATGGTGTAACAAATTAATTAATGGTTACTTGCCATCCTAGATGAAAATATTCTGTGGTATTCCACAATGCTTTATACTCTTTTCAACAATTTTTTTAATCAGCTATTTGGATGAAATCAAAAAGCCTGTTTATCCAGTTTGCATCTGACACAAAGCTGTGGAGTGTGAGTTACTATAATGAATGACAGAAACAGTATTCAAAAGGACTGCACGAAGTGAAAAAGATGGTCCAAGACTAACAAAGTGAAGTTTAACAGGGCTAAATATAAAGTTCTATATTTGGTTTTAAAAAATGAAAACATGATTGCACAAATATAGGATGGAGAACACATGGGTAAACAGAAGTGAAGGTGGAAAAGTTTTAGCATTATAGTTAACTGCAAGCTTAATTATGAAAGGACCCTTTGATGTGGATCTGAAAAATGTTCATATCCTCTTAGTATGTGCTTTAATATAACTATATATTCTGTGCAGATGAAGGTGGCTAATTGTATTGTGTACCACCCTGGTCATCAACCATCTGGGATGATGAATTCAAATTAGAGAGCTGTTTTGTAATAGCACCCTTGACAAATGCTGTGAATATTTGACATTTTTCCCCACTACAGATACCAGATACCTGCCTTCTCAGATCTCTGAATCTGGGATGCAGGCATAAAGCTAGGCTCTAATCAGAAGCACCTGCTGTGGAGTTTGGTTTGGAGCCAGAAATACAGAGCAGCAGGGAATACTTAGAATCCATTCTAGCAAGGGTAAAATCAGAGGCTGTAGACCCCATTTCCTGAGGCATCATGGTTAAGTCATGCGCTAGGTGTTGTCAACAGGGAACTTCATGGTATCTGTGGAGAAGTTCTGTCTTCCCAAGGCCAGCTCTGTGTGCTGTATTTTCTCCCAGGCATTGGGGGATGTTGATCCAGGTCCCCTCTAGGAGACATCTCAATTCTAAATTTCTCTAGTCTCCATTTCCTAGCAGTTAATCCTCACAGTAGGGGGAGTGTAATAGATATGTTATAGTGCCAGGGACAGAGCAAAATTAGTGGAGGTGAAGTACGGAAGGGAAGTGGGTAGAGTCTAGTGCAAATGGTTAAATGGTTAGTATTGGGTCCTTACTTTATAAAAAGAAATCCGGATTTTTAATAAATTTGCTAATAAAATCTTTCTCAAGAAGACCTATTCAGCACATGCCATAGGGATCAGCACAAGCAGACATAACAAATCAAGCATGCAATGTAGAAGCAGTGGTGTTTCTATTTGCCTATGGGTGTGAGTGGGAGAGACATCAGTTTTGAATCTTTTCCATCTCGTTTAGACACAATCACAAATAACCGACAAGTTGAATATCATGAAAGTTTACAACTTCTGCATTGTGGATTGTGTCTCTGCTATTGTATCTAAAAGTAATCAAAAAACACAAAAATCACCTAGATTTTCTCCAATTTTATAGGCTGTATAGTTTTACATTTATGTGTATGATCTATTTTAACTTACTTTTTGGGAAAAGCTTAAGGTCTATGTAGATTCGATTTTTACACATTTGTAAACTGAGCAAACTGAAGGACAAAAATTGATTTCAAGTTTACCTATAAAGCTACAGTAACAAAGACAGTTTGTTCTTCTTCAGGACAAATTATGATAGATATTGGGGGTCTTTTGCAGATCAGCTGGACTATGGTTAAACTCCAACTTGGTGAGAGTCTGGCAAAACAGTCTCCCTTGAGGGCAGGCCTCTTTGTTGAGGAGAGCAGATGATCTGAGTATGTTTCCACATTTACTTTTCTTCTCTTCCTGCTGGAACCAGAAGGGATTTTTCTCAAGTTTTCATAGTAAGAACAGAATGGGGCTTCTGGAGATGAAACTGAGCCATGTGTGTGGGGACCCCCTAAAGCTGGGCTTCCAGGGGTTTTAATCTCTCAAGCTAGACTCCAGCATTTACTCAACTACGTTTTCCATATTTCTGCCCAGTGTTGTCACCAAGGGCATCTCTGTATCCAGTAAGCTGACTTCTCTTTAGCTGATTATCCCCAGTTTGGGGGGTGATAGTATACTCAGTGACCTCAGTTCTCTGATGGAATTAAAAGGTGGTTGATTTTTCAGTTTTTCAGCTTTTTTCTTGAAAGAAGGATCAGAGCGATGAAATCTAAGCCCTTTATATACAGAACCAGAAAGCTGAAATCTATATATCATATTTTAACTTATTAAATAAAGGTTGTAGATATATGCTGCCTATGAGGCTAAAGACGATTTTCTCCCCCTTCTCTTGCTTTGGTTTGCCTTCTTTTTTCCCCCTTGCCTTCCCCACAAATTCAATTCTATAGCCATTAGTGGGACAGAACAAGTCAGGATGAGGAAGACATCGTGTGCAGTGCTGATCCAGTGTGTGTGTCTGCCAGAGCCAGATGCACACTATGGGACGAGGAGAAGACTAGTATGAGGAGTCAGGTTGAGTAGGGTGACCACTTAGCATCTGCAGGAACAGAATAAATAGAAATTGTGAGCCATCTGCTGATATGACACAAGACGACGCTAGCAGCATCATTTCTGTGATATTTCTGATGATGTGTAACCTGAACCTAATCATGCTGTCACCTCAGAAACCCAAATTGAGGAACTCTCTACAAAATATGTAGCCTTTTGCATATTAAGGTCATGAAAATCTAGGAAAGAATCGGGAATCATTACAGACTGAAGGAGATTAGAGACATAACACCTAAATGCAATCTATGATTCAGAGCTGGGTCCTTTACTATAAAAAACAATTGGTAAAACTTGAGTGGGGTCTGATAGTAATAGATCAATGTTAATTTCCAGATTTTGATGGTTGTATCGTAGTTATATAGGAGACCAAGCTTGGTTTTAGTAACCACAAAACAAAACATTTAAGATGTATATCAGTTGGACAATTTATGTTCCAAAAACAGATGGGGAAATGTTGGCAAGTTTTATGTGATTATTTCTATATTTAAAAATTTAAAAAATATGAATCTAGTTATGGGTGAAAAGTAAAAAAATTAACTGTTTGAGGCCCCCTAAATGAGTTTCTTCCTCACAATCAAAGTCCAAGAACCCTGCATCACTTTTACAGGTTTTGGTGAGCTTGTTTTTATTCTTTCCTTTTCCTCCTTAAAGGCCTGAGACCTAATTATACATATGCAATTTAAGACTATTGAAGACATGATGGATGATGGTAGTTAATCATAGATCGTGGCTTAGAATTCCTTCTCTTATTTATTGCTAGATACATAATAATATAGCTACGTAAGATACATTACAATATTATCTTGCAATTAAAACAAGAATAAGGACAATATCTAAATTATTCTTAATGTAAAGAAAGATATTTTAAAACAAAATCCATTTTTTTCTTTCATGTGGTAACATTACTGCCTGCAATGTTAGTGTTCATATTTCAGAAGACTGCTGTTTAATAAAAAAACAATTTTGGGGTATATTTTTAAAGGCAGGGAACAAAACTGGCCATCCTGGTCTAGAAACTCTCTTCTTTGGCCATACTTATAAAAATGTGGCCATCCAATATTTATCTCCAATAAATATAATTATCAAATTTATATTTCTAAAAAATAAAATATCTACCATTTAAAATTTTTCAAGTGTATTACCACTTCTTCTTACTGTGGGCAGGGGTCTGAGACCCATTTTAGAGATGTGAAAACTGAGGCCCGGGGACACTTGGTGACTGAAATATGACATCGGGTATTTGTAAGATCATATTAAATAACCAGCAGTTTCAGAAAAAGCATAATAGTTGTTATAGGGCCAAGTGGTAGCACACATTCGTGCACACACATAATAATTTTTCACTCACTATCAGTAAATATTTATTCAGCATGTAATTTAGGTATTGAACTACAGCATAATATTATATGTTTGAAATGTTGTTTTGATGCAGCTTTGAGTCACTGGCTACAGGCCAGTCAGATCCCATCTCCAGCTGCTGATTAAGTCCATGGGCCAATCACTTCCCTTTTGGGGTTCTTACACTCTGAGATCACTATGCACTCTCCTAATGGCTCAGGGACCAGACACCAGATATCTAGGGGCAGCCCCTATGTCCCAGTGTCCCCTAATTATTCAAACTAGCCAATCCACAGGGAGTCTGGGAAATCTAGCTAAGCTTACCCCCTGTCTGCCTGCTGTATATGCATGGACCCCTATAGCTCCAGCTAGCTTGTTAACCTGTCCCAGGTGCAACAGCCTGGCAGCCGTCTTGCCTCACCTTACATACCAAAGAGTTTTACCTTTCATCTGTCTGAGTGTCATTCTTTTGTGTGATTCTTATCATCAAGAGTCTCTAAATCTGCCCTGACTGGTATGGTGTGGGGGAGCTCTGCCTGCAGGGCCCCCCAGCTGCCACGGATGAGAATAAGTCTACCAAGACATGATCTGCTTGGGGAGGAAAGGTGGCAGATCTCTCAAAGGAGAAGGGTCAAGAGCCTTTTCCTCAATGGCCTTTTACTGGGTTTGTTTGCACAAGAATACAGGTAAAGCTTATTAATCATTGTCAGGCAGGAAGGATTAAACAATAGATAACAAAGAACGGCTGAGGGCCTATTTTGAGTCAGGGTCAGATAGCTAAAGAGCAATAAAACTTTTCAGGAACAAACTCACTTCTTGCTTGGACCCTTATTTAATCGAGAGCATTCTAAACAAAGCAGGTTTCACAGGATTTTACATATTCTTTCCTAGGCCTGATTGCCCAGGAAACCTGCCCTTTCCAGCACAGGGCTGTACCACACTCTGTCATTGTTTCAGGCTTAAGGCATTGTCTCAGGCTTAAGTCAGGCAGGGGTAGTAAGGCAACCAAGAGATTAGGAGACTTCTCACAGGCAGAATGAGGACTCAGGCTTTGTCAAAGCTGAGGGGTCCATCACCCCCTTTCTCCATAGACCCCCAAGTCCTTCCCTGGGGCCTCCATGTGATCATGCCTGTCTTAGGTCGCTCCCCCCTTGGGGAATCTTACCCATCATTAGCTAATCGACCAAGCATTGGGGGCCAGTTATGGATAAAGTAAAGGGAGCAGAAGCCACGCTCCTGCCAGGGAGATAAGCTTTTGTCTCCTTAGTGGCTTATGGTCCAAGGTCACTCCCTCAGCCTTAGCCTTGGCAGGGGTTACAGCTTCTGAAACCAGGCAGGGCAGTTCCCAACACTATGGCTCTGTTTGTTGGGCATCATCCTACAAAGCAAAGGGTTGCAGGTTCAATTCCAGATCAGGGCACAAGTCTGGGTTGCAGGTTCAGCCCCTGATCAGGGCGCATAGGAGAGAAAGCCTTATGATGTTTCTTTCCCTGTCTTTTCCCCTCCATTCCCCTCTTTCTAAAAATAAATAAATAAAATCTTTAGTTGTTTTTTTTTTTTAAAAAAGAGTCTTTAAATCTAATAAAACAGGGCTATATATAGGTGTGCAAGACCCAGTCCCTGATCTAAGGGACCTTTCATACTTATCGAGAAGATGAGGTAACTGCTTAGTTCCAAGATACCACCACAGCCATTATTGAAGTTAGTCAGATGACAGGTGTAAGAGGCAGGGGAACAGACTCCATGAAGACTTTTAAAACATTGCAAAGATTAGGAGATAAGAGATAAGAGAAAGCTCAATGCATTCATAGAGCATAGGGTGGGTAAATGGAAGAGGTTGAAAGGTGAAGGTACTGATGAATAACATTAGTTGGGCAGGGTTAGAACCTATGCTTTATTTTACACCAAAGTAAAGAATTTGGACCCCATCTCGAAGTTGATAGAGAGGTACCAACAGGCACTAATTAGAGAGCTGGCCATGATCAGAATGGCATTTTGGAGAGGTCATTCTGATTTTAGTGTAAAAAATACATCAGGGGTTTTGAGGCAGAGTGCACACTGTACAGAGGGGATGCTAGTCGGGAAACCTGCGATGCTCACTGCAGTGGATGGGCAGCATGACTCAGAGCTGCAGGAGCACGGCAGAGAAGGGTGTGGGGCGGCAGAACTGGGGCTGACGGGGACAGGCTTCATGATATACACATTTTGTTTCCTGATTACAGTTTTTCCAGGACTTTAAACTAGGTTTAAAAAATGGTAATGTGGGACTGATACTAGAAACCAACCTCAAGGAAAAACTCAAAAACACTCAAACTCATGGAGATTGAATAGCATGCTATTAAACAATGAATGGGTCAAGAATGAGATCAAGGAAGAAGTCAAAACGCTTCTGGAAACCAATGAAAATGAACTCACAATAACCCAAAACTTATGGGCCATAGTGAAGGCAAGCCTGAGGGGGAAGTTCATAGCAATATAGGCCTACCTAAAAAAAAATAGAAACATTTCAAATAAATGATCTAACCCTATATCTACAAGAATTCGAAGAATGACAACAAAGACATGCCAGAGCAAGTAGAAGGAAGGAAATAACCAAGATCAGAGCAGAATTAAATGACATAGAGACTAAAAGCACAATTCTAAGGATCAATAAATCCAGGAGCTGGTTCTTTGAAAAGATAGACAAAATCGACAAGCCTTTAAGCAGACTCATCAAGAAAAAAAGAGAGAAGACCCAAATAAACACAATCTGAAATGAAAGAGGAGCGATTACAACTGATACCACAGAAATACAAAGGATTGTAAGAAATTACTATGAAGGACTATATGTCAAGAAATTTGAAAACCTAGGTGAAATGGATAAATTTCTAGAAAAATATAATCTTCCAAAACTCAATAAAGAAGAAGCAGAAAGTCTGAACAGACTAATAACAGCAGACGAAACTGAAGCAGTAATCAAAAAACTCCTGACACACAAAAGCCCTAGACTGGATGGTTTCACAGGAGAATTCTACAAAGCATTTAAGGAAGAGCTAACCCCTATTCTTCACAGACTATTCCAAAAAATCCAAGAAAATGGAAGACTCCAAAACTCTTTATGAAGCCAACATCATCCGAATCCTAAAACCAGATAAAGAAACAAAGAAAGAAAACTTTAGGCCAACATTGCTGATAAACATAGATTCTATAATCCTCAACAAAATGTTGGCAAACCACATCCAGCAATACATTGAAAATATCATACACCATGACCAAGTGGGATTCATCCCAGGGATGCAAGGATGGTACAATATTTGCAAATCAGTAAATGTAATATATCAACACAAAAGCAAAGACAAAAATCACATGATCATATCAATAGATGCAGAAAAAGCATTTGATAAGGTACAGCACTCACTTATGATAAAAACACTCAGCAAATTGGGAATAGAGGGAGCATTCCTCAAAATAATAAAGGCCGTATATGAGAGACCTACAGCCAACATCATACTCAATGGGCAAAAACTGAAGTCTTTCCCACTAAGATCAGGAACAAGACAAGATCGTCCACTTTCACCACTTCTATTCAATATAGTATTGGAAGTCCTAGCCACAGCAATCAGACATGAAAAGGAAATCAAAGGCATCCAAATTGGAAAAGAGGAAACAACACTGCCATTGTTTGCAGATGACACGATAATGTACACAGAAAACCCTATAGACTCGACCAAAAAACTACTCAACCTAATAAATGAATTTGGCAAAGCAGCAGGATACAAAATTAATACTCAGAAATCAAAGGTATTTTTGTATACCAACAATGAAACATCAGAAGCATAAATCAGGGGAAAAAATCCCATTTGATATAGCAACAAGAAAAATAAAGTACCTAGGAATAAACCTAACCAAGGAGGTAAAAGACCTGTACTCAGAAAACTACACAACACTGAAGAAAGAAATTAAGGAAGACACAAACAAATGGAAACGTGTACCGTGTTTATGGATCAGAAGAATTAACATCATCAAAATGTACGTATTACCCAAAGCGATTTATAAATTCAATGCAATACCTATTAAAGTACCAATGGAATATTTTACAGATGTAGAACAAACACTTCAAAAATTTATATGGAACTATAAATGGCCCCAAATAGCTGCAGCAATTTTGAGAAAGAAGAGCAAAGTAGGAGGGATCACAATACCTGATATCAAACTGTATTACAAGGCCACTGTAATCAAAACAGAAAGAATAAACAAATGGATCTCATCAAAATAAAAAGCTTCTGCATGGCTAAAGAAAACAGTATTAAAATAAAAGGAGAATCAACTGTGTGGGAAAATATATTTGCCCATGATACCTCAGACAAGGGTTTGATCTCTGAAATATATAAAGAATTCACACAACTCCACTCTTAAGATAAGCAACCCAATTAAAATATGGGCAAAGGACTTGAACAGACACTTCTCCAAGGAGGACATACAGAGAGTCCAGAGACATATGAAAAGATGTTTAGTATCGATAGCTTTCAGATAGATGCAAATTAAAACCACAACGAGATACCACCTCACACCATTGAGAATGGCCATCATAAACAAATCAATAAACAAGTGTTGTCGAGGTTGTGGAGAGAAGGGAACCCTAGTGCACTGTTGGTAGGATTGTAGACTGGTACAACCACTATGGAAAACAGTATGGAATTTCCTCAAAAAACTAAAAATGGAACTGCCTTTTGACTCAGCAATTCCACTGCTAGGATTATATCCTAAGAACCCTGAAACACCAATCCAAAATAACCTATGCACCCCAATGTTCATAGCAGCACAATTGACAATAGCCAAGTTCTGGAAGCAACCCAAGTGCCCATCAATAAATGAATGGATAAAAAACTATGGTACATTTACACAATGGAATTCTAGGTAGCAGAAAGAAAGAAGGAACTCCTACCCTTTGTGATAGCATAGATGGAACTGGAGAGCATTATGCTAAGTGAAATAAGCCAGGCAGTGAAAGACAAATACCATATGATCTCAACATTTAACAGGAATCTAATCAACAAAATGAACAAGCAAGTAAAATACAACCAAAGACATTGAAATTGAGAACAGGGTGACAGTGACCAGAGGGGAGAGGGGAGGGGATTATAGAGGAAAAGGGTGAAGGGTTTGCAGTAACAGCTATAAAGGACACATGGACAATAACAAGGGGAGTTAGAAACAGGGGAGGGAGGTGAGGAGGGCTGCGGTGGTAGGGAGGGGTGCGGGGAAAAGGCAGAAAACTGTACTTAACAACAATTAAAAAAATGTAAAAGAAATAAAAAAAGGTAATATGGCTTTAATATATCCTGTTATCTTTTAGTAGGTATTGGTTCCAATTCAGAGTTTTATAAAAATTATCTTATTGAAGCTCTTCAGCCTCAACCAAAGCTTAATCAAAAACATAGTTCCTTCTGACTTTTCCAATGCTAATTTATACAGTAGTAAAAATGCTGCCTTAAATTAGCTTTAATCTTCATTATATCATGTCATTCAAAATTGAGTTAACTTGTTAAATATAATTGATTACAGATTAAGCTTTTCAGGGACAAAATACATCCTCTTGTGTAAAATGAATAGAGAGAAAATCAAAGCATTTGATGCGAGCAAATACTAAATGGTCTGCATCAACAGAAAAAACGTTTTTTCTTATTTATGCTTCATCTATTACTGGATCACATCTTGATTTCTGCTAAAATGACCAAAAAAGATTGCACTCTACCTCTGACAACATAAGAACATAGGTGGACATTCAACTCTTCGGCCAAGAGGTCACCAAAATAATCTATTTTTCTAAATACTAGGAACTTTATTGGTTATAATTAAAATTTTAGCAGGATGTTTTGCTTATTTGTTTTAAGTAAGCACTAGGTTGAGAAATAATGGAGGGGGAATATATATTTCTGGGAGTATGACACAATTTTATAAGCTGTTTCTTTTCAGTAAAGTTGACCTTCATCCTGATTTCTTCCTCTGTTTGGAGCAAACCACATCCCCAAACATTACACAGAAAGCAGCATTCATGCTCTTCCTCACTATATTCTGCCATTCAGAGGTCCTCAGATGGCCTTAGGGATAATACTATAATCCAGCAATCACAAATTATTCAAGCTATTGTGGGCCAGATCATTAATCAGAATGCAGAATCCATTATTTAATGGATAATCCATTAGATAATCCATTGTCTAATGGATTCTGCATCTTAATAGAATCATCTTCATCTGCTCCAGGATTCCATAAGAAATTGGAGAAATAAGGGGAGTCACCCATAATTAGGAAAATCATATTGCGTTCTGGGAGAGGAAGGTAAACTTCTCTCAGTGACAGAGCTACACGGTCAAAGAAGAAATCCACTGCGTGCAAGAGTAGCAGGAAAACTAACTTGGTCACCTCAGAGCGTAGCCAGGTGCCTACTTTTTTGTAAAGGGTATCAAACAGCAGCCTAAGACTGTTGTTTGAGTTATCTGGTTTACAGCTCAAAACTCTGAAAAAAAAATCAAAGGACTCAGAAAATAAAAGGAAAAAGATCTTTGAAGTTCACTATAATATTTTATGCATGTGTCTCTCATATGGTAAAAATGGAATTTATGCTTAAAAGACTACAGTTGACCTACATTTCTATACCTGAATCAAGAGACAATGTTTTTGGTTTTGTTTTTTTAACTGCTCATTATGAGATAATTGTAGATTCATATGCATTTGTAAGAAATAATACACAGAGATCCTGTATAACTCTTACCTAAAACTGTCATGGTATCATACCCAGGATGTTGACATCGATACAATCCACTGATCTTAGAGCCATATTTTTAACTACCTCGTGAATGTACCCCAAACATCCCCAAGCATCTCCCTCTCTTTTCATATTGTTCCCCCATTATACTCCCATGTTTATGTGGGGATGCTTGGGTAAATCACATGCCACTTGCTGAGATGAGAAAAGAGGAAAAACATCAGGTACTCGGGCATGGTTGTTGGAGGCAAGAGTTTGAACATGGTCAGCTGCGGTTCCTGCAGGACATCTAGTTTGAGATGTCTTACAGGTATTTGGTTTGACAACTCTGCAACTCAAATCTCAACCCTGCCATGCCCAGCTAGAAAGCAGGCATTATAATTAGGTTGAAGAAGCCAAGAAAAATCGGCCACCTTTGGAAAA
Organism: Trachops cirrhosus; assembly: GCA_028533065.1. NCBI lineage: Eukaryota > Metazoa > Chordata > Mammalia > Chiroptera > Phyllostomidae > Trachops > Trachops cirrhosus. The sequence continues at coordinate 16,031,688 of CM052549.1, forward strand.
AAACACCATCAACAACAGCCAGCATATCTCCTCCAGAATGCTCCTCTAGGAAATCTACTTCCTCTATTCCTTGGGACTTCTGTTTACACCTCTCAGTGGCCTTTGCAGTAAAATGTCAAGAATACAAAGATTTATTTGGTTTTGTCTGGGGATAAAGTTTATTTTAAAGATGCTAACAAATTCAAGTGGTGGCAGTGTATAGTTTCTATAATATAAAATTTCAAACAGCCAGTTACTGTTCCATCCCTTTGATGGGGCCCAAACTAAACAGCTCCACATTCATTACAAAAGGCCTCTGTAGAGGACCTTATTATGCATCATTTAAAGAGGGTAGAAGAACACAAATCCAGGAATCCTTTGGAATTTCAGACTGTATAAATAGCCCTTTAGTGAATGACAGCTTAAGCTGTGCTATGCAAAAAGCATGGCAGAGACAATAAATTATTTGAACTGAGTTGGTTTTTCCATATTATTGTAACCCTTGAGCATCATAGGGACAATTTCCCTTTGCTATATTTCTATACTAAAGTCCAAGGGTAATATTTAAAGTGATTTCCCATGAGCTCCTGTGATGATCTGCATTATTAAAAACGATTATTTCTAACCAGTGGCCAGATCTGCCTGCACCAGGGCAGGCAGGAAGCATTGTGTGAGCTCTTGGCTCCGGGAACACGGCAGTAGATCCTGGTACAACGTGCCAGCGGCTTTTTTTCACCTGACTGAAGAGTTTGGAAGTAGTTTTTCTTTGTGTCTGAAATCCATTTCAACAAAATAGTTTCTGTGTTTAGTTTAAACTAGGATAACGAAGAAGATGAGGCCTTTGAGAATGGCTGTTTCATCAACTAAGAATTCCTGGCAAATTTTAAACGACGTAGGATTTCATGGCTTCTTGAGTTTTCTGCTGCGAATAATGTAACTGGTGATAGGTGCAGATAGATTCATGGCTGGGATGTGGCAAAACAACATACAACTGAGATTTATTCAGAGTGAAGGAAATTAATGTACGTGCCTAAATATTTGTTAATATCAATCAGTGCCTACATCTTTGTTATGCCTTTGACACTCTTCACACTAGTCTGAGGTTCTAATACTTTCTTACCTGAATCTGGCGCCTATGCTGTGGGCATAGATGGTAGAGAACTTCTGAAGCTTAGAGAAGGGCAGAGAAAGTTTCCTTCAAAGTCCACTGAAAACCTTAGCCTGAGAGTAACATTAACACCTGATGTCAACAGCCCCCTTCTATTTTTTGGCTCTGTTTCAACCAGCGCCAATCTTGACCCAAAACACAATTCCTTTCACTGTCTTTCATAAGAAATCCAAGCTCATTTAGTGTATTATTTTTGAATTTTTATGGGGTTGTGGCTTGGGGTGTGTAGGTAACATCCCACAGCCCATTGGCATTTCACTTAAAAAAATAGACGTTTTTCTTTGCCAAGTCTTTTCTTCCTGCTGCCAACCACAAGGTCGCAGAGCTCTAACCATTCCTCCCACACAATGTTCAGCACCAGTCTTTTCCTCTCCCTCGTTGAAGGGTTCCTTCTTCCTTTCGCCAAACCCAGAAGCCAGTCCTAGTCCAGTGCCTTCCCTGCCACAGGCTTTTCAAAGTACATTCTCAACAAAGCTCCACTTGCCCCACAAAGAAATTCTCACATCAGCTACTTGAAAAGCTCAGTTTTCTCTGTATGATTAGACCAATAATGATAGTGATTGCAGAGGAAAAATAGACAATATATCTCCCACTACCAACTCAGAAATCTTCAAAGTAAAAAGGAGTACTATTCACAAACAGAAACAGGGTAACACTCATTGGGGGAAGGTGGGGGAAGGAAGCAAGAATCAGGGTCAGCCAGGTCAAAACAAATGAGAGGACAGATAGGGCCTTTTGATTTGCTACTTTCTGCTGCATATTATTGGGGTGTGTTCAAGAAAGCCAGGGGCAGTGGCTCTTGAAAGAAATTATGCCAAAGGTGTCTTTATTTTTCCAAATAATCAACATTTCAGAATGTACCTTTCACCTCCCTAAACGAGCGACTCTTCATCCCACATTGTTATATCTATTCCTGCAAGGATTTATCCAGTTCTAGGATTTATTCAAACAGCAAATACAAGGTAGCTTTAAAAAAAAAAAACCACGAATGCCAAAAACTACCAATGCTCACTTGAGAAAAACCCTCAGAGACCAAACTTCAATATGGTAGGACATATTGTTTCTCTGGGAGGACAGAAAAATACTGTAGTTGCAAACTATTACTCAACAGATATTTCAATGAACAGCGTGCTGATATCTTTCTCTCTTTTTCATTATCGCCCTCCTTCAGAGTCTCCTCTTCCTTCTATCTGTTCAAATAGAACATGAATAATGTTAACTTCTATCACCCATGGTAATCTGTACTATGTTTTGAAAATTTCATCTCCAATTTTAAATATCTGGGGTGAACCCAGAAACCAGTGATTACATCCATAGCTTATTCATCTCTCACAACGTGTCTCCTCTCCTTCAATGGGTCTGGAAGGTGCCCTTTAGACAGAATGACAATGGCTGAAAGAGTGGCTGTGCCCGGACCTGTGACAGAGCAGCAGATACGGGCTGGCAGGGGCCATTAACATTCCCTTTTCTTCTAAGATCCACACTGAGCGTGGGATAGGAGGGAAGAGGCAAAGATATTCAACCTGTTGGATTTGGACAGAGAAGGAGCAGAAAATGTGTTTGGTCTGGTTTACTTAATTACTGAAGAGAGCAGAAGAGGTGAGGAGAGTGAGGGAGAGAGCTGGAGAGCTATCAAAGGATGATTGCTTGAAAGTTCCTTCCTTCATGGTCTTTCTATTTCTACCGACCAGTGGGAAACTGCCAGTTTCTTCTTGAAATTAACTCCCTTTTTATACTCTCCACCAACAATGGAGAAGTTCTGTGTAGAGAGGTTTCTGTGACAGAAGCAAAGTAATGAGGGGCAGAGTAGCTCAATGAAATCAAATGGGAAGAAATGGAGGGCAAGAGACAAAAACGCAAAGAGCTACTCACCAGGCTTCAAAAGTTGTAGCTTTATTTGGGCACGCAACTAATATTACTGAAAATGTAAATTAAACATTTCATAGAATTTTGGACTGTTAGTGACCTTGGAGATAGAAAAATCCAACCCTTCCCTCGTGCTCCTCCATAAAGAAACTGCGGCCCATAGAGATGAAGAGATATGGCCAGGGATATACATGTAACAATAGTGATTAGTTTGGACCTTAAACCCAGGTCACCTGCAAGACAGACCAGTGGGCTTTTGCAGGCAGCTTAGTGCCACTTGCAAATATGAATATGTTCATACACCAGAGTTTTGTACAGAGGTGTGCATGAAGCATTTGTCCATCAATTGAAAATAGTTATTATGGTCACCAAAGATTACTCAAAGATTGTCCTTAGACTAACACTAAAAAATAAAGTTAAGTAAAATAGATGAAGCTATAAATCACTCTACTGTGCTATAATATGCAAAAAGAATAAAAGAAAGGACACCAAATTCAGGAATCTGACCTCCAAATGATGGAAATAGTTATCATTTAAAAAAATATCAAAATATCAATAATTGCCATCCTTAATTTCCTCATGCTTGGAATATTTCTTTTAAATATCTCAATTTCTAGCAAGCTCAAGCCCCACGTTTTCTTCTTAATGAAATTAATAGCTGGGAGACCTGGGGGAAGTTATTTAACTTATTATAAGATAAGATGAGGTATTTTATGCAAAAGTACTTAGCCTGGCATCTAGTATAAAATCAGTCCAGTGTTAGCTGTGTTTACCAGTAGTGAACATTTCTTTTAATGAAAAGAATAAAAAGGGAAGGATCACCTATATCAGAGAAAATGTAGGGTTTGGCTATGAGCGTCTGTTCACTGTAACAGCTGGTCTCTTTATAGGGCTTAGGGTACAGATTACATAAAATATATATATAGGAAAAGGAAAAGGGTAAAAACTTTCAAAGTTCACCAGTTGTAGCCTACAGCATTTCACTCGAGCTCATTAGGAAGTTTACATTTATAATGTAATCTCTTTGAAACAGATTTGATTTTTTTTAGTAAGGATCTTGTAAATTAGAACTTTCCCAGGGGGCTAACCTAATACAAGTTGTTCCAGAGGTGGAATTCCTTCTGATCAAATATCTCAGAGCTGAAGAAAACTGGCTCGCTAAGACTCTAGCATACTGGTTTATGTAATTAGCAGGGAATATCAGAATACTGAGGGCAGAATTAGCAATTAATACTGCCCTTACCCTCGGAACTTCATTGAGCAAAAGACATCCATTTAACCAACATTAAAGAACTGTGCAAATTAGCAGTGCACTGTCTCAGCCCAGCTGTGGTAAAGTATTACCATATGGCTTTATGGTACACCTTTATTTTACCTTGGAGATTAAAAGCCTTTTTAAAAAATACTATTTCCTAAGGTTGTTCTGTGCTACACACACACAAAATACCAGTACCTCTCTACATTTAGGGGAAATTGGCTAATGTATGAAGGTTACAGTCTACATGCTTACCTTTTCCTACAGCCTCATCCAGCCAAGATTCCTGTGAATGAAGTCATCCTTACATCGAGCAAAGCAATTCAGAAGTGAATTAAATCCCCCTCCCAAACAATGCATGCAGAGACACTGGCTGTGGAAAGGACGGCTACAGGCATGAGAAAAAGCAGATGCAGGGTTTTCCTTAGTTCAACTCGATATGAAAATGAGGCCCTGAGGTAAGACAGACTGCGGGTCAGATGTAACACCGCCTGGCACCAAGTGGACACCCAATCCACAACGGAAAAATCAATGAATAAATATAGTTTAAAATGTCATTAAGAATCCAATGAACAAAATAAACAAACAAAACAGAAACAGACTCATAGATACAGAGAACAGACTGACAGCTGTCAGAGGGGAGGGGTGGGAGCTGGGTGAAAAAAGTAAAGGGACTAAGGGAATAAAAACAAAACAAAAACTCATAGACAAAACAACAGTTTGGTGATTACCAGACGGAAAGGGGAGTGGGGGGAGGTAGTAGAGGGTAAAGGGGGAATAAATGGTGATGGAAGGATACTTAACTTGGGGTGCTGGACACACAATAGAATATACAGATAATGTATTACCAAATTCTACACCTAAAACTTATATAATTATCATCCCAATAAATTCAATTAAAAATGCCATTAGGGTAGGGTTGTATGAGTTTGCTATTATTTGTAAGGAATATCAGAATCCAAAGAAGCAAATTCTAAGTAACAAGACTGATGATGACAAATGGTAGATCAGAAATAAAACCTTGGAGGAATCCTGGCCCTAAAGGGAGGTGAACAGAACTGAGATAAAGAAAGTCAATGAACAATGTGAGAGCAACAGTTTTTGAGCACATCTGTGAGTGGAAAACTTGCCAACATGATCAACACAGTTTGTTAAGTAATAGAAAACAATTAAAACTGACCCTCTTTTTTTTACATAAAAAAGAGATGTGCATGCCTAGAATATTTTAATTTAAGCATAAATATATGTACATTCTGAAGGAAAACTACTAATTTTGGACAAAGTCCTTTTCATTGTGTAACATGCACCCTCAAACTTTTTCTGCAAAGGGCTAGATAGTAAATACTTTAAGTTTTCAGGGTAAGTTTGGCTTCTGTCACTTCTGCTGCTACGGATTCTTCTCCTCCTCCTCCTCTTCTCTCCTCTTTTTCCTTCTCTGTTTTCTGCTTCTTTTCCTTCTCTTTGCTTCCTCATCATCTTCTTCCTCTTCCTTTCCTACCTCCTGCTTTCCCCTCTGCTCCTTCTTTTTTCCCCTTCTTTTGCTTGATTTTACAGCTCTTTAAAAATGTAACAACCATTGTTAGCTCACGGTACAAATACATGTCAAGGACAATTTTGACCTAAGCCATAGTCTGTCAATCTTTAGTGTGCAGGGTCACTATCGGCACTTTTGTTTCTTCTTTGCACAAATCACACCCATGACGGATCAAGGGCGATTTCCAAGTTCTGTTACTCTTAATTTTAAGCTAAAACGTTAAATACATCATCAAGCCCTAGTTGGTATAGCTCAGTGGATTGAGTGCCAGCCTGCAAACCAAAGGGTCACTGGTTCGATTCCCAGTCAGGTCATATGCCTGGGTTGTGGTCCCCAGTAGGGGGCACATGAGGGGCAACCATGCATTGATGTTTCTCTCCTTTCTTTCTCCCTCTCTTTTCCTCTGCCTAAAAATAAATAAATAAAATGTTTAAAAAATAAATAAATCATGAAAAATATGAATGCAGAATTTTAAACATTTTTTTTGTGATTCTTTTTGTGATTCTTTTATAGGTTCCTCACCCGCCTTAGAGTATTTTATAGCTACTCACCTTACAGAGTCTTTCCAAAACATTCACTCGAGTTTCCCTAGGAACATCAGTTACTTTTTAAATTCATGATTTATAGGTTTGCCTAGTGTTCAATTAAATTACAGGAATAACCAGAATCAAAATAAATAGGTTGGAAACAACAAAATATCTCTTGGAAAACCAATTCCTTTGGTGGAAGAAATAAAGTGTGGCTAGTGCCCTTGTAGCTGCGAGCCTTCGGCACATCACACACTCTGCTGAGTGTGGTTTAGGAAGAGAATGAAGAGCCTGGGTCACCTCTCACTCCATTTAGATGCAGACCAATTCAGGAGCTTATATGGCATTGCTCAGTAAGTATGCCCAAAACTTCACATATGTTAAATGGTCAGAGAAATAGTGTCTCACAGTGGAATAAAAATAGCTAACATATATTGCACACTTAATTCGTACCAAGAAATTTTACGTTCGTTATCTTATGTAATCCTCAACACAACTCGGTGATGTAAGTACAGGTGTGAATATCCTATTCTAATATTTAATGGATACATGACTTTAGCCAAGCTACCTAGTTTCCTTATCACTTACTGGAGTAAAAGCATCTATCTACCTGATACAATTTCTGTCCATTCTTTCAGCAAATATTTATTAATCACCTTCTACTATAGGTGTTTCATAAATAAAGTTTTAGGCACCACAGATACAGAAGTGTTTAGACCAGACCCACTCAATGTATGGTCAGAGGACCAGCAGCACCAGCAATCCCTGGAACCTGTTAGAAATGCACGCTTGGGGCCCCATTCCAGATCTACCCCATGAGGAACTCTGGGATTGGCACTTAGCAACCTAGGTTTTAACAAGCCTGATACATGCTGAAGAGTGAGGACTACTGGTTTTGAAAGGAAGGTCTTGTCCTCATGGAGCTTCTAATAGACTCTTTTGAACATTATTCCAGTTAAGCTCTATAGAGGCACTCAGAAGTCTCCCAGGCCCAAGCTTAGAAGTTATTAGATATTTGCTACTATTATTAATAGTACTAGTAGCATTACAACTATGAAGTGGGACAAAACTCTGGAACTGCTTTCATTTGACATAAATAACTTCTGTATTTACGTTAGCAATATGGCATACCATTAACCATGTTGATCACTCTGAACGCAAACTTTTAAAACTCTACAAATTTCAGAGAGTAAAATGATCACTTCAGGATATGACAGGTGCCACACACTACCCCATGAGACCTGTACTCAAGAGGGGATGGTGCAGTGTACGTAAGAGGCCAGCGCTCCTCAGCTGCACTCAATTCCCGCTGCCTGGAAACACAAGCCCAGCAATGCCAGAACTGACAGTTTTTTCAAGAGAAGTTAAAAATCTGGAGTTTTATATAAAATGCCTCAACTTTTGCCCTGGGTGGGTTGCTCAGTCAGTTGGAGTGTTTTCCTGTACACCAAAAGGTTGTGGGTTTAATCCCCAGTCAAGGGACATACAAGAGGCAACTGACTGATGTTTCTCTCTCACATCAGTGTCTGTCCGTGTCTCTCTCTCAAGTCCTTCCTCTCTCTCTAAAATCAATAAACATATCCTCAGGTGAGGGTTTTCAGAAATGTCCTGATGTTTAAGTATGTAAATCTAATTCAAATGACAGATCCAACCACGCACACTTGGCTCTATGGTCATCCCAACTTCTGATTTTTCTCATTTATCGGCACTTTACATACGTACAAATGAGGGCCCAGAGAAGCTCAGAAAGTTAAGTTCAGAGCACTCAACAAGGAATAGAAACTCTCATTTATGTCTCATTTTTTCACTACCCCAATGCTTTGTTTAGCCTCCTTCACATTCTAAAACATTTACCTAAATTGCTGGATTGGCAAGGAGGCAGGAGAGGGATCAAAGTATCTGAAACGAGAAATCACTGCACACGGTGGGATTTAATACATGCTCGTTGCACTAAACTACAATGTGAATTGCAGACTTTCAGAGCTCTTACATTTCAAATATGCAGGTTCACAGGAAGCATAGTGTTTTGTTTGTTTGTTTATTTTTGTTTGTTTTCTTGTAATATACCTACTTGATCTAATTCCTTGGAAGGGGGTCGGTTTTGTTCAGAAAAATTCAGATTGTTTCTTATTGTCTCTGCATGTTTTTGCTGTCTTTATTCTGTTTCTTTGTCCCTGGTGATGTGGGTCTTAGATTATTAAAAAAATTGATTTGTAAATGCTACGTGTGCCTGCAAACGAGAGGAGGCCACTTCGTTTGTGTGGAAGGAGCAGAAAGCCCAGCAGATATGCACGAGGCCAGATTCCATATGAGGCACCTCACGCTGCACCCAACACGGTATTTCCAGGCCCCAAGTGAAGTTAAAGTTAGCCATACTATACACCATCATTCAAACTTGTTTAGATTTTTTCTTTTGATTCATGCCTTTGCTGCATTTTGTACATCCTCCTGACCATTCTTAGCAGCTGTAACAACACTTGTGGTATTACCAGTAATTTGCAACTTATCAAACATGATTGAACCTTGTTCTTTTGTGTAAACGAAACAGAACTCTTTGGTTGGCTTTCTTTATACTTTGGACATAGTGTAAAGGAAACGGAGACTATATTTGCATGCCAGACAATGAAACATAACTCATAGTGTATACATGCCTTTGACATTGTAATTACTAGCTGTTGTTTAGATTCCATGTATGGTCACTGGCTTTGGCTGTGTTGAAATCAGCTGTATCAACATTTAATCAAAGTCTTATAGATTTTGGTTGTATATTTTTCTAACGTCAAAATAGAAATGCTGAGACTAAAAAATAGGTTGGAAGGAATGGAAATGTGGTGTGCAATACATTGCAAAAATAATGAACATTCACAGCATAATAAATGAAGTTCATTCTGAATTTGTCAGTAATAAAATCAAACATCACATGGAGCCCATTTCAAATTAGGATTATTTCTCTAGAATTTCAGCAACTTATAATTAATTTTACTTCAGTTTACATTCAAAATAGCTCCTTTTGCAACATATTCTGTTGAAATATTATCTGATTTAGCATGCAATATTAAAAAGAAAATAACTGTAGGATTTTTGTCCTAAAAATGTAATATATAACTCTTGGAAGTCACATGTAGAATATACAATGAACACCATATCATTTAGCACTACATAATACGATGGCATTCAGCGACATAATGACCTGTATTACCTTGTTTCTGAATGGGATAAATTTCTTTAGATTTATACAAGAAACTTCTAAAGTTTCATGTGGAAGGATTTTTTTTTTGGTAGTGGTGTGTGGTGAAGGAGGATGGGAGCCATGGCCTGTAGGGCCAAATCCAAGCTCTTTACTTTATGCTTTTTCAGAAAAGTCCTGGGATAATGGCCCTTTATATATCTCTTGTGTCCTTTATTGATTTTATAGGGATTCCCATATTGAATGTTATAAGACCACATGCCCATAACAAAATTATGAATGTATCAGTTGATTCATATACTACATGATGCTATACTGAGCGTTACCTTTCACATTTATGGAATCAAAGTACTCTTACTTGCTGTATAAAGCAACAGTGGTATAAATATAATACATATTAGATATCTCTTTATTCATTCAACAATTATCATGTACTGATAATATGTTAAGCACTGGAATAGTCAATATGGGCTATATAAAGATAATTAAACCTGAGGTCTGCCTTCCATGAGTTTACAATCCCACAACAAATAGTAATGACACAACACAGAAGGTAAGCCGTGCAGAAATATATCATGTAGGAGTTCAGAATGGAAAGGGATAGCCTTCAGCCATAACGATCAGGAAGACTTTGTGGAGGATGATACTGAAGAATAGACAGGTTGAAGAGACTAACACTCATATTTTCTCAAGAAGCCAGAGCTGCAAAGTTGAGTTTCAGGAGACTAGGTTGATGAATCTAGATATACAAGGTCTGTCAGAAGATATCAAACTGTGTAATATGAAAACTAGAGATATTAATTGAAGAAGATACAAGATGCAAGAGACATTGTGCATAGGAAAATGACACCTCAGTTCCCTTCAAAGTAGGCACCTTGGGACCTCACACAGTTCTCCCAATAGCCATCAGATATATTTCCTGAATCTCATCCTTGGTCTGAAATCCCTTCCCTTTCAAAGGTGATTTTAGTTTTGGGAAAAGTCAGAAGTTGCAGGGCACCAAATATGGGCTGTAGTGGGGCTGAGTCACCTGAGCGATCTGACATTTCGCCAAAAAGCTCTGCATGAGACATGATGTATGAGGGGACACATGGATATGTTGAAGCTGCCAATCACCAGTTGCCCGTAGCTGTGGCCTTCTGACTCATCTGAAGTGTTTCTATGGAGGAATGTTCAAGCTTAACACAAAATTTAATGCAGATTCATTGCTCTACTTGCTCAGTCATTTTGAATGTGACAGCCACACAGTACACATGCTCACTCAACAGCATCTACCACCCACACTGACTAGTGCAGTGAAGTCGCCTTTGTTCACACATGTGTATTCCAGACTACTCTCCTTGGCTGCCAGGTTATATCGATGTTGCGCAAACCATATTGTTATATTAACAATGGTTGGCCTTTTTCTGGACAGACCTCATATGATTACAAACTGGAAGCATGATTTAATAACATGTAAATATGTGGTATGTGGATGAAATTAGAAGGACAAAAGAAAAATCAAGAGGATGTTTCAGTGATTTTAGATAGAAAGTAAGAGAGAATAGGCAGGTTTGTTGATGTGTGAACGAAAGAAGGAACAGATCCAGGAGATAGTGGTAGAATTAACAAAGGAAGTTAGACAAATTGAGATGATTAAAATTTCAAACTTGAATGATTTGGGGGATGGCAGACTGTTATTTGCATTAAAGAAGCTGGACTGGTAGGAGACATAACAAATGCAGATAAGGGCATGCAAATTTTACAAAAAGGGCTCAGCTAGCCTCAGGATCAGCTAGAACTTACAGAAGAGAACACAGCCAGAGATGCAGATTCACAAAGTGACTGCCCATTGGATAAGGACGTTACCAAGTAGGAATAAGGAGTCAAGAATAAAATCTCGAGTAAAAGGTGAAAGGTACAAGAACATTTGCTGTTGAACAAGCCATACCCTGAGGAAAAACAGGAGATTCTTGTATAAAAGTCAAGAGAAGAGATTTTCAAGGAGAGCTAGGTTTTAATAATCTTACAATTTTAAAAGAATATAGGAACTAAAAATGTATTTTGTAATTAAGATATTATTGTAAAGTGATTATAAGGTTGCTTAAAAATTTTTTTTCTCAGATTCCTAGACATACATCAATTCAAAAATAAGTAATGGATACATAGAAAGAGTAAGTGCATGATAATAGACATTTTTAAGAGAATCATAGAGTGAAAACATTAGAAATATTCCTTTTCTATTTTCATTAACATACCTAAAATATCCCCTTTCACAGAAGAGAATTTTAAGAATCAACAACAAATATTAACTCAATTCTGATTGCTGCAGAACTAGGTAGGAGTCTTCAATAATGAATAAATCGATACTTTTAGTGATTTATAGAATATAAAGTACAATTAAAATCTATTACTTATTATTGTTACCATTCACACAGTAAATGGACTCACGAGGTAACCCTTCCTCTAGGCTGCTCTCTGACCTCCAAGTCAGGTAAATGGGTTTTACAAATGGTTAAGGATTAGCAAGTTAAATGCAGGGATGAGTCAAATATCCTTTAGTTATAAAAATATTAAGAAAGATATGTCTGTGTCACAAATACTAGTAGGGAACAGGCAATATTGTTTGTTTGTTTGTTTTAATTAAAAGAGAAAGACTTGAGGTTAAAAGGGGGGATTTCTTTCTTTTAGAAAGACAGATGGTACAGATGAACACTTTATGGAATAAAGTCAGACATAAGAAAAAAATGAAGTAAGGGGAACTATTGGAATTCTTACTTCAGAGAAAGTGTCTATTTCTTGCCCTCATGCAAGATGAAATAAAAGTATTATGGCACAGAGGATTTAGAAATGGCTTTTAAAAGTCACATAATTAAGCCCTGGTTGGTATGGCTCAGTGGACTGAGCACTGGCCTGTGAACTAAAGGGTCGCTGGTTCAATTCCTAGTCAAGGGCATATGTCTGGATTGCAGGCCTGGTCCCCAGTACGGGGTGTGTGAGAGGCAACCACACAGTGATGTTTCTCTGTCTTTCTCCCTCTCTTCCCCTCTGTCTAAAAATAAACAAATAAAATCTTTTAAAAAATCACATAATTACATATGGATATAAAAAGGTGAGACTTATAGGTTGGTATAAATTCAGTTCTATATAAAAACAAGAAATTCATAAGATCAATTTTTAGAACAGCAAATCCTAGTAACATTTAAAAATATTAAATAGCACAATTCTATATTTAGTGGAAGTATAGCCAGCTTTTGTACTTTGGAATACATATGAACATTCTTAATCATTTGATGCTTAGCCAAAAACCACTATCTGGGGCTACTGTGGACTGGTTCTCTGTGCTGGCAAAGCTCCTCAAAGCAAGGGGGCAGTTCAACAGGAAATTCGACTTATTATTCAGTCTTAATTTTTAGATTTTCCTTTTTTGGCAAAGCTTATCAGTAGTCTCTAAATATAAGGACAAATTCAAATATATAAATATAAACATAAAATATATTAATGTATTCACCCTATTAACAAGATGTGAAATGCCTAGATTTTATAAAGGCAGAGTTAGCAACAAATTTACAACTGTGCCATGGAATTTAAATGGGACTCCATCTGTCATTAGGTAAAGATTAAAGAGTCAGCATATAAGGCAAAATGCAATGGCTATAAGCCCCTCTGGGAGAAGATTTAAAACATGACTTTTTAGCTTTCATGGGTATTTAAAAAGCTATCTTTGTTTTCTGAAAATGGGAAATAATATTTCAAATCCACAATGCTCCCCTTGTAACAGTTAACCTCTTTCTAGAGAGGACTCCTCTGTGGGATAAAAGCTTCTTTTTTGTTTGTTTTAATCAGAACACATGGGATGTTTTGCGATAATGACAGGAGTTTCTCCGGCTAAAGCGACTCAAAGGCAGACACAGTGCTGCACTGGTGACTGTCAGTCTGAGACAGAAGAAGACACTTTGTGGGGAAGGAACTCTAACAACCCTTGAAGTGTTTTTGAATGATGGCAAAAGTCAGCAGTATGTCTTGTTATCTCACAGAGAAAAAGAGCAAAAAAAAAAAAAGAAGAAGAAAAAGAAAAAGAATGACAAGTGACAAGTAACATCACCCAGATTGCCCTTTGAGGACAGATAACACTGAGTCGAAATTGCTTTAGCCAGAAAAACTCCTCCCATCTAGGAGTCAAAGATTTTGAGCTTTTAGTTGTATCCTCACATGAACAAAACTAATGATTACTTAGTGTGAAAATCACTCATTCAACACATAGTATTCATACCTACTGTGTGGCTGACACACACAAGGATGTAACAATAAACAACATACAGAAATCCCTGATCTCACTGAGCTTACATGTTAATGTTAATAACCAGGTAGAAACAGTCTGTTTAGGGGTCATAAGTACTATGAAGAATTTAAGTTAGAGAGGAAGGATGAGGGAGAAAGTCCTAATGAAAAAGAATTAAGACCTGAAGGAAAAGAAGAAAGGTGTCATGTGAATATCTGGGGAATATTCCAGGCAAAATAATCGGAAAGTACAAGGCTCCAAGGAATGAATCTCACTGGCAAGCTCATAAAAAAGCAAAGAGGCTGAGGCTGCTGAGTGAGCGAAAGGAGATGAGTAGGGGATAAAGCCTAGAGATGGTGTGTAGTTCTTTATGGTCCATTAGAAACACATCAGTTTTTACTCTGATTAAAATGGGAAGTTATTGAAGGATGTGGAGAGTGGGGTGGCATTCTAATGGAATCACTGGCTGCTGTAGTGAAAACAGTAAAGCGTGGCAAGAGCAGAAAGCAGGGAGGCCCACCATGAGATGATTACAATAATCCAGGTGAGAGATGATGGTGGATCAGACAAGGAGGGTGGCTGTAAAGATGAAGAAATGTGGTTGGAACCCAGATGTATTTTAAAACAAGTGTTGACAAGATGTTTTGATGGATTGTATGTGGGCTTTGAAAGAAAGAAGAATTGGGAGTGATTCCAAGCTTTTTGGTCTGAGCATCTGTAAAAATAAAATTACCATTCACTGAGATGAGTAACACAGGATAAGTTTTTTGGGTGAAGGAGAAAGTTAGCAAGTCATTTGTGGGCAAATAAAGTTTGAAAGGCCCATTGGATATCCAAATGGAGATGGCATGCAGACAGTTGGTTTTAAGACTTCAGAGTTCACAGGAAAGGTTTGGGCTAGAGACACAAACCTTGAGGCCATCACCATACATGTAGTATTAATAAGCCATGATTCACTGTGGGGCTGAGCGAAAATAAAGCAAGGAAGAGGACCATATTTGGAGGTCAACTAGATGAGAGGGAAAGAGCAAAAAGCAGTTGGGGAAAACAGCTACCTTAACAGAAGGAAGGTAAGAAGGGCTTGGGTCTTAGACTCCAGGGAATGACTATGTTACAAAAGAACAGAGTGCTTCTCTGTGTAAATGCCACTGACAAATTCATTATTGAGAATGGCCATTGGAATTTGTATTGGGAAGGTGACAGGTGGCTTTACAAAGAGTAATTTTCGGGAAAGCAGGGGATGACAGTTTAGTTCGGGCAGGCTGAGCAGAGAATGGAAAAAGAGACCCGGAGAATGAGTGTGGCCAAATTTAATGATGCAGCGGCCATGATGTTCTGAAGTATATGACAGAGGTAGAAATGTGAGGTATAAGTAAAGAGCTTGCTCTTTGTCAAGAACACAAACAATTCATCTGGTAAAATGAGAAGAAAACTGGACTACAGAGGCTGAGATGCAAGCAGGAAAGTAGTGATAAAATGAATGGAAGTTCTCTTCTAAACAGATTTTATTTCCTTAGTAGAAAGGAAGTGGTTTTCAGTTGAGACTGAGAAGGGAAGATGAAGTTTGAATGAAAGGGAAAAGGCATGGATAGTCATTTAGGAGTGGGGATGCAAATGTATTAGGAAATTAATTGCTGTGGTTCTTTAAGGATCTAGATGGGTTTAGTGATTATAAAATTATTGGGTGACTGTAGTTTTTTTTTCTAGCCATACTCAGCTGTTTGGGTATGTTCATAGATCTGATGAAGTTTTAGTTAAACCCAAATTTAAGTGTTCAAGTGGTTGAAAATATGGTCTATACTTTTATTTTTCTGTTATACCATCATTAAAAAGTGGTACATATGCAAAATGTCCTTGAAGAACATCAATATCATCTACACGAAGTGTCTTGGTGAATTATTGCGGTTCCATACTCTAAGTTTTTTAGGCTATGTATAGATTTACCTAAGTAAATTGACTTAAATTATTTCTCAATACAGTATGTTTTTAAACCAGAGGTTGGCATTTTTTTTTCTGTAAAGGGCTAAATAGTACAAATTTTAGTCTTTGTAGGCCATATGGTCCTTGTCAAAATTAGCAAGCCATAAGGTTTCTGTAATAGTTACTCAACTCTTCTGTTGTAGTCTAAAGCAGCCTTAAACAACATACAAATGAATGGGTGTGGCTAAGTTCCAATAAAGCTTTATTTACAAAAACAGGTGGCAGGCAAAAATCACAGGCCTTAGGCTGTCAACCTCTGTTTTAAAGTATTCGTAATATACCTTGCTTAAATACTTTGTGAAAGCAGCTGGGCACATATTCAATAACTATTAAATAAAATATTTAGATAAACTTAAAATTGGTGAAAGCATCCACAAGTGTTCCTGGCATGAACTAATCCACTTAGGACATTCCCTTTTCATGGAGCATATGGCTAGAATGCTTCATACTCAGGGATAGTTTACAAATCTGCAGCATCAGCATCCCCGGGGACTGGGCTAGAAATGCAGAATCATGGGTTCATCCTATGGCCTATTCAAAACACACCACCTGCGCTTTAAAAAGAGACCTATATGTTCTATGTACACACTAAGGCTTGAGGAGCATTCATTTAGACAGTAATACAAGGATTTTCTTGATTTGTGAAATCAAATAACCTATAACCACTATCAAAAAATTAACAGAAACCAGAATAATAGGAGGCAGAGAGAGAGAAGGACAGACAGACACAGAAAGAGACAGAGAGACAGAGAAAGAGAGAGAAATAAAAAGAGAGAAAAGGTAAACCACTTCCCTATCAAGTGTCCATCAAATGATGAATGATAAATAAAATTTGGTATATCCTACAATGGAATATTATTCGGTCATGGATGAATATTGAAAATATTATGCCTAGTGAAAGAGGCCACTCACAAAAGGGCCACTTACTTTGTGATTCTATTTATGTGAAATGTTTAGAATAGGCAAATCCACAAAGCCAGAAAGTAAGTTCATGATTGCCATGGGCTGGAGAGAGGGGGGAATGCAGAATGACTGATTACAGATACAAGGTTTCTTTACAGGGTGCTGAGCATGCTCTGTAACTAGTGGTCCTCTTTGGACAACTGAGTGAATATAATAAAAACCATTAAATTGTACACTTTAAAATGCTGAATTTTAAGGTATATGAATTATATATCAAATTTTAAAAGTCCAAAAATATGAAAACAAAGGCAATAATAAAATAAGTATAAGAGGCTTCCACCAGTACCAATTTTGTGGCAATTGTGGTTAAGCAGTTCAAGAGTTTCGGTAAGAAAAGGTGAGGAGACACTGTAGCGTCTACAAAACTCAATAAAATGAATACCTATAAGTCAGAGTTAGCCTTTATTTAGAACTCAGGTGGGCTGGACTGTAAGAACAAAAAACGGCAGAGAGATCGATTTTCTGGTTTATCTAAAGTAACCTACCTCAGTTAACACTGGCAGGAAGGGTAGCTTGCAATTGGTTTAGAGAAAGAGAGATTGATTTTGCAAGTTTGGTACTCACACTGGATGTAACTTGAGTATCTTCCTGAATTAACTAAGTCCCCAGATCTATACCACCAACCCCATAACACCACACCCCACAGCCACAGACAGCCTGCAGGTTTTTCCTCCCTATCTTCATAGCAGCTGTAAGCCCAACCACATAATCTGACTTGGAAGATATAGATTGTTTGCATGCATTCCAAAGGAATCCCAAATCCTTGAGTGATGCGTGTAGCTGGGAGTCAGTAATAACACAAAGCCAGTGATGAGTGAGTGAGTCACCCTGGGGAAAACACAGCCTGCAGTTGGGCCTAGACTATGATTTGCGGATGTGCTCTCACACCCACTCGCAGCGAGAAACTCTTCTTATTTCCAGCCATTTATCTCTAGCTTAGTACCAGTCACATACATTCACAATGTACAAAGTCCACAGTTTGCAGAGTTGAAAAGTTACTCTCAAATAATGCTGAAAATTTACGTAGCAGAGTGTTCACAATTTGGAAAATATAAGCAGGACATTTGTGCAGTAGATGCTAACTTCTAACAAGCTGTGATTTTAAGACCTTCGAGGAGGACCACTTTCTTCCTTAAGTCTATAGCACCATACTCACCTATGGATGAGCAAATACTATTTCTTCTCTTCTTGCACCCCCATAAAATGATATCAGTAGTATAAAGTATAATCATTGTCACAAGCAAAATATAATATCTTAAAGAATTTAATTTTGGCCTTGGCTGATGTGGCTCAGTGGATTGAGTGCCAGCCTATGAACTGAAAAGTCACTAGTTCGATTTCCAGTCAGGGCACATACCTGGATGGCAGACCAGGTCCCCAGATGGGGGTATGTGAGAGGCTACTGATCAATGCATCTCTCACACTCTTTCTCTCTCCCTCCCTCTCTCTCTGAAAGTAAACAAATAAAATCTTTTTAAGAATAATTTAGTTTTGGATTCTCTCAGTAATCTGAGTCATTTTGTTTCAGGGAACATAGGATAAGCGATAATGATTGAGAAATAAAATAGAAGTCACACTATGTCTGCATATACCCTTCTCTAGGACTAGTTCTCATGCCAGTGAGGGCGAGAGTGATGTTAGGGTCTCCATGGAAGAGAGGAAGAGTAAACACTAAAGCTTAGACTACAAATATAATGCAGGATGGCAAATAAATTTCATCATATGAGCCATGGCTGCCTGCAGTTCAGACTCAAGGAAGATTCTGAGGCTACTATATTCATTAGATATGTTGACCATGGGCTTCAGAAGTGGGGAGGTGGTAGAATTCTTATATGGTATCAATTGCTCTGATTATAATCTCAGTCCTTAATATCTAACCGATAATTAACTACCTGGGCTCACAAGATATTATCTTCCTAGAAAGGCATACTTAAGGTGAAAACCCAGCTCTCAGTTAAAATGATTTTGTAAGAGAATTTCTAAGAAAGCTAGCATCATCAAAATTGAAATCCCTTGATCATATGCATGCTTTATTAAAAAATTATGAGTCTGAAAGGTAGATGAGTCATCCAGAGAATACCACCCAGGGAAGCAAATTTGATTAGGCTAGGTATGTATGTTAACGCACTTGAATGCAAATCCCTAGAAAAACATTCAGCCTCGCTGCCCATCTTTATCTACAAATATTCTCTTTTCATTTATCCTTTGAGTTTAAGACTCCCAAGATCATTAACATATTTTCTTAATGCTTTTGCTGCTCAATCATTTTCTCATAAAGTTGTCTGTTTCTGTTAAGGATTTTTGTCATCTCTTCCAGCAAATCAAAATATTTGACATGGAAAAATAATCAATCAAAACTACCTTTTGGAATACATAATATATAGACATACGCTCTTGCTTGTCTGAATAGTGTTATATAGCTGTGGTCACTAAATAAAATATACTTTTTTTTGTTTTACTTGTGCAGCATTTGCAATTTTAGTCATTAAATGAGCTTTGCAGGTGTGCAAATACCCTGTTAATCCTGAAACACTGCTAGCCACATCAACCAATACTTTGAAAGACTGGCAAAATGGAGAAGATTTTTCAAAGTCCAACAATAAATTAGTAAGATGAGTTATATAACAAGTGGAACTTTGTTGGGTTAAAAAATAAGACCACCTCAAGTTTTGTTTTTTTAAGCCATCAAGGATTGCATTTTTAAATGCAAAACCAGATATGACCATTCTTGCCTGTCCTTTACTTTTCTTTTCATGTAAACATTACTTTCTTGATCCATGGGGGCGGGGAGAGGCGAAGAGTCCCTAACCTGTACTTCTCATTACAAAAAAAAACCAACATCAAGAGTGCTTTGGAGAGTTTGAGTCTGGGATATTTCTTTTAAGAGGTACTTGTGTGCAGCAGAGAGAGACCATCTTTATGTCCTTAGTATGATGTGTGGCTTTTAGGAAATGCTAATCAAACCGTTTAGATGAGAAGCTGTAACTAGTCAAAAACATACTTACCTTTTCAGTGTTTCTTAATGGTCTTTCCACACAGTGTTCTAGGTGATCACAAGGAGTTTTACAGTAACTTCGCTCTTTTCTGTTTCTACAAGAGAAAGGTAATCTGACACGTAATTCCCATTGTACAGTCATTCTGAGCTGTGAACTTCGACACTGCGTCAGTAACAGAAGTCAGCGGTCAGGCTTTATATTATATTGTGGCAGCCACGAATCTAGGTTCTATTCACAACCCAAATTCTGTAAATTATATAGGGGAATGATTCACTCAAGTCTACACAAGGACATTAAGAATGCCTCTTATATGTTGTGAGCATAACTTGAGAAAATACCAAGTTCTTAAGTATTACTGCCACCCTAGTTGTGCTGGAACTTCAATTGTTTTAAAATGATCCCATACTTATTAGTTCTTATGAAATTACAATAATCAACTCACTATGAATTTGGTAACCCCTTGTATAAACAACTCTCAAAAGAGAGTATGAGCTTAGCAGTAAGAAGCATATAGGCATCTTAAACATCCTTTGATGATCAGCCTAAGAGAATTGTGTTTATTTTTTTGCTACATGTGAAAGTTCACTCTCAGTATCAAGTTTATTTTGTCCGCTAACTTTGTTAACCTTTCCAATTTCTTCAGTATTTGGTGTCCTTTCACAAAGGCTGTTAGGATAGAACAGTTGCATCAGGGTTAAAGGTCAGAGCCATTACCGTCTTAAACCTAAAGTATATATGCTGTTCCTTGAGCTCAAAATGTGTTTTTGATTACTTTTTAAAAATAAAAATGCCCACAAGAGTATAATAGCAGTGCACAGGGCATCTATGAAAGATATACCTACTAAATTGTTGACAAAATACCTAAAATATTTCAATTGCTAAAGTCACCAAGGTCAGAAAAATGCTGAGTTTCACCAAAAACATCATTTTTGATGATTTTATTTTAACTAAAATAGCTAAACGTGATAAAACTTCGGTAATTTGAACTTTAAAAAAATAGAATATTCCTTCTCATCTTTTAAAATAATATTTATATGACAGGATGGTTAATGATTGAAACAATATCCATTTTATGGAAATCATACTATCATAATGAATAACTAGCTGAGAGATATTTTCCTGTAAAGGTTTACTGCTAATCCTTTAGTTGAAATTCATTTTACTCAAGAGATATTCACGCCATCACTTAGAAACAGTATTTGCAGACTTCACCAGGGTAACAGCTCTAATCCTTAAGGTAATCATCTTTCACCCTCCTTTCCAGTTCTTTCTCCTTTTAAGTCCTCACTGGTCTTTTAGAAAAACAGAAACCAGAAGACAGCTATTATTCTCCTCCATGGGACAGTCGACTCCATTCAGGCAAGTAATGTCGTTTTCTGTTTATCCTCATCTAAAACAAGTGCACAGGGTCACCGTCTTCACGCTGATGTTTTTCCAGAGCAACAAGAAAGACTATGTCAGGAGACAGCCAGATTACCAACTCTAAGAAGCTGAGAAGTAAACTCCATTTGCCTTTCTTATTTTTGCATTCGATACTCGAGGGGAGGAAAAAGAACAAAAAGGTAAAGAGCAGGAAGAGGAAAATAAGGAGAAGGAGAAAGAGGAGAGAAAAGGCCATTCTTCTACGTCAGAATTCGTATCTGGAGTCAGCCTGAGCATCTTTTACTTGTGTTAATATTCACTAATGACATTCCAAAGGATAACATAATTAGCAATAAGGCCAAAAAACCCCCTTCATTATTACTTTCATTTAATTCCAGCATTTTCCAATATAATTTCAAGTCATAGATGCATTAATACTTAAGAATGGATTACATACTTTCATAAACCATAGCAGAGAACAGGACTGCATACAGATTGTCTGTTTGCGTCAAAGAAATATTTGTCGGGTGAATGAAGGAGATTTCTAAATTCTATAGCAAGAATGAGTTCTTTAGGACTGAAACTATTTTGTTCCTTTATGGTTATTTTTTAATGTACCCACATACATCATTGGCAGTGGTCGTGGAAAGGCAGTCATTAATAGGCATAACTAATAATGCACAATTGACTAAAATCATAATGCTTACAATTTGGTAATGAATAGTAGCCTCTCTCCAAATAAGTAAACAATGTTTATCACCAAAAATACCATCTAGATATTATAAAGATAAAATTTAATTCTGAATCTCAAGCTTGTGTTAAGTTCTGGAAGTTATTTAAATCACCACTTTTAAAAACATAACCTTAGTCCATGTAAAGTCCAAGTCTAAGTCCTTTCTTAGTCTAAGAAAGAAAAAAGTACTCTCCTACTACCAGGAAACTTATTTTCACACTGCTTCTGTTCATTGTAACAAGAATTAATCTAAATTATAGATTTACCATATGCTTCCATAGGTTTGCTTTGTCCCATGTGCTTTTGTTTTAATTTACCCATGTTTCTAAGTTAGAAATATCCCAACCCCTGACTCTCTCTCCTCTCATCAGTTATCACCAAGTTCTTTCAACTCAACCTTCAAAAATTGTCTATTGTCCATGCATGCATCCCCACAGCCATTGCCTTAATTCAAACCCTCATGTAATGCTATACTAGGCAATGAGCAATAAAACAAAAAAAAAATCATGTTCTTAGGATGTCAGTGAAGCAAACACAATATGAAATATGACAAAAACTTAGGTTCAATGAATCCAGATTTTTAAAAGTAGAATTTACAGAAAGAAGTTATAATGATGGCATTTAAGTTTTAGATGTTATTTTAATTTCATCATTTGTGTATGCTTTGTGTAACTTGTATAGTGTCCCCAGAATCCTTTCATTGTTCAGATTTTCTTAATATTTCAATAAGGGCTTCCTCTGTCCTTCTTATTATCACCAGTGAAAAATTTTCAGACTCGTTAGTTCTGCCACTCACCTGCTTAATGAACTTGATGGATCTGTGCACCCACAAGGGGAAGTTCATATTCCCAGGTTCTACAAGCCAGGCCCTCAGTGGTATAGCCAGAGCTTGTCTTTTCAGTCTCACCTCAACACATTCACCTTTTGTCTTTCAATCACACCAAACTATCAGTTCTTTAGGCACAGGGATATTCTTCTGCTGAGTCTTCCCATCTGATCTCATATACTTCTTTTCTTGTAGCCAATTCTGACTATATATTGCTCAGTATTCATTAAATTTAGATCATTTTTCTTTTGACTAGTACTGAAACCTCTTTTGCTTATTCCACTTTGCTATTTTATATATTCAGGTTCCAAACAATCCTACTTCATTATACTTCAAAGATGATGTTTCAACTGGCAACGTCTTCCTCAGATACTTTGTTTTTCTAAAGACAGGATGTGGTTGTTTCAACCTGTTTTTTGGACACTCATATTATGATGCAAATATATAAATGAATTATAAAATCCACTTATTGACTCACATGTTGGTTCACCATATAAAATCAGCAAAAATGTCACCACAACTTCTATGTACCACACCCAAAACGAGAAGCTTCATGAGCTACCATACTATTAAGTAGCCTCAGAGATCCTTACCCACTATTTTAATGCTGAATTCCACAATGAGGTCATGCGAACAAAGCCTTCAGATTCCCACAGAGTGTGGTTCACTCTTGAAGGAAAGAGAACTTTCACTCTCTTGAGTTTCCAAGGGCCAGGGACACAAACCTTAGGAAGAGGGCCAGACCAGGATCCGTGGGCACTCAAGACAAGCTAATAATTTGGCATCCCTTTAAGCCTATATTCTCTAGCATTTGGCTGGCTTACTGTTTATTTAGAAAAGAGGCTGAGGAATCAGTATGAAAAATACAGAAAAAGAGTATTTTTCAGCTTCTATTTTCTTGTCATGAAAAATCAACACAAACCAAAAGAAAAAGATGAAGCTTGTAAAGGCTAATTTTATTGCAATTTGACTGGGCCATAGAGTGCCCGGATATTTGCTCAAACATTATTCTGGGTGTTTCTGTCAGGGTGATTTTGGATGAGACTAACAATTAAATTAGTATACGAAGTAAAGCAGATTGCCCTCCCTACTGTGGGTAGGCCTCATCCAAACCACTGAAGACCTGAATAGAACAAAAGGAGGACCCTCCCAGAGTAAGAGAGAATTCTTCCTGCCTAATACCCCTCGAAGGAGGACATTGGCTTTTTTTCTCACCTTTAGATTCAAACTGAAACGTCACTTCTTCCTGGGACTCTAGTGTCCACTCTTCAGACTGGAACTACAGCAGCAGCTCTCCTGACCTCCACCTTGCCTCTTCACCCTGCAGATCTTGGGGACTGGCAGCCTCCATAATCATAAATCAGTCTCTCTCCTTTTCTCTCTCTCTATATATCTATTTACATATATCTATATCTATATCTATATCTATCTGTATCTATATCATCTATCTATCTACACACATTCTTCACATACCACTAGAAGAAATTTCCTTTGGGGCTAGTTATGGGACTTCCTTCAGTCAATGAGATATGAAAGTCACCTATTTCCATTTGCCGTCCTGCACAGCAGTGATCATGGCTGGTAGTCAATGACTCTCCAGCCTGGGTCCCAGAATGTGCAAATGTTGAGCAGACCTGAGTCTTCAGCTGAGAGCCAGGCCCAGGTGAAGCTCCTCTTATAACTGGCTGAACCTCAACCAGAGGACCCATGAGTATAGGGATGTATGTTTATTATTGCTAGCCACTAAGGTTTGGGTGGTTTATGAAACACCATTTGTAATAGCTGAGCATTACATTCAAGGCTTTGTATTGTGGTTTCATTACCAACCCTGAGCTGCTTTTCAACAACACACAGACCTTCATAAAATACAATTTAAACATCATTTTAGATTTCTATTAGGATTTAAGAACCTCAGCAATGTTTAGTGCTTCCAGTCAATTGGTGTCTTGGGTAGCAATATGGACAGCCTAACCTTCATTGTGATCATGCCTAGAAAATAGGTAGCAAACATCTCCAAGGCAGGACAAGAACATGTAGGATTCCTATTTAGACTGGATCTTCATTTTCTCCGACAGAAGGAGCAGAGGGACTGTTGCCTGCAAATCCTAAATAAAAACAAAATTAAATTTAAAACTATAATTTTAAAGCATAAAAATCAGTTTTTAAACATGTCTCCAGACAGTTGTAACTATTAAGAATAGAATTAAAATAAATATTATTGTGAAAGAAAACGATCATAGTATGTACAGCCAGTAATTATGGAACATGTAGGTATTTTATATAGAATTTAGAATCCATTTTTTATGTCTTACTGTTTAATCACTTCCTTCCCCGCTCTCTGACTGTGTGGTCCTGGCAGCTCCTTCTTGACTTCAAGGGTTGGGCATGAGCTTAATCCTCAGATAAACTGAGGACTCCTGGACATGTCTCTAGTACTTGGTTGATGGATGGAGTAATCAGAGGCTAAGATGTCCCAATTCCAGGATTTTACTGACTGGGTGAGGCTGAAGCAACTGGAAAAAATGGACCTCATCTTTTGCTTAAGACTTAAAACCTGAGAGAATATAAGCTAGGAGTTGGTGTTCATCCTGTCTAAAGCCAACGTGATGGAAGCAGAGCCAGAGACTGATTCCCCTGATTCAAAACCTTGAATTCTGATCTAAGCAATGTTGAAACTTTTTCACATAGATTAGTAACATGGTCCATTTTTGGCTAAGACAGCCTTATACTTACAAATTAAAAAGTTCTAAGTGTATACTGCAAAAACAAAGTTCCTACATTTGAAAGCTTACTATATCACTTCCGGTCAAGATGGTGGTGCAGGCAGACATGGCTCGCCTCTTTGCACAACCACATCAAAATTACAACTAAAATGTAGAACAACCATCACACAAAAACGTAGAAAATCAAGTTAAATGGAAGTCTGACAGCTACAGAATTAAAGGAACCATATCCATGCAGACTGGTAGGAGGGGCACAGAAGCAGAACAGGTTGGTCCCACACCCATGTGTGGTAGATAAAAATTCAAGAGAGATAAAGTTTCATCTTGGGAGTGAGGAGTCCCGTCCCTCAAGGCCTGTCAGCCCAAGGTTCCAGTCCCAGGAAGATGAGTACCCACAACTTCTGGCTGCAAAAACCAGCAGGGATTGAGTCAGTGGAAGAAATGGCTGGAGCCCCAAACAGTTCCTCTTAAAGAACTCACAGACTCACCTACTCAAACTCACTCTCTTTGAGTTCCAGCACTGGGGTAGCAACTTGAAAGACACCAGTGGCATACTGGTAGAAACTGAAGTGTCTGTCATTAAGTCAAACAGAGGCAACTATCCCTTTTCTAAACCCTTCCTGCATAGAGCCACAGGGCTGGAAAGCTGATGCCATATCTGAGACTCCATCAATCTGGCTGACACTGTTTGACCCACCTTAGAGATCCTCAGAGACTCTGCCTCACCCTACCTACAGGCCCACCCAAGTTGCTTTTCATATGAATGGCTAGTCTTGGCTCCTATTGCACAACTTCCTAAATCCTCTCAAGCAAGCAACAGCCAGCCTCAGTGAGCTCCAGGCCCAGCACTAGCAGCAGCCAGCCTAGATTCACAGGTTAGCTTTGTCTGTGAATCTCCAAGCCCAGCACAAAGAGCAGCCATCTCAGATTGTTTAATAGCTCAGGCAGGGTAGCCCCAGGCAAAACACAGGTGGGGGTCAACCTTGGCCTGAACCACCTGGGAAACCCCAGGGCCAACATACCCCGTGGACAGCTATAGAACACATCAGGGTACTGCCACCCTGCTTCTACACCACTGATTCTCCACACAGGGTGGAGGTTGATGGTAAGTGGTCACAGCCAATCCTTGCAGCTGAGTGGCCTGCGTAAATCCCTCCCATTGGTGTACAAACAGCAACCAAGGATCAACTACAAGAGGAGGGTATACTCAGTCCACACAAAGGGCATACCTCGAGTAACCAGCTTGGGCGATAAGGGAAGCTATGCCACTGGACCCTACAGGACACCTACTACATTAGGCCACACAACTAAGACACAGAGTCAAAGCTGCTATAGCTAATACACAGAAACAGACACAGGGAGGCTGTCAAAATGAGGAATCAAAGAAACATGGCCCAAATGAAAAAAAAAAAAAAAAAGATCAAAACTCCAGAAAAAGAGCTAAATGAAATGGAGATAAGCAATCTATGAGATGCAGGGTTCAAAACACTGGTTATAAGGATGCTCAAGGAACTTAGTGAGGACCTCAACAGTATAAAAAAGAACCAGTCAGAAACGAAGGATATGCTAATTGAAATAAAGAACAATTTACGGGGAACAACAGTGGATTTGATGAAGCTGAGAATCAAATCAATGATTTGAACATAAGGGAGCAAAAAGCAACCAATCAGAACAACAAGAAGAAAAAAGAATCCAAAAAAATGAGGATAGTATAAGCAGCCTCTGGGACAACTCCAAGAAGTCCAACAATTGCATCTTAGAGGTGCCAGAAGGAGAAGAGAAAGAGCAAGAAATTGGAAATTTTTTGAAAAAATAATGAAAGGAAACTTCCCTAATTTGGTGAAGGAAATAGACATGCAAGTTCAGGAAGCACAGGGAATCCCAAACAAGATGGATGCCCACTCTAAGACACCTTATAATTAAAATGCCAAAGCTTAAAGATAAAAGAGAGAGTCTTAACAGCAGCAAGAGAAAAGAAGTAAGTTACCTACAAAGGAGTTCCCATAAGACTGTCAGCTGATTTCTCAAAAGAAACTTTTCAGGCTAGAAGAGATTGACAAGAAATATTCAAAGTCATGGAAAGCAGGGACCAACAGCCAAGATTGCTCTACTCAGCAAAGCTATCATTTAGAATTGAAGGACAGATAAAGTGCTTTCCAGACAAGAAAAAACTAAATAAGTTCATCATCACCAAACCATTATTATATGAAATGTTAAAGGGTCTTACTTATGAAAAAGATCAAAACTACAAACAATAAAATAGCAAAAAATACAAATCTATAAATGATTGAATCTAAAAAAACAAACTAAGCAAACAAGAAGAACAGAGACAGAATCATGGATATAGAAAGCATTTAGATGGTTGCAGAGGGGGGTGTGGGGAAGTGGGTGAAGAGGTGAGGGAATTAAGTACAAATAGGTAGTTATAAAATAGCCATGGGGATGTAAAGTACAGGATAGGAAATGGAGTAGCCAAAGAACTTATATGCATGACCCATGGACATGAACAATGGTGTGCGGATTGCCTGAGAGAGTGGGGGTGCTGGGTGAAGGGGGAGCAAGGAGGGGAAAATCAGGACAACCCTACGAGCATAATCAATAAAATATAATTTTTAAAAAGCTTACTGTATTAAATCAAACTACAGTAATAATTTAAAAGTTGATTTGCATTGATGATGGTAGAGGTAGTTAACCAGATATTGACTAAGTGGGGCACACAATAGTTTAATCCTATTGATAAACATTTTATTGAGCATTTACTGTATGCCAGGAACTGTGATGGGAACAAAGGGTATGGCAGTGAATAAAAAAGAAAAAAAAGCCTTCCTCACATGAGGCTTATATATTATTTTAATGGGGAAAATGAGTGATAGACAAAATGAATAAGTGACAGAGTATATTAGTAAGTGAAAAGAGCTATAGAAAAAAATAATGAAGGGAACTAGGGGAACCAGCAGGTGGTAGTAGAGATGGGGAGAGTACTGTGCTATTGAATAGTCAGAGAAAATCTCAGAAAGGATAACATTTGGGCAAAACCTTGATGAAGCTGAAGAAGCAAGCCACTTGGACATGAGGAAAGAAATTCTAGCTATAAGGAACAGCAAATGCCAAGAAGTTCTGAGTCTAAAGTATACATCTCATGCTTAAGGAATAGGAAGGCAGTCAGTGCGGCTGGAGCAAAATGAGTGAGGTCAGAGAAACAGAAGACAGGATCAGCAAGTTAATAGGGGGCAGGTCCATGTTCAACATTTTTGGCCATTTTAAAGAGAATACCAAGTCACTCTGCTTAAATGCAGTGTATTTTTTAATTTTAAAGTCCAAAAAAGTAGCTGTATTCATTCCCCAAAGAGGGGATATGCTCTGGAAAAGAAATGAGTTGTTCATAATATTCTTTGCCTAAAATAATCTTGTGGTTTTAAACAACTGAGTCAATGGAATATTATAATTACTGGCATCAATAATAGGTGGAAGATAACCTTAAGAATGTTCCTATTTCACAATCAGCGACCTAGGATTGGGATCTTCTTACTGGTGGATTCTGGAACTTTGAACAGTAAGTTAAATATATTTCAGTGAAAGCTGAGTAAACCGTCAATTGTTATAGTGTATGCTCAAGAGACTCTTGAGTTAATTAAGTCACATGACCTAACAGAGAGTTGAGATGTCACAAGACAGGAGAAGCACATTCTGATACAAGATCTTAAGGTGCATAAAATAATTTTATATTGATATTTATTGCTTAATACCTCCAAATGTATTGCCAAAATCTATTAATAGAAAATTTGTCTCAGATGAAGACTTTTGGTTTGAAAATAAAGAAAAGCCAACATTTTCTTTTCATTTATAGAAAATAATATCACTTCAATAAGGATAGAATGAAACACAAACAAAATCTTTAATGAAACTCAGAGAAAGCTGACATAATGAATCCCAGAATTAGTACAAAGGCAGTTAACAGCAATGAAATTAAAACAGTGAATAAAAAGAAGTGTGAAGAAATTGCTAGTGGCTGCATATCTCAGAAAAGGCTGGCAAGAAGTACTTAGGCCAGGAGAAGAGAGGTATTCTGGGTCGCATGGCCAAAATTTCTTGTTTGGAAAAACAAGACTAGAACACTGGGCTAGTGGCCACAGAGTCCCTGGCCCTGGCTTGGTTTTATGAAAACAGAGGTGGTAAGGGCTGGTTTAGCAATGGCACTTGATATACTTGACATATAAGCATTGGTGAGTCTGTCACTAAACAGTGAAAAGAAGTGAGTTTCACATTGTGAACATCCTAACATCTGCCAGGCTCCATTAACTGGGGTAAAGACTCAAAGAAATCACCAAAAAACCTGAGTTATATAAAAATTTCTGCAAGTCTACCACATGGGCATAGCGCATTTGTCACATGAAACCCCCGTGAATGACTAATCCATAAAAAAATTGAGAAATTAAAAGAGACAAGCACAGGATTGGTATACATTCGCTGAGAAAAAAAAGGAGGAAAGGAAAAATAAAAACAAATAGCAATCATACAAATTCAACAGACTATCGTCATAAATCAAAGGAAAATTTTGAACAAATATTGCACTAGAAGTTTACAAAATTTGAATAAGGTTACTGGCTTTATAGACCAAAAGGACAAAGGATAGAGCTCAAAAGGATGAAAGAGGATACAACATGAGCTTGAAGAGTTTAGGGAAGCTTTGGAAGGGTTTTTTAAAAATTAAAGAAATGAACATAAAACTACACCAGTTAGTGCTGACATCGCTTAATATACAATGAGAGACAGAGACCACCAGGATCAGAAAATCATTGCACATGGACATAGCAAATAAAGAGTAAAAGAATTTGACAGAAACTGATGGACATAAAATGTAAGCGATCAATATCAACACACACATAACTGGCATTCCTGCTTTAAAATCTGATATGGAAATTAAATATGTTGAAACAATCTTTTTAAATTTCATATGTGAAAGCTGACTTGAATTTGTAGATCACAAAAGCAAATTCTATCCCAGGATAAACTGATGCGCAGTGGTCTACCCCAAGAACTAAAATTCCTGAATTGCAAAGGTAAGTAAAGAGTTCTTTGGGCACTCTAGCAAAAAGATATGGTCACATTTAAGGTGAAAAATCATCAAAATGGCCTCAGGAATTTTAAATAAATATTGAATCACTTAATTCAAGAAACTGTGAAGAGATTCCTCCAAAATCCTTTAAGAGAGAAGGATCAAAGGAATGTTTACTAATCCCACACTGATCTTCGAATACAAAGCTACCAAATATTTCTGTAACATGAAGGAACTCAAAATGTTATGCCCATCAGCCCTTTTTATAAAGACTACTGGAGGTTTGTTCAACCAGTAGAAGGTTAAATTGAGCAAATAAAGCAAAAATCTTGATATCAATAAAAGAGTAACAAAATAACCCTAAGAAAATCAAAAAGAAAGAATTATATTTGAAAGCAACAAGCTGTAGAACTAGTAAGTAAATTCAATGCTGCGCCTCTGGAGAAAAATTACAATAATGACACTAATGATAAAATAGGTAACACTGTACCAAGAAAGTATTGTTTATTAACTCAATCCTAAGAGTAATTCAGTGAAGTACACAGTATAATATCCCATTTTGTACATAAGGAAACTAAAAAAATACGGAAGCTAGAGAACTTTCTCCAGGTCTCATAGATAGTAAATATATATATCTTGGACTCAGCTTGTTTTATGATATGATTCAATGTATACACTGGGACATGATAACCACAATAAGTGTAGTCAATATTGTCACCATACATAGGAACATATTTATTTTGCTTATGATGAGAACATTTAAGATCTGCTCTCATAGCAACTTTCAAATATGCAATTGAGTATTAACCATAGTTGCCATGCTGTGCATTACACAGCACACAAGCCACTACTTATACCACTTCACAAACTAATGT
This sequence comes from Trachops cirrhosus, assembly GCA_028533065.1. Taxonomy (NCBI): domain Eukaryota; kingdom Metazoa; phylum Chordata; class Mammalia; order Chiroptera; family Phyllostomidae; genus Trachops; species Trachops cirrhosus. Next base: position 16,062,979 of record CM052549.1, read on the forward strand.
GGAGCTGAGTTCCTTTTTTAAAGTAAAGAGAGAGAAGGGAGAGAAAGCATAATTTTATAAACTAAGAAATTATAAGAAGAAATAAGTAGAGTACCAGGAGAAATTAAAGAATTCTAGGAGTATTTTGCTTACCCAAATTTATGCAAAAAATTTTGGACCATTTGAATGAAATTGATACATTTTTAGGGATATATAATTTATTTGAATTTGGCCCAAAAGTGAAAGTATGGATTAATTTTTATTATTGAAATAATTTTTAAAAATTGTCAAACAGCTACCTCCTTCAGCTCCTCCCAAAAAAACCCAAGCTAAGACTATTCACAGTCAAATTCTACTGAACAATTATGAAGTGAAAAATTCCAATGGTATATACACTTCACAAAGCATAGAAGAAAAAAGGCTTCTAGTTGTTTTAAATTAAGCTGGAATAACAAATAGAGAGATGATAGACAAATAGATTTCAGATAGCTAAATAAAGGTCATCTGTCTGTCTGTCTGTCTGTCTGACTCCCTCTCACTGGTTCTGCCCCTTCTTGTGGAACCCTGGCAGTAGGCAGGTAACTGTGCTTAGGATGACAGACGCAGGAAAGAAACTTTTCTTGCCATATCTTCTCTGCCAGTCCCAGAACAAGTCAGGAGAGAAGCTGAATTGCAGAAACAGGACTGTCTGACTTTAAAATTGGTACTCCACAGGAATGGTCAAGCAAAACCTTCCCTTGCTTCTTTATATGTTACAAACATAAAGATATATTCAAAAGTGCCCAAATCCATATATCCGAAGAACTACAGAGTTAAAGCCAACTAAAACAATGTTCCACATTCAGAGCCATTCAATTCAGGTGTTTGGTTTTTTTTTATCTTGTTTTTGTTTGTTTTACATAACAAAAAAATGATTAGTTCTTCACAATTCTGTTTGATGAGGACAGATAAATTAGACTAATAGATCAAGATTGCATTAAATGTCCATTTGACAGGTTAAAGTGAAACATAATACTGTTCAAAGTGATTTTGCTCACAGTTTTGGGGATTTCTCGGCAATAAGATTAATTTAAAATAATTTTTAAAAATCCCTTAGATTTTCTATAGATTCATTGTAATTTGGCAGAAATGGGGTGATATAAGAAAGGTATACCTTCTGTTTCTGAATAGCAGATGGTATGATAGATGTATAACTTTTGCTGAGAAATAAATTTTCTCTAGATAACCTTATTGTAAAAGGAAAATATCTATTTATTTAAAAACTAACTTTATTTTTGAGGCTACATATTAATCTGTTATTATAATTCTTATAACTGGATTTATATTTTAAATTCAGATTTAACTAAGTAATTTGAGTACCTACTATGTGCCATATGTTTTTATATAGTATTTCAGCAATCTTCATAACAATCTTTTTTCATAATTCTAAACTTCTTGGTGAGTTAACTGAAGCTAAACCTACCTCTTCTGACCTATGCGAAACTTTCCAATGTGATTAGAAAGACTGGTTGTCATCTTCATGCTTGAAACCGTGAGACTAGCCTGCCTCTAGCTTCTTAATCATTTGTCCTACAAACAGAAGGCACAAGAGACTTTTTAGAGTGAATTTTTATTTACATCACTCCCCTACTGAAAGGCTTTTGACTGTTTCTGATTAGTTTTACAATCAAGTTAGTCCTTTGAATTGGGAAGCTAACAGCTAATTACTTGATACTTGATTACTACAATTTGACACAATATTTATTTTCCAGTTACATCATTCACAATTCTGTCCCCTAATTATAAAGCTTCTTTCTTATTTCCTACCATTCCTTGAGAAATCTGTTTCAACTTCAGCGCTTCCCTAAGGCTATCCGCCGCTAAAAACAATTGCGCCCCCTGCGTGTTTACACACGCACTGGTGCACACATAAACACCTACAACTGATCGTATATGTATACATGGGTTTTGTTGTTGTTGATGGTGGTGTTGAATGTAGTTACTGTGTTTCAACCACCCTTTGTAAATGTAGTATGTGAAATATTGTAAACTAGGGGGCCTTCGTAAATTTTAGCTGCCATCCTTTTTATTTTCTTCCGATTATAAGCACCTTGAGGGCAGTGTTGCTATTTCATTCACCACCTGGCTTATTATGGCTCTTCTAATATGGCAGGTGTTCAATAAATGGCATTGAATAAGAATCTGTGGCTGACTGATTAACTTCTTGGCAAGTGAAATATATTTAATATTCCCCTTGAGTTCACAAATGGTTTATGCACTTCACAAAGCCCCACACTCCCAATCATTCTGGCCTTGCAGGAATCTGACCAACTTTTAAATAAAACATTAAGGGCCCTAAAATGAAGACTGTCTCCTCTCCACATGGAGTGTTTTCACTTTTATTACCCTATTGTTGCACACATATTAGACTGGAATATGGTTTACACACTAGAACCTTCCAACCTCCAGCCCGGGAGTCTTGCACTGGCCTTTGCCTGCTCTGTTTTCTTTGTGAATCGCGGATTAGAACTGTAGCCTTTCTGACCTGCAGTAAAACTCACACGTTTCCTTCAACATATGCTACCACACAATGAATTTCATTGAAGGAAAAAATAAATGTGAATTCTACCTGACTGATGCTTTTCAGCTTTGGGGTGCTGTGGTTAGCAGGATCAAATCATGCCAGTATGTCAGGTCGCACCAGGAACTTCAGGCCTCCATAAATTCTGATCCTGGAAATCGCATGAGAGAATTAGAAAGAGTATTTTTCTTTGTCAAGACTTTTAAATTTCTTTTAGACTTCAGGCCCTTCTGCTCTACTTGCTGTTATTTCTCAGACAAAGCAAAATCAGAAGTCATATTTCAAGAGAGGAAGTGGCACAAGATAAATGGCTGGGGAAAAGCTTGCTACTGGAAAATGCCCTTTAATAGTTTTTACTAGAATATTACACTTCAGTTTGTTTGCTCTCTCTCTCTCTCTCTCTCTCCGTAATAGGACTAGATTTTGGAAGATATACATTATCCATACCCACACCAACATACATGAGGGTTGATTTGACTATATTAATACTTATTAAGATTGTTAAATAGAAGGGTTATAAAATAGACTTTTGTAGTTATACCTTCATCATTTTAAAAGTGTTGTAAGAAAAAGGATCTTATTTATCTATCACTGAAAAATACTGCTACAAAACTATTCTCACAGAGAATATATATATACAGAGAGAGACGTGTGTATGTGTATATATACACACACGAATATGCTCATATTGTTTGCCTTTTTCTACATAAAAACCCAGGAAAAGAAGGTTCTCACTTCTTAAAAAAATACATATATTTTTAAAGACTTTATTTATTTATTGTTAGAGAGGGGAAGGGAAGGAGAAAGAGAGGGAGCGAAACATCAGTGTGTGGTTGCCTCTCACATACTCCCCACTGGGGACCTGGCCTGCAACCCAGACATGTGCTCTAACTGGGAATCAAACTGGTGACTCTTTGGTTCGTAGCCCGTGCTCAACCCACTGAGCCACACCAGCCAGGGTGTAAAACAATACATATTTTATATCCACTTGAGTGTTATTCGCATTCTTAAGGAAACATTTCTACAAGTTATATAGTATTGATTTTTTTCTATTATAAATACATTCAAAGCAATCATAATCTTGACTCTATCTTAGCAGACAGGGAGAAGGAAAAAATACCATTTTATTCCATCATAAATTATGGTATCCCTTGGTTTTAGTATCCCTTTAAAAATATTTTCAAAATTAATGTAGTTTGTTTTTTTAGAGTAATCTTTGATTGGCAGAGAAATTGAGCAGACAATACACAGACTTCCCATATACTACCCCTCCCCAGCTTCTCCCATGATTGACATCTTTCACTGATGTGGCACACTTTTAATATTCTTTCAAAATATGTTTTTGCTAAATAAATATTTTAACACTGCAGATTTGCTTAATAAAAGCAGAAAGAGCATTATTTTTAAGTGAGCATTTTACCTTTATAACAAAGGCATGCAAACATCCCTTTAAATACACAATACACCATTACTTTGCAAGACTTATAAATAGAACCTACACAATCTTCTTATTTTTATGCTCTTTTCTAAAATTTTAGGCCCACTTTGAAGCATTCTCTTAGAAACACACGCACGCAACAGTTTGTTTACTTTCTGAGGCCTGCACGGGCACTTCGCTGCACCATGTGCTCGTTGCTCTGACTTTGGCCCGGGCTCTTCGCTGGGCTGCTTGCCTCTGTCTGCTGCATCTGTGTTTACATAATTTGTGGGATCACTCAGAGCCCTGCTGCAGGTCCTTCAGCTTCTTTCAAGACCAGGCCTCGAGGAGTCTAACCAAAGTCCAAGTCACCCAGATCAGTTACTCTGAAAAACTCACCCTGGTCAGAATCTGCCTTCCACTGACATTTTGATGCAAAATCCCAGGCAACATATGCCCTCCACTGAGGATACATGGTTTGTAAAAGTGGGAATTCAAAAGGTTGTTGATAAATTACTCTATAAGACCTTCACTATTAATTTCTGTCAGGAGACAGTAAAATAGTAAAGAGGGTCTAACATTGTTCCAAAAATAACACTTTCTGCTACAGGGTAGAATTCTCTGCAGTGCCAGATTGAAATTAATCTTGCCCAGTTGGTTATTGAGTGCCGTCCCAAATTACTCAGCGGGAGTTAAACAGAGGTATTGTTCTTACTTCAGAGTATAAAATCTAAATTCATGTGCTGTCATATAATGTCAGCAATGCGGGTTTGAGGTGGAGGGAAGAACAAAATTGTAAAGATTAAGACTCAGGTCCACCAATAAAATTAGATAAAAAGTAGCTGGTGTCTTAGGTCTATTCTAATAGACCAAATATATCATTTATTCAATGTGAGATTCAAAAATATATTTAGAAGTAACAATTTTTATTCAAAAAGTTAACTAAAGCACATACAAATTCATAGTATATATGTTACACTTTTTATCCTTTAATCATTTTTATAAAAATAAGCAGGCTTCAAACTCATTGTAGTTTTACTAATATTATGCAAATGTAGGTTGATAAATTTGTTTCCACCCTGTCATTATAAGGCAGTGAGATGCAATGTGTCCTTTGGCAATGGCTTTTAGTCTGGGAATCACTTCAGTTACTGCTGTTCTCTATCACTGCCAGTAATCCAGCATCTATATTATATATTTCCTCTTCAAAATATTGCTCAAAAAAGTTTACCTAATGTACACAAAGTATGTGAAGATTACACTTTATCTGCAGTCTTGAAGGCTGCTTACTATTGTTCATTTTAACAAAGTTTCCACCAAAATTATCTGTGTCACATGGTAGAAAGTGCCTACACTATGCCTACGTGATGTTACTTTTCACTGGCTTTTGACAATGTTAGACAGAGCATGGTTAGATGACCAGGGTATCAGAAAGTCCATTTATCTTGAGGATGGTTCAGTGTGGATTGATCAAAGGAAGAAGGAAAGGTCGGATCACGGATTTCCCCATTATCCCATTTATTCTACTGACCAAGAAGACAGAGCTGAGCATGCGTGTCTGACAACCCACTGCTGTGAGATGCACTGAGCTTCTTGGTGTTACCATTTCCATCACAGCTTCTGACACCATTCAACTCCTTGAACAGCCCCCACCCACCAGTCTCTCCCTGGCTTTCTGAAGCTGCAGAACTGCTTTTTCTCACATTAGGGTTCTCCTACTCTCACTAGAATCCCACCTACTCCAGCAGGAAGTCCTGCTGAACTGGCTCAAATAAAGCATCTATTTTGTATCTGAAAGTAAGGTAGGTGTTAGGAAACCAAGATTCATTGCAAGCTGATGTCTGACTCAAAGAATGTTTGTTATAGTGAGAAGAAATGATAACAGACGACAAGTAATGAAAGCTTTGTATCATGAGACTTATAAGACTTCTTACATAAGAAGTTTTTCTGTTCATTTTGTTTTGTTTTTATACAAAGTAAATTCCAAATCTTCAGGTTTATTGGTCATCTTCTTAGGAGATTTCTAGTAATAAAGCTTAGAAATTGCTTTTCCCAAAAAAGAAATAAACAAATACATTCTTACTTTTTAAATCAAATGACAATTTCTACTGCATATTTTACAAGCAGCTTAGGATGAGAATAAACTAAAATAACAACTAAATTAATATGACTTATTGGAAACCCTAGATGTATAAACACAAATGAAACTTACAGTTGTGTTTTTGTTGTTAAACCTATAAATGTATATTCATTTTTCGATGCATAAGATTCAAATTTTCTTGCCCAAAATAATGATCAATTATTTTATCAGAACTTAGTAGCATTCCAAAGAGAAAGAAAAGCATCAAATGGAACACTTAACGGATATTATGCATGGGAAAGACTCTGAACAAATTTATACTTATCTGTTGGGAAAAGTCATGACATCTATTAAAATAAGGTCATTTGGATACTTCCAAAATATAATCGCCTAGTTTATTTGCAGGGTGAAGTTGCATTTTAGCTTTGTCTTTTTTTGTTACTCAAATATCCTCTAACCCTGTTTCTTATTTGTTTGCCATGGATTTATTATCTGCAAGTAGATAAATATTTACCACATGAAGGACTAAAATTAAACTGGTCAATAGAATAATGTACAAATGAAGCACTCAGTTACTTCCTTCTTAAATGTCCTGTCTTGAGCTCCTTTGCTGAATAAATCCCTTTGGCCATAAAATTCATTGAATCTACCATAAGACAGATAGGCTACAAGGATTCCATATAGATTTAGAAAGTTGTTCATTATATTTTGAAAAAAATTACTTCTTGCTAAGGTCATTGATCTGGTTTAATTAATAAGGAGACCAAAAGAGGAATTAAAACTAATCCTTAGCCATACTGCTGGTTTTATATATTTTTTTCTGCATTTTACATTAATTAATTTACTTTTTCTTATTTTTATACGGTGGTCACATTATTCACCTGTTCTCATTTCTGGTAAAAGTTAACAAAATATTTTTCCCAAAGTGATACATGTGTTTGGTAAAACATAAATTATAGAATGGGTAAAGATATTTTTATTCTCTTCTTTTAAGTAAAGAAATTTTCTTACCCTTCTTTTTCCTGTGTCTGTAAGGGGGAAGAGGTACATCTACCCTAGGTTTAAAAGTTTCCCTGAACTCTGAAAATCTTCCAGCTGTATCTTGAAAAAAGAAGACTTTGGCTTCTGACTCGTTTTCCTGTCTGTGGATAGGAGCCTGGCCGTTTTCATAAACAGCAGCCAGCTGTTCAACTTCCAATCCTCTTCAACAATCTTCCACTTTTCACATGGGAAACACATCTTGATTGCATCTTCTCCTGCCTAAGTCAAGAAACTCATTAAGGATTTTGACTATAAATGCTTCCTTAACCAAGACTTTCAAAAAATGTACTCAGCTGCTGGTTGGAACATAGAAGTTGTCCATAAGTTTCAATGACCTCCTCTTATTTATTAAGCAGGTTGTTCAGAGATGTTTTGGAATCTTTAGAACAAGAAACTATTAAAGTCAGAGAACTGCTAAAGGGCAAGTATATGCTGGGCACTTATGAGAACTAGCCAATGCTATTTTAAAAAGTCTGCTACATATAAATGTTATGGGAGCAACAGATGGTTTTAGTCTTCACTACCTGTTCCACCATGTATATGCCCTAAGAAGAGTACTACCGTTGTATGGGGCAGCCAAACTTTTTGTCACCAGGATCCTGCCTCAAAGAATAATTATAAAACAAGGAATACAAAGCCCTAAGTTAATCTGTCACATAGGAGTCTAAATGCTTTATGTTGTTAAATGGAGACACTACAAAGGTAAAAAAGATAGCAGGTTGATTTAAAAAATGGAAGGATAAGGAATAAATAAAAATGCAGATAATTTTAAAAAACAATTCAATTGAAAAAGGGGCAAAGGACCTGAATAGACACTTCTCCCAGGAGGGCATACAGAGGGCCCAGAGACATGGGAAAGGATGCTCGGCACCACTAGCCATCAGAGGGATACAAATTACAACCACAATGAGATAACACCTCACACCTGCCGGAATGGCTATCATTAATAAACCAACAAACAACAAGTGCTGGTGAGGATGTCGAGAAAAGGGAACCCTAGTGCACTGTTGGTGGGAATGCACACTGGTGCAGCCACTGTGGAAAACAGTATGGAATTTCCTCAAAAAACAAAAAAATGGAACTGACTTTTGACCCAGCAATCCCACTGGGATTATACCCTAAGAATCCTGAAACACTCATTCAAAAGAACCTATGCACCCCAATGTTCATGCACCACAATTTACAATAGCCAAGTGCTGGAAGCAACCTAGGTGCCCGTTAGTAATAAACAACTGGATCAAAAAACTATGGTACATTTACACAATGGAATACTACGACGCAGCAGAAAGAAAGAAAGAAGGAGCTCCTACCCTTTGTGACAGCATGGATAGAACTGGAGAGCATTATGCTAAGTGAAATAAGCCAGGCAGAGAAAGACAAATACGATATGATCTCACCTATAAGTGGAACCTAATCAATAAAACAAACAAGCAAGCAAAATAGAACCAGAGATAAGAAAATAAAGAACAAACTGACAGTAAACAGAGGGGAGGGGGGAGGGGGATAATGGGGGAAAGAAGGAAAAGGGTTATCAAAGAATATGCATGAAGGACCCATGGATAAAGCCAAAATGGGAAAGGATTGAAAGTGGGAGGGGAGATGGGGGTGGGTGGGTCAGGGGAAAGTGGTGGCAGGAAAATGGAGACAACTGTACTTAAACAACAATAAAAAATGCAAAATAATAAAGGCGGGTAAAAATACTTAATTTTTACTTAGATTTTTCAAATTGAGGGTATGGATACGAACATGGCCATGGCCATAGGCATAAACATTGCTCTAGAGATACCTCCTACTTATACATAGACTACCATATGGGAATGGAGAGGTAGGAGATGAGAGGGGGAAAACAAAAAAAAAACTTTCTACATGGTAATTCAAATATTTAATGAAGACAAATTCGTGATTGAAAAATTATTTAACCAGTATTCCCATAGAATATTATGAAATGCTTTTTCAACATATACATAATGTTAAAAAATAATAGTCTTTCTAATGATCCTTAATAGCAAAGGTGTTACATGAAATCGTAACTCAGAGTCTGTTTCTTGTGAAGCTATGTGTATATTTTCCTTACTAAATCAGTGCTTATAAGTTTGCAATTCCATAGGGGGCTTTGAACTAAGGAACTTTAGCAAATGGAAGGATAAATATCAGAGGGTTTCCTGCTAAGTAATTTAAAATGTCAACAGAGTGTGAAGTTTAAGCATCCTGGACTGTTTTGAAATCAGATTATGGGTACTTTTTCTGAATATTTATAATTAGATCAATTAGATCTACCACTAAAAAAATCAGTTTTTTTAAATATTTCAGGTACCTCTATAATTTGTTAAAAGATACAATGCAAACACAATTTATACAAAAGAAATTTCTCAGATTGACCTCACAATTTTGCATTTGTACCTTCCAGCAACCCTGGACTTGCCATGAAAATATCCTCTCAAGAGGGAAAGGAACAGCTCAAATATCAAGAATAACTTAAAACTTTGAAAAAAGACCATAATTTTAGATACACATAAAATGTCTCCATGCATAAAACACTTTGACAGCCATCACATCAGTTGATTCTCTCAACAACCCTGTGAAGTTGGCAAGGAAGTGCCATTTTCCCATTTCCCAGATAAAGAAACTGAGGATCCAAATAATTACATGCCTTGTCTTAAAACAATGAGCTACTTAAACTGTGAGACTTGAATAACAACCAGTTACATCTAACTCCTATAATCCTCCATTCTTAAATCATCTGCCGAAGTAGCTACCCTGGAGATAAAGAGTGACCAATTATTTTTAAAAATCAAAATTAATAGACTATTTTTTTGCTTGCTAATTAAAATGTGTCTTTTGGTATGAAGAAAAAGATAATTTAAGAATACTGAACATGCAGCAATTAGTATTGCTCTCAATTTTCTCCTGGGGATACAGGTGCTGGTGAAGACCCTCTTCTGTATCTGAGGTTGATGTAGCTTTATGTGTAGTGTCTCTGTCTGTTACTAGTGCATAGCCAAGGTTTAGTGAAATTTCCCAAACATCAAAACAATGAAGGCAGGATTTAAAGGCTTTTGTAAGTAGTGTTGAGTTTTAGGAAATGAAGAAGTGTGAGATCAATGGCTTTTAAAAACGAATAGTGAGCCCTGGCTGGCGTGGCTCAGTGGATTGAGTGCCAAAAGCTCTACTTGAGGGGAAGACAGAAGTTATATGTAAATGTTTTATCCAGCAAGAAGCCTGTGAACCAAAAGGTCGCCAGTTCAATTCCCAGTCAGGGCACATGCCTGGGTTGTGGGCCAGGCCCCCAGTTGGGGGCGTGTGAAAGGCAACCACACATGAATGCGTCTCTCCCTCTCTTTCTCCCTGTCTTCCCCTCTGTCTAAAAATAAATAAATAAATCAAATCTCTAAAAAAGAAAAAAATGAATACTGAACATTTAAATAAAACTTTTCGTCATCAATTTGATTCTTTCCCAAGCTGAGGAATTTAATGAAATTGATCTTGGAGACAACAGTAAACAGCTCAAAATAAAAACATACCGATCAAACCTATGAGTATAGTGATAGTCATTGAATATTATTTGATATGATTTTAAATAATTTTTATGGAAGGATTTTTTCGGAGAAAAAAATGAACCTAAGATTGACTGGAATTTACAAGCTCATTTAAAGAAAAGTCCCAACTATTTTTTCTTACAAATGTAATACCTCCCCAGATGGCAGTCTTTGTAGTTTGTGGCACTGATTCAAAAGGCATATTAACTGCCACTCTCTCAGCTGCATCAAGCATTTACAGGCCTCCCTGCAGAATGGGTTTAACAGTAATTAAAATAACACCCTTCCTCAGGGTGAAGTTACACTTGAAGAGTTGGGGATGTTTTTTTTCCTTCCGTTGGATAAATAACTCCTGTTCCATCGCTCCTTCCAAAAAGATGAGAAAAAGATGAGAGTGGAACGAACTTGAGAAAAAGGAAATAGAGGTGGTGTCAGGGGCAGGAGAAAGAGAGGGAGAGAGAGAGAAGGACAGAGAGAGAGAGAGAGAGAGATTCAAAATTCTACGTACAGCAAAGCATAAGTCCCATAACCTATGTTACAACGTTAGTATTTCCTTCATTCCCTACCAGACATTGATAGACAAACAGGTTCAAAAAAAGAGGAGGAAAAAGCAAGGAGGAAAAATACCATTTACTCACTGTAGCAGCAGGAAATCAAGGAAAGAAAATAAACAGGGCTTGAATTGTGGGCCTTTAACCTGCCAGGCAGACAGTTTCATTCTGTATGTATTTGTGTGCTGGTAGATGGCGAAGGGGAGGTAAAAGGACCGGACCGGGGCCTTGTGGGATCCCTGGGACTCCCACAGCTACCAGCCCAGCTGTACAAACACGCACAGTCTTTGTGAAGGTACAGTGGGCAACAGGCTGAAACTGCTGAGCTATCTGACCTATAAATCCCTCACAAAAGCTCTACTTGAGGGGAAGCCAGAAGTTATGTGTAAATGTTTTATCCAGCAAGAAGCCAGCTATTGGTCATTTCCGTCCCCTCTCACTTCTCTCAATGGATAACCTGACTGCCTACATTTAAAGTAGTATGTAAGATGCATAAATGACCATGTTTAATTCTGCTTCCCTCTATGCCAAAGGGTATAATGACTCAGAAGCTCCTCCTTCATGACTTAATGGCTTGGGGCATATGTTCCACAATTAAGAGCAATAAATTCAGTCAGAGCAATGGAAATTTCTGTGATTGTTCTCTAAATTTCTTCTGCAAGTCCAGTCAGTATATTGTTTTAAAATTACCGTAAATCTACATATGTATCATTTAATGATTCAGCCTGGAATATTCATATTCCCTTAAGTATGACTCCACTTATTTTGGCTCAGTTTTTCATGTTGCTTTTTTCCTGATTCACAGCCCATCATCTCCGTGTGGTGTATTGTACCTTGAGTGTGAACAATGCAGAGGTTCTAAACATCTCTGAACTCTAAGTGACCTCCTTTTATGAAGCCTTCAAATGGCATCTAAAACCTGAAACATCGTGCAGTTAGTGAGTGACTAGACTATTAAAAAGCCAAGGAAAAGGACAAACACCAATGGCAAGTGTAGCCAACTACATTTAGGTAGACAATGGGTTTGTAAACCATTCAGAAAGATAGAGAAGTCTGTATATTAAAAAAATAATGTGGAAGCCACTTTAGGCTTTCTAAATCCTAGAGAGAGAGAAAAAAAAAAACCACATTGAAGAAAGACACACCCCAACACAGAGATGTTTACTCTATGCACATTCTGCTCTGAGTTATTTTGGTAGCATTAGAGTAATATTAAACGTTAAAGTGAATGGTTAATATTATTCAAGAGAGCTATTGAGCAGAAGTTGTATTTTTTCTGTAATGTCATTCTGTGGTAGGCTAAAGATTTACGTCAGTAAGTGTTCGCCCACTCCCTACATTACGATGAGCAATAGTCTAGGAGTGTGGGAAGCAAGAGGTAACCATGGCTCTCACTATTTTGCCAGAATATACACTCAGGTAAAAAAAGAAAAGCTAAAACAAGCACACACACATCACTATCACACAAGCCAAAAGGAGAGAAGTGCACCTGAAAAGTAAACATGTATAACTATGAAACTTTAGCAGTGGCAAGAAGAACTTACAGGTGGGGAAGTCCATAAAAGTTACCCCTTGAACATTGTCATCTTCTCGAAATATGTCTTATGAATTATCATGAATAGCTACCACTCTATTAATGATAATAGAGCAAAGGAATAAGGATTACTTGTGGCTAAAGACATAAAGTCTAGATAGAGTAACTTCCCATTACAAAAGGGTGGTTGCTCAGCAAATGCAAGCTTAGAAGACCTGGAATCTCCTTCCTGGCTCCCATTCAGAAGGCAGGACCTGCTCATCTGCTGGGGATTCAGTTTTACATGACATCTAGGAACCCAGAAGAGTCTAGTAATATCAGTGATGGGTATGAGTTTTCAATAATTATATTGACACAAAAAGAATACAATTTATCTGGTCATCATTTCTGTCTTTCTACTCAGTTCTACAGATCAATTATCTAAGTGTTTTCAAATATCTCTATAATCTAAGAAATAGCAAGTAACATCTCAGTATATAAGGCTTCAGTAATAAGACAAAGTATATGACAAATCTGACAATCATGAATGAAGACTGTGATCACTATTTTGATAGTTGTGACTTCACTAACGTTTATTGCCTCTTGCCTTGTTTCTGTGAATGACATAGGCGATATATTGGCCAAGACCCAGGTTAAATTAAGCAGAAAAATAGTAGCAGAAAGTCACAGAGGGGAAAGCTCTGATCAGTATGTCACTGACCCTGAACTTCAATTGAACACAAAATAGTGCATCACCTCAATTCGTCATTCTTTTGCACACTTAAAAAATGTGCCATTTCAAAACAAAGCATACCAGATATAGAGTTCATCTGATTTAAACCCATTTGGAAAATTCAAATAAAAAAAGAACACAGTCTTAGCTAAACAAAAAAAAAGGGAGAAACCCAATGGGAGACTATAAATAGAACAGATATATTAAATCTAATAGTAATCTTCAATAGAAAAATTTTTGACCCCAGATTTCAGACAATCAATTGCCCCACTGTGTCCTCCCACGATCCAAAGAAGTTCTCAATTGCTCTTTGCTTTGTCCATCTGTAAAACTGGAAAAACAACTGTTTTCACTCCCTACTCCTAGAGATGTTTAAATAATTTAAAATCAATTTTACTATTAACATAATGCCTTATAAAATTATAATTACTAACATAATAATATAAAATAATGAAGCATATTAGAAAGTTATTAGTCATCCGCCCACAATCAAATGTAATTAAGACCTTTTAAGTTTTATGAAATTTATCATTTAGATTTACTAAGTATGCCAAAATATCAGACAAATTATTTTTGTTATTTTAAAATTCTTCTTTTCTTCCTCCTTCTCCTTCTTCTTTTTTTATTGCAAAATTTTTATCAAATATTGACACAGTATGTTAGAATTCTGATTTATTGGCTTTAATATTTTTACTTTTCTCATTTTTGTCAACTAAGACTAGTGAAAATTTTCCACTGTTTTAAGCACTCTTACCATTTTCCTGTAATACAAACTACATAAGTGATATTGCCTGGATTTTTTATATATTAGAAACTAAAGATCAGTATTTGATTAGCATGATACCAATATTTTCAATACAATATGATATATGGACACAGTAGTTTTTAGAACATCTGACCTATAGAATACTCATCTCTTAAGAAAGCATTTTAAAATGCACTATATTTTAGATGTTAGGAAATATTTTATATAATTTTGTCAGATTATTCCCTGTTTAGATATTAACCTATAGTAATTTTCTCAATTTCACAATATAAAATTAATTATTAAATGTCATTATCTCTCCTCAGCATTTTGTGTTTTGGGGGGGCTATACACTATATATATGTATAATGGCAGCATATATATATATATGTGTGTGTGTGTCTCAAATGGGGGAGTAAAGATACATATGCTAAACTGTGATTCAAGAAGAAGATACCTGATATTTCTTGAGTTACCACATGATATAAACACAATAGACACCTCACCTCTCACCAAAGCCTCATATGAATCACGTGAAACACATGTATTTGCTCGCTGTTCGTTCTACCAACCTACCAAACTGGGAGGCTTGCGCTTACCCTAAGAACGTTTCTCTGGGAACTTGTTTCAGTCAAACCGGTTCACTTTTTTTTACTTGTTTATGTGGCCATGCAAAATGTATTCTGAACAGAGATTTTCATGGCTAGCGAGTTAACAAGCTACTACTTTACACAACAGAGCCTCCTGAACATCTGGGATTGTCTTTTCTAGCCCTGCGCATTTACAACTTAAAAGTCACAAAATCACCACTGGAAAGTCATAATTGTCACCTGACTCTTTACAGAGGGAAGCAAATTTTGCTAAAGTTATGAATTTCCTTCCTTTGGAAAAGTTAACTTTGCCAAATAATCCACTTGTAACTTTATGGTAAACAATGCAGTTAATATCCTTGTTTCTCGGAGACCTTTAACCCGTACTTTCAATAACATAAACATCCACAGTGTGAAAATAGGAAGACAGAATAAAGCACTTGCATTTAAAAATGCACTGGGTTTATTCCCCCAAACCCATAATGCCAGCATAATCATGAGAAAAACATCAGATAAACCAAAATTGAGGGATATTCTACCAAATATCTAACCACAGGCCCTAAAAACTGGTAAGGTCATCAAAAACAAGTAAAGTCTGAGAAACCATCACAGCCAAAAAGAGCCTAAGGAGACATGATCCTAATTGTAATGTGATACCCTAAGTAGGACCTGGAACACACAAAATGGACTTTGAGTACAAACCAAAGCAATCTCAATAAAATGCAGACTTCAAACAATAAATCAATTCTGATTCACTCATTGTGCCAACTGTATAGTACTAGTGTAAGACATTAAAAAAGGAATTATGAGAATTCTCTATATATTTGTAACTTTTCTATAAATCTAAAACTATTCCAGAATAAAATTTCAATTTTTAAAATATATATGTACTTAGTAAATATAGATTTTTAAAAAAATTTTGAACCAGAAATTTGTGATAACCACATGAAGTTCTCCTAAAAGAGGAGAATGTTAATGATTAAAAGAATCAATTGTAAATACATTTATTTCTGAGTAATTTGCTGATTCTTCATTTTACCCATTTAACACAGGAGCAAAACAGATGGCAAATGTAAATTCTTAAATTAACGTAACTAACAATGAAGTGAATATATTATCCATATTTCATTAAAACACATTTTGGTATTGAGTAAAACCAACTTTAAAAAAAGACTTTACCAAAATTGATATTTCTGTATAGAAAAGTAGTGAAACAAAAAATGTTAATATAAGAGACCTAGGTTACAGAGGTACAAAGAAACAGGTATTATTTACATGAAATATTTTTTAAATCTATGTCTTCTGAAGTTGGCATCAGGAAAAATATCATTCTCTTTATCTGAAGTATAAAAGTTAGATTTTTGTCATCACATTTGTCCATGGAATGCTCAAGCAACTTGTCAAACCCCATAAAGTACCTCTGGAGAAGGAACCACTTATTTTCTTGGACACCAGATAAGATATATATCTATCTAGTATCAAATATGAGATCACTTTGTAAATTTGTTTTGGAGAAAAAATTAAATTTATATCATTTAACAGTCAAACATGGAATGATGTGCAAGGTCTGTCCAGAAAGTACCAAGCCATGCACTATGGAAAATAGAGACATCTATTGAAGAAGATACACATACAAGGAACATTGTACAAAGGACAATGATGCCTCAGTCCCCTTCAATGTGGGCACCTTGGAACCTCACATGGTTCTCCCATTCACCATCAGCTTCCTCATCGTATTTTCCTGAATCTCATTGATGGTCTGAAATATCTTCCCTTTGAAAGGTGATTTTAGTTTTGGGAAAAGCCAGAAATTGCAGGGCACCAAACCTGAGCTATAGGAGGCCTGAGTCACCTGTGTGATTTCATGTTTCACAAAAAAACTCTGCACAAGATGTGACACCTGAGCAGGCACATTGTCGTGATGAAGCTGCCCATCACCAGTTGCCCATAGCTGTGACCTTCTGAATCATCTGAATATTTTCCATGGAGGAATGTTCAAACTTAATGCAAAATCTGATGCAGATTCATTGCTGTACTTGCTCAGTCATTTTGAATGGGACAGTCACACAGTACACATGCTCACTCAACAGCATTTACCACCCCCACTGACTAGTACAATGAAGTCCTCATTGTTCACACATGCACATTCCAGTCCACTCTGCTTGGCTGCCAGGTTACATTGATGTCATACAAACTATTCTTGTTACATTAACAATGGTTGGATTTTTTTCTGGACATACCTCGTATAACAGATCTCTTTTGAGTCACTCTGGACTTTGAACAAAACATCACTAAAATGTTAAGGGCAAAGGAATCTCAGTTCTTTTCTAAGAATTTCCAAGGTAGACAATTCATCCTTTTTTTGGAATGTTTATCAGCCTCAAAGAGTAGCATTCTTACATCTCCCTGTCATCTCTTTTTTTGAATAGAATTCACCTTCACCTTGAGTAGTTCACTGACAAAGAGCAAAGTGATTATCATTCCTCTTTCAAAATAAAGAAAACAAAATTTTTAAGCCTCAGCATATACATAACAGATGTGAATGTTGAACTGCTCATTGTAACATAGGTTAAACCATGGAAAGTACTGTAGAACAACGATATAACACAACTAACATATACTGCAGCAGATAGCTCATTACCATTGTAGTGGCATTATTAACAGTCCTACTTGTGTTAGATCATGCACTGCCCCATCTTAGGGAATTAACTCATCAATTTATAGAGGTATTCTTAGTCTTGACCTGATAGCCTAGAGTTTGATGCAGCAGGCTTAGTAACCTCTCATCACAATGGGCACTAAATTTTGAACTGCTCAGGTCACCTCAGAATCGTCAGTAAGCCAAATTATAGTTAGCAATGGTGAATGGAGCACAAAAGGTGTCTAAATTCTAGCTTCTCACCCTGGCCAAGTGGCTCAGTCAGCATCATCCCATATACCAAAAGGTTGTGGGTTCAATCCCCAGTCAGGGCACATACCTAGGTTGCAGGTTCGATCCCTGGTGGGGCTGTGTATGAGAGGCAACCGACTGATGTTTCTCACATGGATGTTTCTGTCTCTTCTCTCTCCATTTATGACTATAATGAATAAACTTATCCTCAGGTGAGGATTTAAACAAAAAATAACCTAGCTTTTCTTTAAAGAGGAAAAATGTACATTCATAGATACCTTGATATGTGCATTTGGGGATAAAGTACTCAGAACAAAGGAACATAGGAGATGAATAACAGATATGAACATTTAAGAAAAGAGCTGACAGCTCCTTTCTTTAAGATATGCAAGAATAAACTAGAAAATAGCATAATGGAAAAGAAAACCTGAATTACTATCCATTAATCAAAAGCAACAAACATGTTTCTTTTCTATTGACTTCAAGAAATCACAGTATTTATTTTTGTCTGCCCAGATCCTTCTTAACCATTCTTTGCTACCTTGTTCACTCAGCTATGCACATCTCCGTGGGGAAAAACTTCATTCTTTTGAACAAAAGGATGAGCATGCTTTGGAAAGGTGCTGCAGAACAGCGGATAGTAAAGTGTTCAAGTTCAGAAATATATTAACATTGTTCAGGGTCATGTTTCATATAAGATATGGTGTTTTTCTTGGGGAATTTTAGCTGTCCTCAACTGTTCAGACTGTTTGAAGTGCACTCTGAGAGCCATCGAGCCAACTCAGTTCATGATCTTCTTCCACTTTGATGTTTCACCATGACTAGGCTCAAACAAAAGAATGCCCAAACAAAAGAATGACACATCCAAACGATGAGTGTGTGTTTTTATGGTTGACTCATAAAAGGACACTGGAAGTAGAATAAAAATATATGCATGCTTACATTTTTATACTCCCTCTCATGTGTATTTGTGCATAGAACACGGTTATGTCTGGTTTTGTCCCTTTGGCAGACACTATTATTGGCCCACCCACCAAGCGTCCTCATCACCTCCCCTACAAGCTTTAAGAAGTTCACCCCGCCTTGAGGAATAAATGCAGATCCATGTTCCTGGCAATCACAGTCATTCCAGTAATTAGGTTAGGGGTAGGCATCAGATGTAAGCCATACCAATGAGACAGGGAATTTAAGGACTTCTGGGAAAGTTTTTCCTCCCTAGATACATTTTTTAAAATTCTTCCTGACTTCGACTGGTTATCTGGTGGCATGTTTGAGCCAGCATATACTACTTCATGATTGTGAGCCTCTCTTCCCACCACTGCATGCAGTGACATCATATTGGAGTTTGAAATTGATCGTGGGAAATTTATAACATGGAAATCATCAAAAACTGAAAATTGGGGGATTTTTTTTTGCTTATGTTTGTTTTCCAGAGAGTAGGTCATTAAACATTGGCCAGAACACCACTAATAGTATACTCTGAAAACGTGAGGTTTGGCTCTAGTGCCGCCATCTTGTTCCCTTGAGTGCAGACATCCCGGACCCGCTGAGACAACAGTGGGGGTTGTGATTGTGACCCAAAACACCTGGGTCCTTTGTAACATTCTTCACCTGCCGAACCAACCCAGGAAGCGCTCCGCTCCCAGACTTCTTCTCATGTTAGCTAATAGGTCCTCATTGTTTAAACCACTCCCACTGGACATCTTGTTATTTTACATGAAGCTGAAAATAACATTTACCGTCTGTGAAATTGTAAATAGGAAGGACCTAATTTCTCTACTTGAGAAATTCTGAAGTTATGTATATTTCATTTTAACAAAGGAAAGAAGAAATGTGAATATCAATTAAAAGCATTTTCATTTTTTCCTGTATAGCTTTAAATTTAAAGAGAGGGCACTTAGTGAAAACAAGATAAAAATGCACCCACTATTTCTCTTCCAAGTTAGGAATAGGATCACTAACATTTTCCTTAGTTACATGATCAGAGGCACATTTAGTGTTTGTAAAGCAAGGTGTTCTGAAGGAAATGCAAGAGTCATAGCCAGAGCAGCAGGGTGGGCACAACTAACCACTGAACTAACATTATAATAATCCTTCTCTACCACACGGGGACTGCCAGGATACAATCAGATCCAAATGAGACTAGAGCTTAAGTGATGGGATTTCCACGAAGCTGGGAGTTTGCTTTGAATATGTTATATTGTGTCCTCCTATTGCTCGGTCAGTGGGATGAGGACAGTGTGAAGTGAGTTGTTCTGGTTTCATCTGAAACCAATTACCGTGAGCGGAGGGACCCAAGCTGCTAAGACCGCTGCTGAGCAGCCGCATCCCGAGTACAGCTGGGAATCAGCTGGTGAGTGCTGTCAAGAATTCTCCCTATCAATTGATTCCAGGCCAGGTTGTGATTGCCTTTCACCTCTCAAACATCACTTTTCCATTGCTCAAAAACTGTTCCAAATGGCAAGAATTTGCACATATAATTAAATAAGGAGGGGGAAGGGAAAGATGGGGAGAGAGAAGACTCTGGAAAAATCAGGGGAAAAAAACCTTGATGTAGGACTATAATGAATTTATTTTGCTGGTTAATTTTCTTTATCTGGGCTCAATTTTATAATGAATGAATTTTTCCTCTTTCCCCTGCCAAAATGACTCTTCCTTCCTAGAAGCAGATGCTATTGCTATTTAAATGAATTCTCTAAAAGTAATAATTACAGGCCTATTAATAATAATTTTAGATTTCTAATTTCCCTTATTTCAATCACTTCTTAGTTTAAACTGAGATCCCTTAGTCTTATAAACACACAACCTGTTTCTCCAATACTTTTTGTTGCTTTCATTTCACAAGAACAGGTGAAATACACAAGTTCTCAGTTTCCTAAAAGGTATTATTTTTAATGAACATTGGACTGCAACATACCTTACAAAGAAATAATATTTAAGAGAGACAAAACAAAAATTTTAATTTATTATTCTATTTAGTAAAGAACAATATGGCGAGTAAACTAACAAGTGATTGTTATTTCCCAGTGGTCCCCAAACTTTGCTACACACAGGAAATAACTGGGGAATTTTAAAAAATGCTTAGCCTGGTTTCATCCATAGATAGTTTAGTTTAATCAAGAATAATCAACCCTAAGTGAGCTGCAAAAATAGGGCTGAAAGAAGAAACCAGTGAAATAGAAAGCAAACATACCACCCCCAAAAAAGAATTCATCAAATCCAAATCTGTTTGAGAATATTAACTTAAAGGCAAAACCTAGACCATTCGATAAATAGATATGATAAAGATAGTTTTATAAAACATAACAGAATCTTGCAAAACAATCACAACTTTGCCAATAAATTTGAAAATTTTAGCTATAAAAGTGAGTAATTTTCTTGGAAAGAATTTAAATTACAAAAACAGACTCAAATATATAAAATACCACATATTGGTTTCCCAGTACCATTCTTGACAAATAAGAATTAGGGTTTCTTAGAGAAATTGCTGTTTCCATGGCTGTGGTTAGGAAAGCATAGGGTAAGTCTAGAACATCTTAAAGTACCAGAACATAAAGTGCTCAGTACTGATGAGGGCATGTCAAAAGGACATAGGAACCAGCTTAAAGGGGCTGCTACTCACCAAATCTGGGATGATTTGTTCAACCATGAGACCAAAACTAGTAAAGGACAGCACTAGAAAACAGTATTAAACTAATCTTATTCATGAAAACAGACTAAGAAATAATATATACATTATTAACAAAATGTTTAAGCAAAATTGAAAATATATCACAACAATCATCTTTTTGTTCCTACTGCTCAATCCCTAACATTTACTGTTAAAGCAGAGTGAGCCTTTTAAAGTATGTCAGGTGATGTCACTTTCTCCTCTCAAAGTACTCTGAATTCTTGCCCTATCACTTAGAGTAAAAGTCAGAATTTTTGGAATGGCCCAGAAAGCCTTTCACAATCTCCTCCACTCCCATGCACTTCTTTTACCTTTCTCCTACTCCTTTTCCTCTCACTCAGCCCCTCCACCTGACTGGCCCCCTAGATGTGTCTTGAAGATGTGACATGCTTTGATAGATTTTCTTCTACTGACACATATTTGAATTTCTGAGATAAATCTTATTTGGCAGACATTAAAAATTGAATCCCTAAATTTATTTCTGTCTGTAAGCTGCCCTTAGTGTGTAGAATCAAATTTTTGTTTTGTTTTGTTGATGTCTGTCTATCTGGCAATAGACTATAACCTCACTATTCAACCCTAGCGCAAAATACAGTGCCTAGCAAATAATATGGGTTCCTAAGTAACTGTGGATTTTAATAATCCTTATTAATGTAAAAGACTTGATCTTTATAAAACAGGAGCCAGAAGCCCCAAAGAAAATAGAGGGCATGAGCATACAAGCAAAGGGATATTAAAGATACCAGGAATTGATAGTTGAAGGGCAGCAAAGAAATCTGCACCAGCAAACAAAGGGAAAAGCCGCCAAAACAGATGGCAGAACGAGAAACTGGTAAAACATAAAACAAATGAAAATTCTTCCAGGAAGAAAGAACGAAAGAAAAAGACATGACAATGTTTAGAGGTAGATGGGGGAGATTAAATAACAGACCTACATATAAAAAGTTGTCGTATCAGACAACTTAAAAATAGTTGTGGAATGAAAACAAACACAATTTGGGCTCGTAGATGGAAAAAATTTACTGATTTCCAAATGTATAAAGACATTCATGCATAGATACATACTAGCAACTTTTATTTTTTAAATATATTTTATTGATTATGCTATTACAGTTGTCCTATTATCCCCACTTCATTCCCCTCCACCCTGAACACACGCCCACCCACATTCCCCCCCTTTAGTCCATGTCCATGTGTCATAAGTTCTTTAGCTTCTACATTTCCCCTACTATTCTTGCCCTCCCCCTATTTTCTACCTACCATCCATGCTACTTCTTCGTACTTTTCCTCCCTCTTCCCCCCTCTCTCCTCCTCCCACTCCCCTGTTGCTAACCCTCCATGTGTTCTCCATTTCTGTGGTTCCGTTCCTGTTCTAGTTGTTTGCTTAGTTTCTTCTTGTTTTGTTTCAGGTGTGGTTGTTAATAATTGTGAGTTTGCTGT
>CM052549.1:16086223-16106809 GCA_028533065.1 Trachops cirrhosus
TCAGTGACCAGAGGGGAGAGGGGAGGGAATTTCAGGGGAGAAGGGAAGGGTTTACAGGAACAAATATAGAGGACACATGGACAAAACTAGGGGGGTTGGAAAGGGGAGGGAGGAGGGGAGGAATGGGTGGGTGGGCTGGAATGGGAATAAAGGATAGAAACTGTACTGAATAAACTAAAATAAAAAATTAAAAAAAAAAGAAAGAACAAAAAAAAAAAGAAAGTGGACTTGGATTGGTTTCAGATCAACCACTGAAAAAACTAAAACGAAGTATAATTACTAAGAAAGGGGATAAAATGGAATCACATAAAATGCTTAATAAAATCCATAAAAAGCATAAACAATGTAGAAGACAAAAATAGAAACAAAGAATAATCACAACACAAATATAAAATATTAACAAATATTGTCAGTTTTAATCAAGTTACATCAATAAGTACTTTAAGCATTGATGGTATAAATACATCATGTAAAACACAAAGATTGTCACAGTGAATCAAAAAACAAGCCCCAACTATATACTGTCTTCAAAAAATCCACTTAAAAATAAGGACAAATATAGATTAAATGTAAAGAAATGGAGAAATATATTTCTCAGTGACATTAATCAAAGAAAGCAGTAGTTATATTAATTACAGACAGAGAAGACTGTAGAGGAAAGCAGGTTGCCAGGGATTAAGAGGGCATTACAAAATGATAAAGCGGTTAACACTCCAAGAACACCAAAGTTTTTAATGTGTGTACACCTAAGAACAGAGTGTCAAACTACGAGGCCTGATAGATCTGCAAGGAGAAAGAAATGAACACGCTATTACGGCCGGAGACTTTAACACCCCTCTGTCAGAAATGAGCAGACCCAGCAGGCAGAAAATCAGCAAGGAGACTGTCGACCTCAAAGGTGCCATCAATCTACTGGACATAATCGACATCTATAGATGACTCCATCCCAGAAAAAGAGAGTGCACTTCTCAAAATCACAAGAGAAACCATATTCTGGCCATAAAACACACTTTAACAAATTTTTTAAAAAATCATACAATATCTTCTTTCAGACCACAATGGAATTAACCTAGAAATCAATACGGGAAACATAGCCAGAAAATCTCCAGAACTTGAAGATTAAACAACATACTTCTAAATAAAACCTGAGTCAAAGAAAAAAATCTCTCAAGAAAAATATTTTGAACTAAATGGGAACAAAAATACACCTTATCAAAATTTATGAGTATATCAAAGGCAGTGGTCAGAGAGAAATTTTATAGCATTAAATGCATATATTAGAAACATATCTAAAATCAATAATATAAGCTTCTTTCTTAAAAGAACTAGAAAAAGGAATGCAAATTAAATCCAAAGTAAGCAGAGGAAAAGAAATAATAAAAATTATAGCAGAAATAAATGAAAAAAAGACAAAAATAATTAGAGAAAATCAACAAAACTAAAAGATGGTTTTCTGAAAAGATCAAGAAAATTGATAAGTCTTTAGCCAGGTTAAACTAAGAAAAAAAATTATGCAAAAATTATTAATATCAGAAATGAGAAAGGAGACATCACTACAGATACCATGAACATTAAAAGAGTAATAAAAGAATCTGAACAAGTTTATGGTGACATATTTGATAACCTAGATGAAATAGAACAATCCTTTGTAAAGCATAATATGCCAGAACTCACATATGAAGAAGCAGACAATCCAAACAGGCCTATATCTATTACAGAAGTTGAATCAATAAGAAATAAATTTCCAAAAGAGAAAGTACCAGGAACAGACGTGTACCCTGGTGAATTTTACCAATATTTAAGGAAGAAATTATACCAATATTGTACATACAATTTCTTCCAGAGGATAGAATCAGAGGGAATACTTCTAACTCATCCTATGAGGTCAGTATTACCCTAATACAAAAAACACACAAAGACACTGCAAGAAAACTACAGAACATTCTCTCTTGAACTCAGATGCAAAAACCCTCTATTAGTAAATCAAATCTCATAATATAGAAAAAAGAACTACATACCAAGTGCTCATCAGTAGATGAGTGGATAAAAGAAGCTGTGGTACATTTATACATTGGACTACTACACAGCTATAAAAAAGAAGAAACTCTTACCCTTTGCTACAACATGGATGGAACTGGAGAACATTACACTAAGCAAAATAAGCCAGTCAGAGAAAGACAGATACCATATTATCTCACTTATATGTGCAATCTAATGAACAAAATAAACTGATGAACAAAACAGAACCAGAGGTATAGATACATGGAACAGACTGATAGATCTCAGAGGATAGGGGGCAGGGTACTGGATGAAAAAAGGTGAAGAGATTAGCCAAAGAACATACATGCATAGCCCATGGGTATGTAAAGGGGGTCACACACCCTCACCCTCCGCCCCTGAAATGGGGGAGGGGTTTGAACTGCCCAATAGTGCCTCTCTGGGGAAACTGGGATGACATGCGGGAATAGTGATGATTCAGAAAAAAAGACGCCTTAGAGCTGGAGAGGTTTGGACAGAGGGGCATTCCCTCCTGTCCATTTCCGTGGGGAGGGTCATGGGGAGAGTCTTAAGAGAGCAAGTCGCGCTGAAAGGGCACACACTCTGGAGCCCGGCTCGGTCAACAAGGCAGGCCCAAGCTCCCGGGCCAG
Organism: Trachops cirrhosus; assembly: GCA_028533065.1. Taxonomy (NCBI): domain Eukaryota; kingdom Metazoa; phylum Chordata; class Mammalia; order Chiroptera; family Phyllostomidae; genus Trachops; species Trachops cirrhosus. The sequence goes on from CM052549.1 coordinate 16,088,872, forward strand.
CAAGAGACCACATGGAGTGAGGAGGTTCCTGGTGCCCTCCCCTGCGCCCCAGGGTCTGCCTGGGGTGCAACAAAGGAGAAGTGGGAGAAGGCCTGTCTGCAGACCCTGGATGCCATGCGTCTGGGTGGCAAATCCCTGTGTCCCTCCTCCACAGAGAGGCCTTGAATCCATTATGACCTGAATCTTCCCCGAGGATGGTGCTTTAAAAAAGAGAAAGGGATTCTGGGTGCGGCCAATGGGCTACTCCGTCAAAGCAGTGGGTGGTAGGGTGATTGTTTTTCTGATTGTGACTTATTTACCAGGGAATGGGATTTGGGTCAGAAACCAACTGTCTTTATTTCAAATTGCATACTTAAAATAAAAGATTCCTTTTTCCTTTCCACCAAACTCTGCTTGTAGTCTTTCCTAATAGACAGCAGGCAGTAGGACCCTCCTTTGCCTGGGTGGGTTTCAGTAACAGATACAGACAATAGTGTGGTGAAGACTAGGAGAGGAGGTGCCGGGGTCAGGTGGACATGGTCAAAGGGGGAAGGGAAATGGGGGACATCTGTAATGGTGTCAACAATAAAAAATAATTACATATCAGCACAAAGTGGGACCACAGGTATACACAGCTGGGGCACCATTAAAAAAACCAATTAATGCAATCTATCACCATTAAAAAAATCAATTAATGTAATCTATCATATCACTAAGCTTAAAAAAAATCACATGATTATATTAATGAATGCAGAAAAAGCATTTGACAAAATCCAATGCCTATTCATAATAAGAACTTCCTCAGTTTCATAAAGCCTATTTTCCCAAAACACCTACAACTAACATTATACTTAATGATGAGAAATTCAAAGCTTTCTGCTAACATCAGAAACAAGGATGGCCCCTCACCACTGCTTTTCAACATTGTCAGGGAAGTTTTTGGTAAACAGTAAAACAAGAAAAGGAAACAAAGTATACAGATAAGGGAGGAAGGAATAAAAATGTCTTTGTTCACAGATGACATGATCACTTAGACAGAAGTCGGGAAGGATCTAGAAAAAATCTCCTGGAACCAGGAAATGCAAGCAGAGCAGGTTAACAGAGTCCAGTACTACACATTAGGGAACACCTACAATTAGTGGCAGAAAGATGTATCAGCACAGGGAAACCAACTTTCCCTAATATTTGTATCTTAAACAATTAATAAAAAGGACCATATTTTCCATGCCTTCATAAATTTTTTTCTTCTAGTGGAACTGAGGAATTCCTAAGATATTTACATAATAAAGCAGAACATTGAAATTGTCAGGCATTTTGATAGTCGATGGCCTGATTAAATAATATTTCTTCCGCATTTCAGATCTAGGTATATGTGATTGATTTTGTAAGTGGAGTCTCTCATATATTTTCGTTCACATATCTTATTGTTAAGAAAATATCCATCATAATGGATGAATCTTTCCTTCTCATTTTGGGATACCCACTTCTCCAATGGTTCCTTCAGCATTGGTTAGCCCCTCCATGGGGCTTTCCAAAACAACAGTGGTCAATAATCACTTCTTCCAAATTCTTTGAAACTCTGGTGAACATTGTGGACTACGCCACCTAATGTGTACAGCAGAGAGTGACGCAGAAGGTTGTCTGGGGAGCCGGAGGCCTGAACTTGCACTCTGGCCCTGCTGAACAGTAGTAGGGCGCCTTGGGACAGGGGCTGCCCTCCTCAGCCTCGTTTCATCGACCAAAAATTAAGGGTGAAAAAGTCCTTCTAAAGTTATTATTAAAATTAAATTAAGTTAGTTATCTGTGCAGTGTTTATCCCAATATCTAGAACATATAGACACATTTAAGACTAGGTAACTATGATTATTTCAGAAATCATGAAATCATCTTACTTCACCAATTGAATTTCAGTATGATTAAGACCAAGGTTTATATTGGTTACTTATTATTAACAATAATAACTATTTTTGGGTGTTGACCACCTTACATGAAATTTGTCATTAAAATTAGTAACAGTTCTAGGATGAAATTATGATGACCCCAATTAACAGAGAAGAACACTGAGTCATGCAGGGGTTAAAGAATTGCTAAAGGTCATGCAGGGGTTAAAGAATTGCTAAAGGTCACGAGGTATAAAAGAATTCGGATTAAACTCAAAAGCCTGTGCGGCTAACAACAAAACAAAACACCAAGAGCAGAACCTAAGCTTAGTTACATGTTCAGGTGGAGATTGATAGTTCCTGGGGGACCTGATCAAAACGATGTGAATTGACACAGTCTGATTGTGCCTGTGGAAGAAAAAAACGATCGGTGGTAAAAAAGCAAGTGTCTCAGAATTAAGTAGTAGAATTGAATTGAATCAGAGTCCAGATATCCAGTTCCTTATTCTCTCATCAACCTGAATGACCTCAAGCAAGGCCGATACCCTCCACAGCCCTTTCTTGATCTCAGCAGTAAGAGAGGGGCAGTATGACAGTACCATCATTTTGGAAAGAAACACTGTCACACAGAGACGCTGGGTGCATGCATTTTCCACAGACAATAGTGATGTCAACCAAAGCATTGTGAAACGAATTCAAGTTAAATCTTAACTCATTAAAGGGCAGATATTTAGGAGAATGCTGTTTAACAAAACCTTACTCTGTGAAAAAAGTGAGAGAGGGTTTTCATAACAAAAGATCAAGGTCATATTATGGAGAATGATAATCTAAGCACTGTGGGCCCTGGAATCAGAGAAAGCACTAAGGCATTTCCCATGCGTCCTTTAGCTTGAGAGCTAAAAGGTGGAGAGAGTACAATGTGCTGTCCAAGAGCTAAGAAGCAGGGAAACTTGGAAAGTGATGAATGGGCCAAAGAGAAATTAAATGTAGAAATGAAAGAGTTATATGTAGATTTTTCATATATATATACATATTTTTTTTCTAAATTAGTTCACAGTTTTGTTGACAAAGCGTCCGCTTAAGTTTCAGTGGATAGAAGAATAATAAAGGAGACAATGCAAAAAAAACCACTAGAAATATAAACAGTCCCCATCAAAATGTAAATTTTCTACTTTCTTAAAGTAATGACACTTTACTTAATTGTGGGCATAGGAATATTCTTCTAAAGAGATAAGGAAATTGCTGTATCAGGTATAATTTTGACATGTCATAGCCTAACCAAAAAGAAAAAATAATGAGGGGTGGGAAAAGGAAATAGAAAGCCAATTATATGCTGATTTGCTAATGTTATTTTTCAGATTAAATGCCACTTCAAATTACAAAACCGGTGGTACTTGAAGCTGTCAGTTTTCTGAGCACTTTCTTGAGAAGTCTTGTTTTAGAAAGAGAATGTTGAAACACAGGGCCCCTCAGGGGGCCAACCAAACTTTGACAGAGGTTTAACAGTCCTTGAAATCATATCCTCAAGCCTTAGAGAGCCTGCTGATTCAGTGGGAAAGGACATAAGCCGAGCAAGTTATAAATAAACTCTTTTATCAGAGGCGATGGTTTCATGGTGACTTCAAAGACCAAACCACGGATAGTAAGTTCTCTGATGTTCTGAAGACAGTAAGAACTTTATTATATTGGTCAAGCCATTCTTGGACCCAAGCTGAAATTTGATAACACTAATGGTTTCTTTCCCTCTATTTGTACAATTTTAAATAAATTCTCGTTAATCCAGGTCACTAATATATATCATTAAATGTAAAAGAAACAAGACCGTACATATTTTATATTATTATCACTTCTGTCTCAAAGATTTTCTGATAAAAGATACCATCACACATCACATTCCCCAAAGCAAAAGTGTGTTCTAGGCAGCAACTTAAGTTTGTGGGGAGGCACGGAACTGATTGCCCGCACGCTGCCCTGGCAGCGGGGGCTGGTTCAGTGTGCCTCTGCTGGTCCCAAATGCCCAGAAAGGAAACAAGACGCAAGACCGCATCTTTCTAATTAGGTTTAATGGATTTGATTCTTGAGCAGGTTACTTCAGAGTCTGAAAGAATCATGAAGATAAGTGTAAGGTAATAATAGCCAACGCATATGTTATTTCCAATGTAAATATGTATAGCTGTCCCTTGATCAATTTAGAAAGATTTTTAAATACTAGATAGAAAATAATATTCAAAGAAGTTTTTGAAAAACATTCAAAGTGTAATTTAAAAATCACTCGTAGGATAATTTGAAGTCTCACTATCCCTGAGCGCTGAATAAATTAAACAGTTACGAAGAAACTGTGTCATGCTATGCTGAAAATGTTAGCACATAGAATGAATCGGGTATGAACAGTAATCATTATGTATAAGGTTTACGCATTTCACAAAAATGATACCAATAACCACCTAAGACATAGCACTTGAGCCATTTACAGCAACCGACACGTGTTAGTGAAAAATTCAGTAAGGGTTTGATCATGACACGACACAGCTGCAACACCCAGCCACAGCAGGGGTCTGGGTAGTGGCTACCTGGGACTCTCGGCCAACGGGAGTCAAGTGCACAGGTCTCCGGACACTCGAGTGTGCGCATGGGCATTTGTTGTGGGGGGAGCCTTATCAGAGACACGCCCCAAAGGAAGTCAAAAGTGAAGAATATTGTCACTGGCAAAGGAAAGGAAAGACGTTAAAGCCTCGTCAGCCTCTGAGGAAACCGGCAGAGGGGGGTTCACTGCAAAGGGTTCAGAACTTCTAGGGCAGGGGCGCTAGGATCATTCGTGTCAGATAAAGAGAAAAACAAAATAGTATAAAATGAAGCGTTGCGCCTGTGCTCTGCCTCAGAAGCAGTCCTTAATTTAGGTTTGCAGGGTTGCTGTTAAATGTAGGGGCACACTCACGAATGCCACTCTGCACGTTTCTGGGGGAAGCAGACTCTTTCTTCTGAGACATACGAAAGCCATGTCACAGCGCTTCCCCATGTCACAGACCAAGGGAAGGGACAGAATGTCCACGTTCACACAGACAGCATGTACGTTTTTAAGTTAATATTTGTGTTGTTTTAACAAAATGGAAGAAGTGTGTAAGTCACTGTGTATTTTTAGTTCTAGGCGTATTATTCTTTTTCACCTTTGCTATGAAGTCAGCGTTCTCTCTTTGCGCATTATCAGTATGACCGACTGGAGTGTTTAAGGAGAAAACTCATCACGTAAGTAAACAAATAAAATAATGAGATATGTGATGTGATATAAAGGCAAACAAGGAACTGAGATTCTTAAAAATAACAGGGTTGAATCAGTAAACATCTTCTCAGGAAAGTGATACTTGGGTTGAGACCTTAACATAAAGGATGTGAGGGGTGAAGAGAAACAATGCAAGGAAGGGGGCAGATGACAAGAACCAACAGAGCCTTTGCAGAGACGTTCAGGCAGCAGGACTGAGGCCCAGAGAGGCTCCCGGCCGGGGTGAGAGTAGCCTGAGCAGTGCAGGGCAGCTGGAACCCAAGCACCAGATCACACTGTCCCGTAGCACAGGGTGAGAAGTTAGGACTGTATTCTAGTTGCAAGGAAAGCCCTTGGGAAATTTTATGTAGAGGAGTGACATGATTAAATTTAGATTTTAGGAGAACTTAATGCTCTTCTGAAAATTAATAGATGAAAGTGAAAGAGGGGAAGTAGCGGCACAAACTTATGAATTGGGAGTCATCCTGGGAAGGGAAGTGCTCCTTCATCGATGCCCAATTCAGGGTCTTGTCTCCTTGCCCTTCCAGCCTCCCTATCTTTTATCTACAGTACAGCATCCTGCTCGTAAGGGCTTATTTAATCTTTCTAAGGATGGAAATTTCCCAGTGCATAATTTTCTTTTGGATAAAGTTAGTCATTAGCCTCAGAGCATCTCTAGGATATGAATGCAACCTCACTTGTTAACATGATGTCTAATTAATTTCTCAAAATCTCTCAGTTTTGGCAACCAAAATTCTCACTGTACATTAGACACCCCTTGCCTTTGGCTGCCCCCATGTCTTTGATGAATTATTACTAGTGCCCAGAGTTCCAATCTTCATCTCTAACTCTCAGAGCTTACTAAAGTATTCTGTATGACCCAAGAAAAAGATCCCTCCTCCTTGGAGTTATCCTGTATTCCAAACCAGAAATAGTTCCTTCCCTCTATGCACTTCTCTTATACTCTCTTCCCCTCTCTCTGAAAGTAAATAAATAAAATCCTAAAAAAAAGGAAAAACTTCCCATTTGATCATATCTTATATGGAAATTTAGAGGAAAAATACCAGATTTTCTCTGACATATTTCAAATATTACATTTAAAAATGTTTGCCCTTTTTTGCAATTATTATAACTAAAACAATGATAGTACATGATGCCATAGATATTTGTATAAAACAGAGACCAGCGTCATGGAACAAATAGAAATGCACTGCTGTAGTGAAGGAGCCTGTGGCCCGGGAATCTGAGATTAATTTATTTCTGAGTAAGTTTCTCCCTCTGCCTTCTCCTACCTTCTGAAATCTGAAAGGAACTCTGCAGCAGTGGTGTCTATGTTTTCTGTCCCTTATGATCACTCAAACTTCACCATCATTAGGCATCAAAATTGTCAGTAAGCTGATTCATACTTTATAGCTCATTGGAATATAGTGTTATTTTTTTTTAATGTGGAAAAGTTTATTTATTTATTTTTATTTTAGTTTATTCAGTACAGTTTCTATCCTTTATTCCCATTCCAGCCCACCCACCCATTCCTCCCCTCCTCCCTCCCCTTTCCAACCCCCCTAGTTTTGTCCATGTGTCCTCTATATTTGTTCTTGTAAACCCTTCCCTTCTCCCCTGAAATTCCCTCCCCTCTCCCTCTGGTCACTGACAACCCGTCCTCCATTTCAGTGTCTTTTGTTATATTTTACTTGATCAAAAAACTATGGTACATTTACACAATGGAATTCTATGCAGCTGAAAGAAAGAAGGAGCTCATACCCTTTGCAACAGCATGGATGGAGCTGGAAAGCATTATGCTAAGTGAAATAAGCCAGGCAGTGAAAGACAAATACCATATGATCTCGCCTTTAACAAGAACCTAAACAACAAAACAAAGAAACAAGTAAAATATAGTGTTATTTTTGATACAAATCAATGAGACCAAATGGAAACATTTGTAAGCCTTTGAGAAAAATGGTTTATTGTCATTGAAATTCTTCTCTGTGATTATGTACAAAGTCAAGATTTTTATGCGTCTGTGTCTAAAGGTATCGCTTTCCATACATACATGCTTTTGGTGAGCTCTCAGTTTTCTCCTCACTGGGACCCTTTACATTTTATCTGGGGTGGGAGCCCTATCAGCCTTTCCTCTTCTCAACTCAGCTTGCTGAAGGCCTCGAAATATCATCAGCAATCCCAGCTGTGGCTTTCTGAACAATACTTTCTTTTGTGGCAGCTGTCAACTCCATTTAATGTAACCAAGTAGGAAAAAAAACTCTAGAAAAATCTAAATCTTCACTGAAAAGCAACACTACCAACCTCCTCACAGGCTACAAGAGAAATATCAACTTAGATAATTTTGAGTTGAAATAAAGTGGGTAAATTTTAATACTCATATAAACAATGTGAACTTAGCTGATATTCACTTATAAATTAAAAGTTTAGAAATCAATTTAAAACAGAATCAAGCATATATAAATCTCTGACTATAATTAAACAATTACTTCTGAATATATTATACAAATAGGGGGCCCTTAAATACTATTTTATCACATTCTCTGTATTACATACTAGATGCTTTACATTCCTAGTTAAACTTGGTTCATCCAAAGCTACTTCAAAGTTATCTTCCATTTACAAATACTGAATTAGTCATAAAATGTCACAAAATCTACATGCAAATGTAAGAGTTTGAAATCAAAACACATGCTATTTTTCTCCTATGCAGAACAAGAAAAGATTCCCCAAAGCCTTTCTCTTGATATTTCCAAATAGGCAGAAAGGAAGAGAATGTTACTGTGGCAATACTAACCTTCACATTGCTCTATAAGCCCCAGTCAAGAAGGCTTATATGAACCTTCATCACACATGAACTCATCACATATTTCCATATTCAAAAACTATATGGTAAAAGTCTTTCAAACTGTCCTAAATGGATCCAAACATTCCAGAATTTAGGATCCAATGTATCCCCTTTCACATTCAAATTAGTAGAATCACAAGCATTCAAACTGCTCCTTAAAAAAAAACACACACTTTTTTTCTGTGTTACAGTGAACTCTGACTAAAGCATCTATTTAATTGGCTTAAAAATGCCATAGGATGTGTTTCAGCTAATAACCAGATAAATCCAAGGGAAAACAAAGTAACCTTTGGTGGCTGGTTTTTTACTTCTTTTAAAAATTTCTTTATATATTTTGCATAATAGCCTTTTATCAGATGCATCTTTCACAGACATTTTCTCCCACACTATGGCTTGTCATCTTATTCCCTGGGCACTGTCTTTCTCAGAGTGCCAGGCATTTTAATGAAGTCCTCTTTATCAATTACTTCTGTCATGAATCTTGCCTTTGGTGTTGTATCTAAACAGTTATCATAATCAGAATCTTCTAGGCTTTTTCCTGTGTCATCTTCTAGAACTTTTACAGTTTTGTAATTAATATTTAGGTCTATGTTCCATTTTGACTTAACTATTGTGAAGGATACAAAGTCTATGTCTAGATTAATTTTTTGCATCCAGATGTTTAGTTATTCCAGAATGATCTATCGAAAAGAACTATTTTCACTCCACTGTGTTGCTTTAGCTCCTTTGCCAAAGATCAGTTGACTGTATTTATGGAGGTCTATTTCTGGGCTCTCTATTCTGTTCCATCGATATGTCTACTTTTTGCCAATGCTACAAAATAATTACTGTAGCTTTATATTAACTCTTGAAGTGAGGGAGTGTCAGTCCTCTAACTTTGTTCTTCTCGTTCAATAGTGTGTTGGCTCTTCTGGATCTTTTTTCTTGCCATATAAACTTAAGAGTCAGTTGCTGAAATCCCTGAAATAACTTGCTGAGATTTCAATTGGGATTGCATCAAATCTATAGATCAAGTTCAGAAGAACTGAGATCTTGACAATACTGAGTCTTCCTGTTCATTAATATGGAGTGCCTCCCCATTTCTTTAGTTCTCCTTTGATTTCATTCATAGTCTTTTATAATAACTTTTATTTTTAAATTTTCTTTAAAAAATTTTTTATGCTCTGTGCCCATTTATTTAAAGAGAGCTTAGACACGAATAGCTACTGCTCAGTGAAAACCCATGGTATAACTTATCTATCATTACTTTTCTCTAAAATTAAGGAAAAGTGATACTTATAAATATATTTTTATTTTAAGTTTCATTTGATACTAAAACACATATTTGTTCATTGTGTAGTGAGTGCTCAGGCTTTATATTCAGATATATATAAGAATCAAAAGCAAAAGAACAAAATAATTATTTTCATTTCATTTTTTAAAGTAAATACAAAGTTTCCAAATTATATAAAGTACAAAAAAATCCACTCTGGTATTCCAATGCTGGTTAAAATATTCTAGGCTCTGCACAACACAATATTAGGGGAGAAAATGAATAGTAAAAATCTTAAGAAGCCATCCTAATATTATTATTTATAAAACATACAAATTCAAGCTTCACTGTCTCCTCAATATTAATTGGGCTCTAGCACTGGAATTGTCAGCTGGTTTAAGTAAAAACTAGATTTCAGGCTAACTGGCATAAACCTAACAATTTCATACTAACAATTTTAGTTACTAGTTTGTGATGATTTCATTCTATGGTAGTCAATCAAACACAAGCGAGTGTTTAAGAATTTGGAATTATCTCCCCAAGGGTTTGCTATGACTTTGGCAAACTCACAGCAGAACTTATAGTAGGTACAGTAGTTACATTCTATAATAAATGTCAACAGTTTCTCAAGATATCTTACATTAAAATAAAAAGATTTCAGCCCTGGCTGGTGTGGCTCAGTGGATTGAGTGCCAGCCTGCAAACCAAAGGGTCAGTGGTTTGATTCCCAGTCAAGGCACATGCCTAAGTTGTGGGCCAGGTCCCCAGTAAGGGGCGCATGAGAGGCAACTACACACTGATGTTTCTCTCCCTCTCTTTCTCCCTCCCTCCTCTCTCTGTAAAAATAAATAAATTATCTTTTAAAAATGCATTGTCTCCTTTAGTTATCACTGCAGAATTGAGTACTATTAGTATTCCAAATTTATAAGTGGGGAAACTAAATTATAGAACATTGAGATACCTAAGTTTCATACCTGTCAGTGGTTAAAATGAATTTACACCAAAGTCTATTTGCTTCTCCAAAGCCCATAATCAAGTTGTGACTTACTCAGGTAATTGTTTTTTTCAAGTATAGAGAGATACACAAAATGATTTTAACACAAAATTTATACCAAATCTTTCATGAGGGGTTTTGTATAATTATTGACTGATAATCATGCAAGAATCTTGCTCATTATTATTCATGAAACTCCCATGCGGACATTCTGAAATGCAGGCACTACTGATCAAGAATTGGAACTAGCAGTCTAATCTGGGAGATTAGACTCTTAGTTCTGCGGCTGACATTGTAGTTTTTGACATTACTGAGTCTTAAATTTTTCATTAGTAATATGGGATAATTTTATCTTTATGTTTGTAGTATATTGGAAAGTGCACTAGCACCAGAATCAAAAGATTTGGTTTTAATTTTAACAGGTGTTAACTAGTTATATGCTTTGGAAATATGATTTCTTTAAGTCTAGTTTTCTTATGCCAGCATAAGAGTTGTGTGTTTTTCAGAATGCATGTTCATTACTCTATGTCAACAGAATAACTTATTTTAATTAATTAAATATCAGCTACTTATCTTGAGTTCCTTCAATATTATAGATTGATCTAAATTAGTATCCAACATTTGTAAAACTAACACTTAGGTGTAAGGTTATAAACTATATGGTGTATAGCTGAACAAATAATGTTCTCCAAGGTAAAAAAAAAAACTTGACAGATTTTGTAAGAAAACATTTCTTACCATACTGTTCTTTTTACAAAAAAAAATTCAAATTTTATGGGCGCCTGTCTTTAGGAATACTACCAAGAAAGGAAAAGAATTCATTAGCATGGTATTTACTTTCTTGTCTCCTTGCACATCGCAATGGCCCTCCCCACTCCATCATTCTATCATCGCCTTGACAGTCTCCAAGCAATATTTCATCCTTTCCTTCATCGCCATCCTTATTTCGTACATTCCTTGAAGAAGTAAAAACAACTCTCTCCTCTCAATCACAACCACAAATAAATTTAAAACCCCTAAACATATACAGAGCAGAACGTGCTCAAGTTCTCTCCATAACATCCTGTATTTCTGTGAAGTTCCTTTTCACTTGTTAAATGTGGGACCATTGGATCCAACCTATTGTATGATATGATTCTATACAATGCATTATTCACCTTCTGTTCTCAGTGCATGTGATACTCTCCAACCAGTGAAGAAACATTAAACTGTATAAGGATGGTCCAATCAGTCTTTCCAGGTCGGCAACGCACTCCTCAGAGGGCTGGGCAAAATATCATGGTGGCTAGGATGAAGACATAGTTTGGACACAATCTTTAAGATTTGCAAGTATGAAATTCAGTTTAATGTGTTTAATGTATCTCCTGACTACTTCCAAGTTTTCTCTATATGTTCTATGGCTTATTTATTGTCCAGACATTTTTTTAAAAGAATATTATCCTTTTTCAACTTTTTCATGAATATTATCTGCTACATAAGTCAAATATCTTGATTTGACCTTAAAAAATAAAACAAGACCCCCTTTAACAAATCCCATTTTTAAATCTATTTTAAATGATCTGTCATCCAATCTAACATTTTAGTTAATTTTATGTTGGCATTTACACAGATTCAAAAGTACGTTTTGAGAGCAATTTTAAAATGTTGGGAGTGGACACTGTGCAGTTTGAAAACACGCTTTGTGAACTTCTTTTATCCAGAGAAAACTGTACTAATTTGTGGAAAGAGCTACATTGTAATAACATTTATGTGGTCCCCACGCCATTGCAGAAAAGGGGCCCTTGCCTTCCTTATTCATATTTGCAATCTTCTCTCCCCTCACCCAACACACACACAAAATGAGATTGGTAGAAATTAAGTTTCCTCAAAGAAGGGAATATTGGACCTATGACTCCAACTACTCTATTAAATCTTTTTTCTGGGCTGCCAATAACCAAATTCTCCTCAATTTTAGTCAATGCATACATGTAGGTTAGTTAGCTAATTCATTATATAAAGCAAGACAGAAAGGAGCCTTTTGAAGCAGTCTGACAAATTTTTATATTACAGTCTATGATATTCCGTAACATGACTGGAGAAAAGAGCATTTGTATACTTATGATAAAGATTTATTGGACTGAGTAACAATTGCATGAATAAGATCAGAACAAATGGCCTGTAATATTCTGTCTCATTTAAAAAGAGAGAGCTAAGCATTTCAGCAAAATTGCCTAAAACATATAAAGATGTTCTTTGGTCCTGTATAATATAAAAATGATCGCAATGTTTTCAATATGAAAGTCCAGAAAAAAGTGAATTCCAGCAGCCTAGAAATTGGTGACACTGGACTTTAAGAAGTACAGCATTATTAGATTCCTTCATTTCACTGCAAGTCTTCATTAGTAATACTCTGTAAAAATGAATATGGAAGGATCCACAGGTATGCTCAGTAAATGTGAAAACCTTAATAAGAAGAAATGGAGGCATCTATCCTGTAAGTCTCTGCACAATGTCTCCAACTAGGCCAATTTTCTCATTACAATTCTATTCTTTACAACCTATTATAGTCACTTAGATAATTGTTATCAAAGCAGGCCTCTTGATTGATTTATCTGGTAGAGTGGTCCTTATCTTCTTTTGGAAACATGGTACTTCATATTTTAACTTTTCTCAAGGACCCTAATTGTCAGCAATTTTTCACTAAATCATCTGCAAAGGACACCATAAAAAAGACTACAAAGAGAAATTCTAGGAAGATTAGGCATTCTAATTAGCCATTCACTTTTTCTTTCAGTGGCAACATTGCTAGGGCATGTGGCTTCCAAATATCTTAGAGTCTGATGTCCTCAGTGTCAGGATACTTACTCCAAGATGAGGAAAAACAAACACTTAACACATTAATATGCTGAAACATTTTCTAGGAAACAATTTATCTCAATTTCTGCCTAAATATCTCACTTCATCATCTAAATATCACATTGTGAATTGACACCATTAAATGCTTGTTGAAAAATATAGAAAATTGTTTCCTTTGCTTCCTCATCTGCTAACCTTTTCACATATTAAAGGGTTTTGCTTAGTTTTACTGAATTTATTTTTCTCCACTCACTTTGGCAGTAACTGAATAACCATCAGTGGATCTATTATTAGTGTTTTTCTAATTGATACTCAGTTGTGCATTTAGGTTTATAAAATAATTCTCTCCTTGTGTTTCCAAAGGTAAGTCATATTTCTCCACAAACTCCAAAGGATATTTATTGCAGAGTTATGTAGAAAGAATATTTTGTTTTCTTGTTATATCAATAACTTGAGAACTAAAAATATAATCCATTGCATAGGTAAAGATAGCTTGGTTTATACGCAATTGTTTTCTGAGAATACAGTGCATCTCCTGTAAGTTCCCTGATGGCCACCAGCCTCTCAATCTGGGTGGGTTGCATTCCACTGCCGATGTACTTAAGGTTTGTTTTAATTCACATGTCACCATTACGGATGTTGGTTTTCCAGTGTTTCAGTCTTGGAGACCCAACAAATCCACAGCCAATGAAAACTCATTCTTTTAGTTTCGTGCCCAAAATATATCAGCATGTAACTTAAAAAGATCATACTTTTTATTGCAATATCAGATGGGCTAAGTTTGTTACCTCCCAGCAGATTAACCTCCAAGTCTGTACCAATTCATTAAACATGCACATCAGTCACAGGCTGTGGTATAATTTATTGCAATTAAGCACTTCTGTGTTGGGGAACCAAAATGAGATGGCCCATTATCAGTGCTGGTAATGGTTTTCTGAACAGTCGCCAGTTCACTCACCCCACCCACCCTTCAATAATAAAATAATTTTGACAAAGGGCCCATGTTTCAACATTTTTAATAAAAACAAAATAGAAAAACCATCAGTAACCGAGCAGTAAAGTTTCCTCTCTCTTTCTTCCCTGCCAAAACTAACAGAAAAGAAAATGTCAGTCTGGCTTCTTGCCAAAAAAAGAGGAAATTGAATGGTCTCGGTTCTTATTCTTTGACTAGTAGCATTGTGTACGCAGAATGCTTGGCTCTTGGGCTCCTTTTGACAGAACTGAAACACAGATAAGAAGTTTTGAGGACTACATTCTGCAATTTATAGACCTTGATTCTGTTTAAGATCTTTCAATACCACATAACAAATCAATGTGATTTAGAAAACAACGTTGTTTCTGCCATTGACATAAGCCATATGTGAACTGCTAAGCTACTATGCAAGCCACAGCAATAAATTCCGGTCACTTGCCGGAGATTCCTTAATATTTGGGGCCTTGAAATAATTCAAACCATTATCATCTTGAATGATGTCTCACTAAACTGCTGCCTGGTAATGAACGCTAAAAGCAGATAGAGTTGTTCTTAAATAAATTTCCCAGGTAATTCATTCAGAATAATAGGACAGGAAGCTCTGTTTGAATTACAGATTTTGCTATATCAAAATCATTAAATGTCCCTTTCCCAGACACTAGGAGTGTAATCTATGCGTTCAAATATGTGACACAGACAATGTTTGATCCAGAGAGTAGAGCTATTAATTACAAAAAACCCTAAAATAAGTGTGTCTTGCTGCAGAAAATAAACTGTGTTCTTGCTACTCTCTTAAACTTAGTCTGAATGTCTCACCGAGGAGCCAGAATGCTCATCATTTTTGTAGGAAATAGCTGAAGTAGTGTATGCAGCGAAAAGAACAGATAAAATAGTAAGTTTTTCCAAATGTTGAAAATTTTTACACTGTTATCCTCTATTTACAGTGGATTCCTTAGTCAGTCTGAATCTAATCTCACACAAAATCTACATTATTAAGAACTCCTTTCAGATTTAGTCAATTATTCTGTTTCAAGTATGTATACATTTAATAACTAAGCTAGTTAGAATCAGAGAGTATTTTTTAAACATCAAATTTACAATACTATTGAGCTTCACTTGTAATTATAGGGGGAAACATTTATCTGACGAATAAAATGAGATTAGATTAATATGTCAAAAACAAGTTTCCAAACAGTACTCAGGGGCTATAGTCTCAAAATCAATTTTTAATGATCTTCTAGCCTCTCTGTATTTCCTCTCCTCTCTTTTTTATCTATAACTAATCTATTATTTTATGTTTCCACAGACAGCCATTCAATTCCCTAGCCAATTTCTAAAATCAGTTCAAATCCTCCTTTGTAATAAGTACATGATATATTTAATTGCTTTTTATAAATTATTTTAATGCCCCAAGTTTCAGAAATGTTGCATTTGAAACACATATCCAATTAATCTTAATAATTATGTTATATATTAATTACGTTAATTCTTAAGCTATGCAAATTAATTATCAGTTTTAAAGCATTTTCATTCTTCAAAATTAAACATTTTGAGATGATTGGATATTTTAAAATATCTGCTTTATTTTAAATGATATCACATGAAAACTATAAAGGAGATCTTGGATTCTTGGTGTGAAAAGTAAATATTTTTTAAAGTTAATCCTATGAAATGCAAAATAATTACTGAACTAGGATTTTAAATTAGCATCTATTCTTATCTCAAAACGATTTTTCAAATTTAAGAAATGCACAGAAATGCAATTCAAAAATATCTTTTGTATAAGTTTGAAAATAATAGAAACAAAGTTAAATATTTTTCTACTAAACACATAACATAAAAATGTATAATATGTTATACATATATTTAAACTTGTATATAATAACTTGTATCAGAACTAAGAGAGCGACGTAAAAGTCTAAGATGTAGATCACTGGATAAAAATATTTATAACATAATTAGGAAAATATACAAAATAGTCATTAAGAAACATGGTGAAACTGATCATAGTGGGAAACTGTTAACGTTTGCTATGAACTGAATTTGTTAAAGAGTAAATATACTCAAAAGAAAAGAATTTGACTGTCGACGGTGGGGCAGTTTCGTGGAGTGGAATGTGCAGAAAAAGAACAAAAGGGTGGAAGGTTCAACACAGAAGCGGAAGGGAAAGAAGCCAGCAGAGTAGTCATTAAGGTGAAAACCAGGTCAAGTCACCAATAAAGAGCAGCTGAAATGAAGCCTGAGTGTGAAGTAATTGTTTTCTAATTATAAATATGCTTGGCTAGGATGTAGTGAGTGAATTGCCAGGGAAAGGCTAACATTAATTTTGGTGGATGTGTTATAATATGGAATAGTCTTGAGGAGTTTAGAAAGCCAATCTTTATTACAGTGTAAGGTGTATAACACAACCAATTAAAAATGAGGAAGTGGCACGTGATGGCTGTGACGTATCATCCTGTTTTAAAATGATTGGTCCTATGTTAATGTTGGGTTTGGGAATCAAAGAGGAAATTGGAAACCATGCTTGGTTCGTGTCTACCCTGGAGAAAAAAATTAAAGGGTGCTGAAGTTAGTATCATGGGAATCTCTGCACTGAATAGGATGTAGGTCACAAAACTATAACAAAAGGATTAAGTATAACCTTAATACATGGCTACAGTTTAAGGTCAGTTCTCTAAGGATAGGTAGTGATTATATGCCTTCTTTCATATATACTCCACAGGATTATTTTAAATGAGATACAACTACAGGCTGAGAGATTACATTACAATAAAGTAAACACAATCCTATGATTAGGCAGGGCCTTGCATAACATTGACATTTACCCATGTATGCGTCTGGAAACAGAAAGAGAGTTGAGTTTCCTGAACTCCATTTTCTAACCCTATCTAACTGTTTCCTAAGCATGACAGTAATGCAATAACCCTAAGAGAACAGTACTTGCAAGACCTGCTTCAGAGCTGGGAAAGGGGCTGACATCATAAACTGGCTGCAGGGAATGTGAACTTGGCTGAACTGGTATGTCTGGCATTCAGCTGGCAGGTGGGAAGAGGACTTCCCAGAAGAGAAAAACAGGGCAGAGAAAACTAAATAGGTGCTTACTTATCTTCCTTCCCTCCTTCCCTCCTTCCTCCCTTCCTCCCTTCCTCCCTTCCTCCCTTCCTCCCTTCCTCCCTTCCTCCCTTCCTTCCTTCCTTCCCTCCACTTCTGGAAAATGAAGTCCCTATCAATTCCAAGAAATTGTGAGGAAAGGACTTGCGGCTACTAATATTAAAGCCCCCCAATTCTCCCCTGACCCTTCAGTCTACTTTAATCGAACAGACGGATATTTTTTCACATGATCAAGTAAGGAAACGTGACTAATACCAATTTCATTACGGTTTTACCTTTAATTGAATTTTGACGTATCTTTAGCATACGTGAGACAAGGTGGAGAGAGCATCTGTTTCCATACCCCTGTAACCAGCTGGGTGTCTCAGGATTTCCTAGTCTATAAGTTACTTCACAGAAGTTCAGGCCAAGGACACCAGGGTGGATCTGTGGTCTTTGCAACATCCATGAAATCGCTAATATACTGCAGCACCACTGAGATCTCAGAAACTAAACGGTGTGGAACTCAATTTATCTGCCTCAGAGGGATTAAGAGTGGAGTTCAGTCTGCCAGGATTCAGGCCTCTGGTTCCGTGGAGTCTAGGTACTAAAGACCTGGGGCCGAACTGTCCCCCCAGCTATAATTATGCAAGCTGTGTATGGCAGAAAAATGCTATAATTAAAGTCACAAAATGTTTTTCGTCATAATTTTCTTTTATTGGTATATAACTTTGTGGGGAAAGAAAGGCTCTGGTTTGTCTGACATTTTCTTCTCTGGCATTACACATTTCCTTAAAAAGATCTGGGTAAATAGTAGGTCAGCTTCTTTGGCAC
>CM052549.1:16107309-16130283 GCA_028533065.1 Trachops cirrhosus
CAGCTATAATTATGCAAGCTGTGTATGGCAGAAAAATGCTATAATTAAAGTCACAAAATGTTTTTCGTCATAATTTTCTTTTATTGGTATATAACTTTGTGGGGAAAGAAAGGCTCTGGTTTGTCTGACATTTTCTTCTCTGGCATTACACATTTCCTTAAAAAGATCTGGGTAAATAGTAGGTCAGCTTCTTTGGCACTAAGAATGTATAAAAAAATTACAAAATAATTAGAAGAATATATTTTTATTTTCAGGTTGAACTTTGTATCACCAAAGCGTTTCACAATTCCAGTTCAAAATATTTCCCTTTCTTAGGTAAGTTGCCTTGAACAGTCACCACAAAGTTTCCTTGTTATTAGGTTATTTTAACTTAAAAAATGGTATTTAATTATTTTAAAAGAAAATGTGGAAGGAAATAAGTAACTCATAAACTATTAAGCTGAAAACTTTCCTCCAGAGAAGCATTCATCTCTGCATTCTGTAAATTCTGTATGTGTGTGTTTCCTTTTGGGGTTTTATTATAATTCTCTGGTACCAAAGTTGATGCCTGAAGGGTCATTGTTTCCCTTGTGGCACCTGGAACAACACCCTGCCCATGGTAGGTCCTCAACAAGTGTTGTTGATCCCCCAAATCCAGGAAGATAGCCTGCTGTCCTGAAATTGCTTATCAGCTTGAGTTAACTGCCATTTTAATAAACTACATAGCACTCATGGATCTGAAAATGTAAACTTATGTTAAAATGGGAAATATAATGCTGGGATATTTTTCATCAATTTTGTATGCAGAAATCAAGCAAATAAAACAATTAATTAAAAAGAAAAATTGTAACATTTCATATAACTGTAAATAACGGTTTGTCATTTGTATCAATGGAAGAACACAGACTGTTGAGCAACCCAAGCGCACAGGTCCTCTTAGGGAAGCTTGGAGGAAAGCTTTGAATCAAGGGATTGTGTTTTTATACCGACATTTGACCGACGTGGATTCTGCTCCTCTGCGGACCTGCTCCGCGGGACATAATAATGTCCTACTATAACAACACCACACAGGAGGCTCAATAAAGTTCGGTTTCTTCAACCTTTTTTCCTTCACACTGCATCCCATACTGCGAGCATAACATTGTGGAACAGATTCACGTAAAATTTCCCTCTTTCACTCTTCCCCCAAAGAATTGCAAGTGGTTTGGTTTTCAAGTTTTAAAAACCTTTGGTTAAAATCTAAGGCAGAAATGACAATAAAAATGCTAATCAAACACATGATATACAGCGCGTAATTTTTCTTGAGGAGTCCCATAGTGAATATCAGTGGTTAGCTGGGATGGGAACGTGGGTATTGATCCCAGGTAATAAGAGATAAGAGTGTTGTGGCCTAGACTTGCATGTTCACTGAAGTGAATTTTTTTCCAGACCTTGTTTTGGAAAGAGCATTTTACAATCTTACATCAAATTTAAAAAAAATCTTAAATCTTATACTTATTATTAGTGAAGTTTATAATCATAGAAGTTGTATGCAATTAAAAATATTTTTCTTAATAAAATTAAACTATACTCAAAAGCTCTTGGCAGCCCCTCAAATATAACAAAGAGACTTGGTTCGTTTTAATGTGCTCATAAAAATAGAAATTTAATTAAACCCATAGAAATATGAACACATTTTAAATTTAATATTTCAACTTGTGCTATGTAGACC
The DNA here is from genome assembly GCA_028533065.1 of Trachops cirrhosus. Taxonomy (NCBI): domain Eukaryota; kingdom Metazoa; phylum Chordata; class Mammalia; order Chiroptera; family Phyllostomidae; genus Trachops; species Trachops cirrhosus. The sequence continues at coordinate 16,109,000 of CM052549.1, forward strand.
AGTATGACACAGACATGCAATATGGGATCAGAATGAACTAACAGAGCGAGAGTACAAATATTAAGAAGACAGATGACATTTCTGTTCAGTTCTTCTCTCCACTCTCAGTAATAGAACCATGGCAAGTTATAGATTAGCTCTCTACAAATTATCTATGAAACAAATAAATACTCTACAAACGTAGTCATAGGATTTTCACTTGGAAGAAAGAATAAGATGAAGGAAGTTAAAACTGGCAAGCCCCTCTCCCAATATTAAATTATTCTGTTAGTCACTAAAGCCAGTCTGTGACATCGTGAACTAATCTGTATTTGAGAGAGAGAGAGAATTAATGATGTTGGGTTGATTGTGACCCAATCACAACCTTTCAACCTTATCTCACGGACAGAGAAGACGTTACTCACTTTGGAATACATTGTTCTCCTCTCAATACACACACACACACACACACACACACACTCCTACACACACGCTGGCTGTAATGTCAATCACCTTATGAAATAAACAAATTTTAAAAATTCTATAGGTAGTCAATACTCCCTACAGAAACTTCTCGATTTCTCTGCTTTCCTCTCTAGCATACCTGCCTATACCCACTCTCCAGTTCCTCACCTTCCAACCTTATTTAACCAACTCCAGTCAGATGTTTATGCCTACATCTTCACAGAAAGCATTCTCTGAAAGATCTCCCTTGATGTTCTTCATATCAACGAACCTGGTCAAATCTTAATGTTCATGTTACCTGATCCCTCAGCAGCACTGACACCGATGATCAGCCCACATTTTGAAACACTTTTGTTTCCGAGGGCTCACACTTCCCTGGTTTTCTTCCTACCTCCATGGTCCCTCCTTCTCAATCTGACATACAGGCCTTTCTTCACTGGGGAAAACTGTCCAACATCAAGTGGTAACACTCCGCTGAATAAACAAGTCCTCCCTACCTCACTTACGGACACTCACTACACTGGCCTTTTCGCTCCTGCTTAAACTGGCAGAGTTTACTCTGGCCGCAGAACATTTGCATTTGCTCTTCTCTCTGTCTACAACACTGGTCTTAGAGTAGACCCGTGACTCATTCCCTTGCTCCATGCGTATGTCTACTCAAATATCATCACGAGGGCGTAGAGATCTGTTCTGAACTTTTTATGATGTAGCCTTTTTCTTCAGTCAGTGCTAGACCCCGAGCCTGATTCATTTTCTTCATTACATATATAAATATATATTTCATTGTATATATGACATGTCATATATTCATTCACCGATTTATTATCCCTCTCCTATACTAGAATGGAAGATCTACATTAGGAACTCTATCCTTTTTGTTCACCACCATGTAGTGGTGCCTAGAACAGTGTGTGCCATATTGTAGAGCTCAGTACATATTTGTTGAATGAATGAATGGAGAATAGCGCCACATCTAAAATATAGTATTAGTGTATTCCATGTTTTGGTTTGCCACTACCCCACCTTGATTTACACATTCAGTATAAATGTTTTAACATCTACCACCTACCATGGCAATTTTCTGAGCAAGGAACTGGGTGTGTATGTGTGTGTGTGTGTGTTTAGTGCCTGTCACATACACACGTGTGTATGCATGAAGTCAGGAAAAGAGGAGTATCCCAACCTTACAGCCCTCAAGGAACTTACAAGTTGTATGTGTAAAATTTAACTACAACACAAAGCAATATATAATAAAAGCCACAGATATATTTATTTGTTCATTCATTTAATGAATATTTGTTGAGCATCTCCAAAGTGCCTGAACTAAGGAAGACAGCAAACAGTGGGAGGAAATGAAAAAAAAAACCTGCAGGAAAAGTGGCAGTATTCTAGATATACACATATTTAAAACTTGTGTGAATGGCAGGTTGAAGTTGACTTAAGAGAGTTAATAATAGACAAGATAAGAAGGAAGATTTTACTGCATTATAAAAAAGAGTAAGGAATAAAAACATAATGAGTGACATTTCTAAGCCAAAGCACCTGAAAAAGTGCAGGCAGTGAAATATCCCATGTAAAGAAGCTTTTGCCTCAGTCACTCCCTAGAGAAGAAAGATATTTTTGTTCTGAATGCACAGTATAGCAAAGACACAGGCTCCAGAAAATTTATTTTAGGCATGAGGGGAAAGAGCCAAATACCAAGAAAAATATGTTCCAGACTATGATGATCAGATCAAATCATAGTTTTATGAAATACTATGTGGGAGCATCCTGCACGGCTTTTCATCCTCAATTTTTAAAGGCCGAACTGGCCAAGTTTTCACATGGAATTTTTGCCTGGTTTTGAGTCTATAATGCTTGATATTATAGAATTGTCAAAAGATGTTAACTTCAATTTTTGGCCATTTACATTCTTAGGCATTTTAAGAATCACTCGGTGAGAATATTTGACATTAACTTTGAAAACCTCTCCACTTTAAGGAAAGTGTTAGCTATTTTAGAAATCCACATGGCTTATTATTCATGGCTGTAACAGAAATGCTGTCCCCAGCATATTTTTCTTAAGGAATATTTGTTTGTAAGATGAATTGGCTGGGTTGGTTGGGTTGGTTGATTGGTCGGTTGATTGAAGTGCTAAATAAGTTTCCTATCAAGGCTATGACATGGGTCTGAAGATCTTACATCATATTTGTGTTTAAAAGTAAATATGCAGACAATCATCAAGAGAAAGGAACAGTTCAGATTAATCAAAACATTCATAGGGGGAAATGTAAGGAAATGGCGTGTCCCCTTTTTCAAGTCCATGGACAAATTTAATGTCTGTTATTAAACTCTAAGAGATTACTCAATTTGGGCTTTGGCTCTTCCTAATTCTCCTGAGCACGGGTGTAGTTGTGTCCTTTCGCCGTGATCTCTGCTGTCTTTGTGCTGTCTCAGAACAACCCATCCTATTCATTCACAACAAAAAGAACAGCGCTTCTCTGCGGCTGGAAAGGTTTAGGAAGGGCTGGTCCTAACAGACACAGAGAGTGGGCTCAGGAGCAGAACACCTATAAATTCACATTTTATTAGCCTGGTTCACATCCTGCTCAACTCTTTTCTCACCCTGCAAGAGAAAATCCCTGTTTACATGGACAATCTCTGTGGGATGCTGGAGAAGTATGAATTGTGCTCTATGAAAACAACTAGAGTCACATGTGGGGAAAGTAAGCTTCATATGGCCTGCGAGGGCTGTATGTCTCCCAGTCTATATTCCTCTGAAGAGATCTGCCATCCTCGGTCCAGTGAACTCAAATAGAAACCTCCTGTGAGTACCAATTACTTAAAAAACTTCCACAGTTAATATACCAATAAAGCTGACAGTTGAGTATGGCTGACATTCTTATTTTAAAAGTGAAAATGGACTAGTCTGACTAGAGGATGAAGGTAGCTCTATATTCTTAATGTACCTGGGCCTTTGAAACTTAGTCACTGAGTGCTTTTTTAAAATACCTGTTTTGTCATATAACAAACATTCCTATTCAGATGAATTCTATTCAGTAGGAGACTGACATTATATGACCTTTCAAAGTGACCTAATGCAAAAATAAAGGTAATGCCAAAAAGAAGCACAGATGTCAAAATGATCTATCTGAACTGTTACCTGGGATAAAGATTCTTAGACTGAGATACAAATATGTGAGGTTTCTAAAGAAGCCTAGGATGGAATTCAAGTAAGACAGCACAAATATATGATGCAACTCTATCTTTAGTTGCTTAACTTCCTATTTCAGGTAAATGGTTTTGTTTGAACCATTCTACAAACACAGGAGAAGCCTTGAGAACAGCATCACGTGGAGGCAGGAGAAAGAAATCTGAAGATGGTTTAAACGTATTTTTCTGGAGTCTGTTTTGAAGAGCTTTAATGAAAATGGTAGGCAGTCACCTTACAGGGTTAATTATATTTGTTGTGACTTCAAGGCAAGGGGTTTAGAGTATTTTACTTCATTAAATCTCTTCTAGCTCTTAGTATTCTATTTATTTTATTAATGAATATATAGCCTGCCTTGTTCCCCAAAGCATTTGCGGTTGCTTATAAAAATCCATATGGTAAAATAAAACTTTTTAAATTAGGGAAATCAGGGAATAGAGAAAATGAGGCTCATATATTATGAAGAGGCCAGACAGTAAGGACTCAGAAATAAATGTGTACATTTCTGCAAAAGAATTAAAGTTGGGCCATAAATTCAGTTCTGAGTCCTCTCTCAGACAAACTGAAGTGAGAAATATGGCCAGTTATAAAATTATCATTGTGCATAAGATAAAAACACACCAGCTGTTCCAGAGAAACACACATTTTCCTTATTTAAAGCCTGCATAAAATTTGCCCACAGTTGCTCATAGAGGGGACACTGAGGAACTTTGGGGATGTCACCCTCAATAACACTCCTATATCATATAGAAGCTCCATACTGTGGCTGCCCCACCACGCTCAACTGGGAATTCATGCCAAAACACAATATAATAAATGCAGTTCAAAAGGATTGCCAAAACCACACGCTCTATGCACACAGCTTTGTGATTGCCTAACTTTATCCAGGGATACAAGTTTTTATGCTATTTAGCTGACTAGGTGGACTGCTCCAGGCAATCTTTTTAAATATTACTTCTCACCAGCCAAGTTTTGGTGAGAGTTGGGTCACCAAGGTTATACTCTCTGCCAGCACCCTGGAGTGTAGGGATTGCACATGGCTAATCCTGATTGACACTTTGTCCAATCCATTTCCAAAATCACTTCTGTTAGAAACCCACAAGATACTAGTCTAAATCATTTCCCACTCCAACTCTACTGAAAAGTGACAAAGGCAATATCTTCAGGTCGGGTCAAGATTATGTTAGAAAACAATTCTGGTTGGAGTACAAACACAGACGTTATAAGACAGTGCACAGACATTAGAATTCAAACTCTTCGAAAGCTGTATCTTTGTCCACTTTCTGTACTGCTGTCTCCTCAGTGACTAGAAATAGTGCCTGGCATACAGCTGATACTCAGCAAGTCTTGTTTTTTTGGTAATGTAATTGGCTAGATAAACGATAATGGATAATGTTCCTAAGAATCAGTAGTGATTAATAATGAAACTGATATTTTATGATTCATGAAGCATATCTTTCCATTTAATAAATAGCATATGCAACATCTTCTTTGTCTATAGATAATGTTTTATGAATATCTGGGCTCTAGGTTGCCTTATGTTAACTTGGCTATCACCTAGGGACCCACGATCCATAGGTTGGGAGGCACGTGATAACAGCTTCGCTTTTATTAGTTTGAGCTTGAAATTTGTCTCAGAGGATATTTCAAATTGCCCACCAAGGTTGTAAAAAAGTGGTGCGCTTAAGTGCATGGGGTATGAACTCTGCGGAGCTACATTTCATTCAAGGCTCCACCATGGTCTAGATGAATGCCTTAGGAAGTGCTCTTTGTTTCTCTCAGTCTCTGGACAGAGCATAATCCTGTCTGCATCATCTAAGTGTTGTGAAGACAAGTAAAATAATATATGTAAAGAGTTTCATTTGAAGGGTTTACAGGAACAAATATAAAGGACACATGGACAAAACTAGGAGGGCTGGAAAGGGGAGGGAGGAGGAGAGGAATGGGTGGGTGGGCTGGAATGGGAATAAAGGATAGAAACTGTACTGAATAAACTAAAATAAAAAATTTTTTTTAAAAAAAGAGTTTCATTTGTACAGGAACTCTGTAAAGTTCTTCTTTCCAAAAGATACTGGTTGGATAATTTAAATTAATTCTTGAGATCACTCTCAGTTCCTTACAAGAAATCCATTTCATTAGCATATTTTTCTCTTCCCTGAAACAAGAGGACCTGCAGCAACAACATTTGAAACTATTATCTGATCTGCCAGACCATTTTTTAACTCTTTCTCTTGAAGCATCATTAAGACTCAAGTTCTAAATAAATTTAATAGCTGCATTTTTCATATGATGCATATAAAGCTCATCCTATAAGCAATGCCTCAAACTTGGGATGTGAAAAGCTAAGGAAGGTTAAAAAAAGATGCTAATAATTTTCTATAGTTGTCATATTTCTCCACAGATACTATATACTTAGTGACCTACTTCCATAGCAGACCAGAAGGACAAAGACCAGCTCTGACAATTCCCTAATGAAACACTGCTGATTAATACAATATGAGTGAATGAGCATTGCTTTAATATTTTTACTCAGTATTTTGTTTAGGGTTATCCAAAAGAAAATCTAAATAATCAATGACCCTTTTGCATATCTGTTAACAGGAATTATAGGAACCTCTTTCAGCTTTTCCCTTTTTTGCAGGACAAGGCAATAATCTCTTTATTGTCATTACTGACATTAATGCAAATATTTGTGACAAGTGGAAAATCTTCTTGTAATTACATTTTGTTTGTACTTTAATGTCTGTGCTCTAAAGAAAATCCCTGTTAACAGATTTGAAATTGTGATAACATTTTCTTCCTATGTTGTTAAAAAATTATAATCTGTTTTCCTTCCCAGACAGCACTCAAAATAGCTGTATGATTTAAGACAACTGGAAAATATATCTTTTTTTTTTGGTTTGGGCGAATTGTTCTTAAATATCAACTTAGAGTTTCAATAGCATGGAGAAGACAAGCGCACCTAGTATAATAACTAGATTTAGAAATTAAAGTTTCAGCAAATGTTACAGTTTAGAAACGGCTGACTTTTTAGAGGTGGATGGGGACTGGGGAGTGGGGTACATTAAAATGGAGTTCCTATGTGCTTTTAGACCTATAGCCTTTGTTAATTAAATTATGACTTTAAAATTTTTTATTAGATTTATTGGGGTTACATTATATAATTATATAGTTAATAAAATTATATAGGTTTCAAGTGTAAAATTCTAGAATACATCATCTGTGTACTATACTGTGTGTCCACTATCCAAAGTCAAATCTCCTTCCATCACCACCTTGCCCCTTCGCTACCTGCCTACTACCCCAGCCATTCCCTCCAGTAACCACCATATAGTTGTCTGTGTTTATGAGTATTTTGTGTTTGTTTTCACTTGTTCATTTGTTGCCATCAGTTTTATATCCCGATTTAAGTGAAATCATATGGTTCTTCTTCTATCTGACTTACTTCACTAAGCATGATATTCTTAACATCCATCCATTTTAAATAAGATACAAATAAACCCTGAAAATAATCTCATTGAATTCAACTTCTCCATTTTTGGTTTTGACTACTTTACTTAAACAGGAATAGTCTATTTTAGCTTGATTCTGAAATAACATATATATATATGTATAACTAACAATATATTTGTGAAAATAAAATTTCAGCTTCTTGAGTTGATTGCCTTTGGGCCAACCATGTATGATATCAAATTCCTTCATAGGAAGACTGAGTTCAAGACAGCTAAATGTCGGCTTTTAAAATCCTTATATTTGTTATTCTCAAATACCTATTTTGAGCTTTTTAGTGCTTTTGATGTTTTTAAAAGGAGCCTCTCAAATAAAACCACTTTTCTTCAATTCCAGCCAAATAACTGACTGCATTGAAAAGCAGGATTATAGTATGTAAAACATTTATAGAAAAAATCTGTTGTCCCCTCTGCACTAACCAACACTTACAAAACATAGACGTGATCATAAAAAGTGCTGCCAAAACAACTAAAGCCATAGCAGTTTCATAAACTTTAGTCTTCATTGAGTATTGCTCACCAAGCCAAACACTCATTTCTCAGGATATATCGCTTGGCAAGTGCTCACACCAATGGGGATGGTAGTGGATGCATTCCTGCACTCAAAACTGGAGAGGGGAGATCATTCATTGCATTGGGGAAGGGGGAAAACCCTTAGAAACTGAGGCTTTCATTTAACAAATGGAAGGGATGGTCTCAGAGAAAGTAGACTTAATCAAGGAATTAAGCTAGTTTGCCATTACACTAGAACAACAAGTTATTTAAGGCTCTTAGTCAACAGCCAATCAAATAGTCTTTCTCTCATTCTTTTCCACATAGGGATCTCATTCTGGAACACGTTTATTCCTATCTGTTTTACATCTGTGTGTATGGAGAATCCATATTGCCCAGATGGAAATCAAATTGATTTTTTTCCTAAGTATTGGCAATTCTTTCTTCTACTGCATCTGTAAAACTGGATCCTGGCCCCTGAAGTGATAAGCTATCAACTCACTGTGGACGTCAGGAAAAAGAATCTCTAGAACATTTGATGAAAGGAGGATTTATAGTTTATCAGAAGCCACTTAAATGGCCAAGTGGTAGGATAGTTCAGAGACTTCTGGTTTTCATTACTAGATGAAGTTATAAAACTTGCTCCCATTTCAAAGATGAATTGCCTATTTGTAATCCTTAAACAAACAAAAATAACCTTAAAAAACTCAGAGGCTCACCAGACTTCAAGTGGACCTGTTTGGGTTATTAGCACTTTAGGCTACAGATGTTTTCCTTCGATGAAGACAGAATACGAACATCCGTGGGGGTTTTGATGGAGATGAAGGTAAAACAAGAGCCGGCATGGTGTTCGTCACAAACATGAGGCAAACTGATTTTGCCACTACAGTTAATAATTAATTTATCAAAGAAATCTTACATGTACTCACCACTAATTCTTTACTCTCCTAACTCTTATTCTAGGCATTTAGTGATTCCCTTTAGAAAGCAACAATTTAAATCCCCAGTCAGCTAAGGCCATCAGAGAGAGAGACTGAGCCATCTCAAAGAAAGAGAGCTACGTGCCCCCAACCAGTTCTCTGCAATCAGAAATCCCAGCCCCTAAATCATCAAACTGAATGATGATCGAAGCCCAGAGACTCCTTTCTGGTACTACGTACTTCTTCCCTGGGGCTTTCAGGGAATACTTTCCAGGGCAAGGAGATCATATTAAGCAGTTATTCAGCCTCCCCTGGTGCTGTCAAGAACTCAGTTTCTCTGAAACGCTTTACTGCCCCTCCCCCCACACACATACGTCTTGGTTGTTAGCCTTTAGCAAACTGAGAAAAAAATGGGACAAGCGGCATTCAGTGAATTCCAATGGCAGAAAATGAATCTCTGAGTGGCAGAATGAACCAAGAAGGTTGTAGGCCATCGACAGTACAGCTTCATGCCAGATCCATGAAAATGACTTGTTTCCAGAGTGACTGTTTTAAAAAATGTGGAGCTCAAAGGTTTTAATTACTGTCGTACCACTGACAATGTAACTTCAGGCTAATTGCTCAAGGTTTTGAACCTCATTTTTCTCATCAGTAAAATGGGGATAAAAATAGTTATTACCTTTCTAAGGTTATTTATGAGAAAAATTCGATCATATATTTATTGGTTAGCATAGTGTTCAATAGGTATTAATGTTCTTGTTGGAGCCCCTTTCTATTTTTTAAAAAACAATTTCAAACAATATTGGAAATATAATATTTCGGAACACATCTACAAATTAGACCCAACAAAAGACAGGTTTTAAAATTTTTTTTCTATTACAGTTAACATTTAATATTATTTTATATTAGTTTCAGGTGTTCAGCATAGAGGACAGACAAGTATGTAATTTATGAAGTGATCCCCTCAATAATTCTAGCACCCAACTGACACTTTACATAGTTACTATAACTTATTGATTATATTCCCTATGCTGTGTTTTATATCCCCATGACTATTTTGTTACTACCAATTTATAGTTCCTAAACCTTTTATCTTTTACACCCTGCCCCCAATACCCCTCCCACCTGGCAACCTTAAGTTTGTTCTCTGTATCTATGAATCTGTTTGTTTTGTTTGTTCATTTATTTTGTTCTTTAAGCTTCACATATAAGTAAAACCATATGTTTTTTGTCTTTTTCTTTCTGACGTATCTCACTTAACATTCTCTAGCTCCATCCACATTGTTGCAAATGGTAAGATTTCATTCTTTTTTTATGGCCAAGTAGTGTTCCTTTGTACGATATACAAAGAGTGGGGCAAAAGTAGGTTTACAGTTGTTTGTATGGAAAAATAATTCAGTAATTAATAAATAATAATACAAGAATAAGTTCTGTGTTTTGCACACTCAAAACTATAAACCAACTTTTGCTCCACCTTGTATGTGCCTAAGCTTTCTTACCCAATAATCTACTGATGGACACTTAGGTTGCTTCCACATCTTGGCTATTGCAAATAACACTGTAATGAACATACGAGCGTATATATCTTTTCACATTAGTGTTTTGGATTTCTTCAGACCACCCAGAAGTGGCATTACTAGGTTATAAGGTAGCTCTATTTTAATTTTTTTGATGAAACCCATAATGTTTTCCATAGTGGCAGTACCAATTTGCGATCCCCCCAGCACTACATGAGGGTTCCTTCTCTACATTCTCAGCAACACTTGTTGTTTGTTGATTTATTGCTGATAGCCATTCTGACAGGTGTGAGGTGGCATCTCATTGTGGTTTTAATTTGCATCTCTCTGATGATTAGTGACACTGAGCATCTTTTCATATGTCTATTGGCCATCTGTATGTCCTCTTTAGAGAAATGTCTATTTGAGTCCTCTGCCCATTTTTAAATTGTATCCTTTGGGGTTTTCTTTGGTGTTGAACTGTACGATTTCCTTATTTATGAATATTAACCCTTTATTGGATGTATCATTGGCAAATATCTTCTCCAATTCAGTAGGTTGACTTTCATTTTACTGATAGTTTCCTTTGTTGTGCAAAACTTTTTAGATTGATGTAAGTCCACCTGTTGACTTTTTCTTTTATTTCCTTTGGTGAAGGAGTTATATAAAAGAAATATATTACTAAGAACAATGTCAGAAAATTAACTGCCTATGTTTTCTTCTAGAAAATTTATGCTTTGGGTCTTACATTTAAGTGTTTAATCCAGCTTCAGTTTATTCTTATATATGGAGTAAAATGATAGTTTAGGGTTTTTTTGCACTTATCTGTCCAATTTTCCTTAACAGAACTTATTGAATAGATTGTCTCTAACCTACTGTATATTCTTGCCTTCTTTGTCCTATATTAATTTACTACATAGTCATGCATTTATTTCTGGGCTTTAGATTCTGTTCCATTGGTCTATATATCTGCCTTTATGCCAGTACCATGCTGTTTTGATTACTATAGCCTTGTATTACAGTTTGATATCAGGTAGCATGATGTCTAAGGAAAGACAAGCTTTGCACCTCTCATCATGCTTCTTAGAATGCATGTTCTTTATGTGGTAGAAGTTATAAGCAGTTGAAGTACATGCTTATGATATAAATATGCAGTTATATATACAAATCTTATTATAGATGGTGTAGCCAAATGCAATATAACGTAATTAAGTAAGAGAGCTGAGAAATAAAATGGTATGGGGGAGAAAATGTTAATATATAAAAAAATGCCTTAACTTCTCTAAACTTTTTAGAAGTGGCCGTGGTTTTGGCTCTGAGTTTTCTAGCTGCCAATGCAAAGAAGGTAATGTTATTATTACATGAACCACAGTATTTATTTACATGATAGAAATGCACTAGATGCTGAGGATGGGAAAAGTGATTTTTTTCAAACCAACATGAATGATTATTATAAATCTACTAATAAATTAAATCCTGATGATATACTGAAAAACTGTCTAACTAAGGACATCAACAAATAATATAACAGTAATTTACCCAGGGATAAATGAGACAATATTTGGGAAAAGGTGAGACACTCTACTGTGGAATTTGATAAAGCAATTTATATTATTTCTGAGCATTTTAATGAGTGTATTTTTCAAACTAATATTAACATGATTGCATAGTACTGCAGTATTTTGATCATGTATATCTTCATTTCTTATAACTGATATCTAATATTTAACTCATGTTATATGCATTTAATAAAAAGATTGAAGTAAGATTTCTAACATTTTTATCTAGGAATACCACATCATGTCATATTCTTCAGAAAGCACTTTCTAAAATAGCAACTTCTGAACAGTGAATGCCTTAGAGATTTCCTTGGGGGAAATCTGTTCTTAAATTCCCAATCTCTCTCTCTCTCTCTCTCTCTCTCTCTCTCTCTCTCTCTCTCTGCTCCCCCACTCCACCTCAACACACCAACACATCTCTCTTTCCAGCTTCAAGTTAAAACTGGGCCCTAAAATCTATACTCCACTCTGCTCATGTACAAATGTTGAAGATGGTTACTACAGCCTTTAGGAATCCTACTGGCTTTACAATATTAAAGAATATAATGATTATATTTTAACCATATGATGACTTAGCATTAAACAAATCTTTTAATATATATTGTACATCAAAAGAACTGAGGTTAACAAGAGCAAAGTATGTATATTCTGAGGGTATCTATTATATATATCAATAAAATAAATTGAAAATATTTTTCTTTTGTTTCTGGTATAGAGAAATAAGAGGTAAAATAATGCTTATGTCATTGTAAATTTAAATTCAAATGAGAAATTGTCACTATATGTGAGTGACTGCAACTAAATTCTCCAAGTTACCTTAAATAGAACATAGCATTGGAGATGTTTACTGGGAATTCGTCTTTTCATCATGTAGCTCCCTCTTTAATGCTTGTTTAGGTTTTGGCCAATCAGGATAACTTAAGGACATCTCAAAATAGAGATACTGTTCCTTGATCTTTTACTGCCCAAACTCTCCTTTTATTTACTTATTTTGAGTGAGGGGTTTGGAGAAAAGGACTAGTCATTGCTAATGAATTTGGTGCTGGTGAAAAATGCCAGATGGGCCGTCACAGAGACTGAAGTTCTTTCATTCACAGGCTCACACAGAACATTTTCCCCTGTACTCTGCTTTCAGATGCAACCTGGAGTACAAAGTTATCTTGCATTCCCAGACCTGTACAATCTCTTCTCATTAATCAGCATTTTCGCATTTCATCAAGTATCATTTCTGATAGGCATATTCCAGCTACACAGAAATCACCATTTTTCATTACTCATTTCTCAAACGGCTTTGCCAAAATAGCAGTTGCACATTAACAATGTCTTTTAACAGGAAGGTTATACAATGTTGAAGGAAAGTTAATTTTGGGAAAACAAAATAATATATATGATGATCTTTTTTGTTTTCTCAGTCATTTAAATTTAGAACAGATTTATGCCAAACCAGTAGACAGTTTTGTTTGTACTGAATGAACCAAACTGCCCAATGTGAGGCAATTCCTGATTTTTAAAAAATTGCCTAATGATGGTACCCCTGATTGGTAAGAGTGAAGTTACAAGAAGACACCACAATTAATTTTTTAATAAGCATTATTTCCCCAGGATAATTAACATTTTAATTGTGTCTACAAGGGGCTAGCCTCAGAATTCTAAAAGAGAGGTTTTTATTTTCAAAAGAAACTAAAACCCATAGGATTTAGATAACTTGCCTGAGGTCACCCAGATAATAAACAGAAAGAATCATAGTAAACCCTGAGTCTATGGGAACACAAGGTCGTACTATTTCTCTGCTGTCAAATCGACATCTACAGAGCAGCCCTCCAGTCTCGTGTGTCTGTCTCTGAGATGTTTTCAACTTAGTCAGCACATCCAAAACTGAACTGTAATATTCACACACGAATCCGACTCCCATTCTCTTCGTACCACTGTTAGAAAGTCTTTCTGGAGTCGCATTTAATTTTTCTATCACTTACCTCCCCAGTGCTCAGGTATTCAGTTTTCTACTTTTTCTTTCTCATTCATTTTAATTTTTAGCAACCATGGGAATTTTTTTAAAAAGATACTATTATAAGAAAAATTTTAAGTTACATACTTTTTTTGGATACCATAATGTCAAAAATACATGACAATCGAGCCCGGGAGGGCATACTCTAAAATAAAAAGTATTGTATTTGAGTAGAACAATTAAAAGTGCCATTTCTCCTTTGTTCAAAATAATCTCTAACACTGTATCAACGAAATGGTGTCACAAAGTGTCAGAACTTCCTCCTATTGCCATTACCTCCCAAGGTCCTTGTCATTCAAGTTCGCCCCGTGTTCCTCTCCTAGCCATTCTGCACAACTTTAGGCAGTGGATCTTTAAAAACAGCTTTACAAAAGTACCTCCTATCCAAAAAACTTCAGCCAGTTGTTCCAAGTCTAAAACACTGCTGGAAAACAAAGACTCTCCATAACCTTGGCTGCCTCTCTGTTTCCAGTGCCACTTCTCCAGAATGACTGCTTCACTCCTGCTATCACCCATTTTTATTTCCATCCTCTGCATATGTCTGAAAAGCTGTTGCCACCTTTCCTCAAAGAATACCTTTTCCCGAGTATTCAGTTAGCATGCTAGTTCCTTTGTAAGCCCTTTTCCAAGCTTTCCTTTCTGCTTCCTTCACGTGTTGGGAATAAAGTAGCTACCATGTCTTTAAAAACTTGTTCACTTAATACTGCCTTATATTCGTCCCTTTGTATTATTATATTTTCAAGAAGTAGGTCTTGTCACCCTTTGCTTGAGCTTTCAAGAGCATACAAGAGTATTCAGCAAACAGAAAAGGATTAACAAACTGGTTGATTTATTGACTAGACTTAATGCCGCCTTCCATAGCAGGCATTTCTTTTAAGACACAAAGAAGTGACTTTTCAAAGAGTTCATGAATTTTCTCTTAATTCAAATATTAGCATATTAGAAAATTTAAGATGCCTAGGATTGAATAAAGTGTGAATTCCTAATCTTGATAGGTTAGCTTTTGCATTTGTAAACATTACAATAATTTCCTACTCATACAACTTCTATGGTTAAAAATATGTGTTTATATTTAAATTTGAATTTTTACTTAAACAAAACCTCAGTAATTAACCTGGTGTTTGGATGTTGCTTAAACTTGAAATTCTGCCATTAAATGCTCTCAGAATTATGAACTCTTAGAAATTTTATGTTTTCATTTTCAGGAATTGTTAAAAATATTCACTGTATAATAAAGGTAAATACTGTTCTTACATGTTAAATTCTACAGGTTATTACAAACTACCAATGTTACAAGATTTACAAAAATGATTGACAAATATTAGCACTATATTCATATATATTGCAAGGTTTGCAAAATTATAAGAGAAAGATATGTGTATATGAAAATATATAAATATTAAAAATGAGCAAAAAAACCTCAAACTATTCATAAATGTTACAAGAAGCATCAAAACTTTATTACTTATTACCAGACTCTCTATTCTGGACTGCACAAATTTTAATGAAACAATATATAAAACAATGAAATAAGGGGGTTAAAATATCTAACATTTATACAAGCAGTTAGCTCATACCTGATTGTATTGTTAGTAAGTATATACCTTGGATAAGTTCATTCATATCACTAAATATCTAGTATATTCATCTGAAAAAATGAAATAATAATAATTATCTGTAATTATGATGAGAATTGAATGTGACAATATACGTGAGGGCTCTAGAATACTGTACTGATCACATGAGTCATTGATATTTTTATTGTCTGAACTAGAGCAAAGAGATTCTGAAATAACCAATGACCTAGAATTGGGATTGACTTTTACCACCTCAATCCTGCCTTTCAGATATGTTTATACACTTTTCCAGCCTCATTCACTAGACCCTACAAAAAAGCGTAAGTGTTATTTCTAACTGGTAAGAACATGGCCTCTGTTTCCAGATTATCTTTCATCTGCCTAACCTACCTCCTTGCCTATTGGTATGACTTTCTCACCCACTACTTCCTTTCCATTCCCTAGGTTCCTCGGGCCTCAGTGTTTACCTCTGCTGTTGCTTCAAACTCTATTGGTTTGTTTGTATTTGTTTCTCTCCAGTGTGATAATGCATCTCCCCGTAGCCCAACTGGGATCCCTTAAACTGAAACTCAACTTGACATTTATCCATACAATGCTACCAAGTTTTATGATCTGCACTGCAGTTTACCACTTTTTAAGTGACCAGCTCAATGTAATTTAGTGCTCCTTTCTCTCTTATCTCTCATGGAATGGCTGCAAGGATCAAAAGGTGAAATAAGAGTGACCAGATTCTGTTAGGTATCCAGGAGGCCACTTACATGTTATTCATCTCTTAGGGGTATAATCATTCTGATCTCTGTTCTACTTTTTTTCAGCTATATTTTTACTCTTTATTGTTAGATATGTGTTGAGCTTGGAGGCTGCTGTCATAATTCAAGAAATTTGCTTTTTTTACCCCACATTTGTCCAGGACCTAGTAGCTTCGATGACCCTTCTCTGCTCACTCCTGATGAAGTACAGCCTTGGGCATGCCCACAGCCATTCCCGACTGCCGTGGATAAGAGTGATCTTGCTTTTATGCCTGATTTCCTAGAAGTTCTACTTGAAAAGTGCATAATTGCTTCACTATAAGAAGTATTTCTTTAATGAACAGAAATAGATAAAAGAACCTAAACCATATTACATTCACACAGGGAGATTTCATGCAATACTTCTGCTTGATCCTAGCCCAAAACAATTAAGGTGAACACATACATTGGCTCACTGAGGCTTTCCTTCATTCTTGCTGATGTGGCCACCTGCCTGGCTTCTGTCTGAGCAGGCTAGTGTTTCAGGCCCTTGTATCTTAATCAATTTCAAAGTTTCTGGGCAACACCATTATACGTGCATGTTTTGGGGGCTATGAGGAAAACTCCTTGGCAATGGCTTGTGGTAGATGCTAGAACAATAGGTAATATAAAACTTTGCAAGTTTGATTAACTTTTATTTCAAGACAAAGTGACTCAAGAAAATGTATTTGGAAGATTAACCCATGGTTTGTTCTTTGTGTTAATAAAACCTTGTCTCGGAATTGCTGTGAAACTTGTGTGAGTCCCTCTGACCATTTCAAAACTTTAGTAAAAGTAGAAAATGAAACCACTTATTTACCAGAGTGATAAAACATCCAATCTTCTCATGTAGTTTCTAGACAGTTTTCTTTAAACAACCTAATGGTTTTGTTAAGGTGCAATTTAAGGAAGTGATATCAATTCATGTTACTTGAGCTGTGTTTACATTAAGAAAGACTTAGTTTTCTTTCTTAAGTACTTTAACCATAGTAGATTCAATGATGCTCAGTGCATCCAGACATTCAGTAAATACATTTTGATAATGACAATGATGAAGTTGGTTTTAATATGAGTCTGCTCTTTCTCTTCACTTACACTGACTGTCTTACTGAATTTCAGATGACAGGCTGGCTCCCAGGGTTTTGTTTCAAATTATATATTGTGCTTGATATTTAAGTCTACTACTTCTTTGTCTTCATTTTCTTAATTCAAAAAAATAATTAAAGGCTGCATTTTCTTAAACTGAGCTGGGATCCTCTTTCAGTAAAACAGGTAATACAGTGGAACTTCACCAAGCCCTGTTATGCCTTATGCATTGTTTTTCTTTGCTTCACTCCCCTGATCTTCCTAAATAGCTGTTCTTCTAGTTAGAGGCAGTATTCCCACAGGTAGTGCTATGAAATGGGGTTTTCAGGTCAGAGGTCCATAGGCTTGCTTTCATGTAAGTAGCTCTAACTGTAACCCAATGCATCCCTTTCCCTGAGAAAAGCATCTGTCTTCTCAGCATGAATCATCTCCATGCAGAGCAGGGTAGGACGCTGCAGACTGCTTGAGCTTTGACATTTGGAGAGTTAAAACTCACACTTGAGATTTAATTATGTTACCGTTGATGAAACAACAAACGTTGAACCATGGCTAGCACCTCATTATACTTTGAAAATTTGGAAATGCTAATTGTCTTAAGTTCCAAAAAGCATCAATAGATCTCAAATGCCCTACTTGACTACAGATTGCCTGCAAGAATGAGTCATGCATAGCTAGTTGTAGCTGTGGCTTCCCTATAAAACAAAGAATAGCCGAAAACACAGCACAGACCCCTTCCAATCAAAGGGCCTGAGCTTTAAAAGTTAACTTTACTGCCTGATTCTGAAGTTTTCATTTTCTTTGCCAGACAGGTTCAAAAAGAATGTCTGTTTTCATTTCATCAAGCTTAACCCATATATAACATCCTTTCCCACTATTTACTAGACTACAGCTATCACATGAAGATATGATGTCTGTGTTTGGGTTAGTCACTTTAAGTTCTAATGACCATGATGTAATCACTGTAATCAAGAAAAGCTTGTCTGTCTTTAGATTTAGGTCCTTTGCCATTGGCCTGGCACACTTTGGGGCCTTTTCATTAAGCTAACCACAATTTTGCCTAATTGTAATTATCAGTGATCCTGCTTTACACAGTCTTGTGGCCCCAAATTAAAGCTTATTCCATTGGTTTTTGTTGTGGTGGTGGTGGCTGTTCTGGCAAAACCGGTTTACAAAATATTTGGATGAGAAAATTTTATCAGCAGTACATATTTTTCTATATATTGATGTGTTTGTGTATGTGAATGTTTTTTTGAAATAGTGCATTTTTTATAATTATATGTCAAGTACAGGAGATTCTCCTCTTCCCAAGTAAATGTTTAGAGAAACTTGGAAGTTTAGAAAGAATTAAAATGAAAATGGTAATGAATGTACACATGAATGTAAAATGTTTTTCTTAAATCTTCATTCCTTCGTGCTTTTTAAACAATAAATGCTTTTATAAATAAAATGGAAATCATACAATTTTCCTAGTATGAGAAAGTTTAGCTATTGTAAAAAAAAAAAAAAACCCTATTACGTCCCTATTCTAGGCACCAAATTTTAAGAATTAGAGTACTATACTTTTAGTTGTTCATTAAAAAAGAACCATAAGACCCTATTTCTCTTTTTGCTAGGGAAAAAATACTAATGAATTTGCAGATCAAGGACTATTAAATAAATAATTTTGGTAAAAATAACCATTGCAGTTGATAAAATTTTGCTACTCAAACCCACTTAAAACCTGCTTCATCAAAGATATCCTGGATGATATTAACATATAGCTACTTTCCTGATATATCCCTAAACTTATGAAAATCTTCTAAATGTAGATGTCCATAAGCTTATTCTGCACATATGGAATAAATTTTTCAGTCTTTTAGGCTGCAAGGTGAGCAGACCAAAAGGGGTAGAAGAAAATGACTTAGTGGCTAAGCAACAAGTTGGCAGGGACCAGAGAACTTTTAACTATGACCTGGTAACCTTCAGTAGTGTCCTGAGAAAAGTGATAGAGAAAAGCATTCTCTAACTCCCTGTGCCTCTTTTCCCACTTCTTTTAAACTGAGAGGAGTGGTTTATTCCAATGGAAACATACTGCTTTGCAGTATGTAAATATGAATATGGGAGACTCTAAATCTTCCAGTTCCTGGTGATGCTATTACTCCTTGGCCTCATTAATGGCAGAAGTATAGATGGATGGTCATCATTAACTTCCACAGGATACCATCTAGCAAGGTTAATTAATCAACCTACATTAATTAATCATGAGGTTTGTTGGAAAAAATAGATTGTCATGTACTCTATTAAGTACTACCATCTTTTGGTATATGCTATTTTATTTTCAGCAATTAAAGTAATTCGTGAAAACCAAGAAAAAGAGACAACAGGATTAATTCAGCTTATTTAAGCAAAACTCTCTTTAGACCTTATTTCATATAGAGTTTAATTAAATAATAATTTTAATGCTTGATGTGAATATGACCAGTAGAGAGAACTAATTTCAAGATAGCAATAGTGATTTAGTCCCAAGGATACAAAGTAAACAATAACTTTGCTAAATGGAAATGGTAGAAACTGAAATAAAATACAACCAAATATGACCAATATAACAGAGTGTTTAGGTTCATAGGTATGATGCATGTCTATTATTAAAAGTCATTATTGAAGCCATGCCTGTTAACCTTTTACCCTAGAGCCTTACTTAGCAGTTAACTTCCTTACCACAGGGTATCTTCATGATTTTGTAATGAGGTCTCAGAGTAGGAAAATAAGTCCTGACAATGTGAGAGGAAAGAGAAAAGAAAACAATTTCTCACATTCCCTAGAACATATTTCTCATGGCAATAAATTTTTCTAAGAAAATTCTGATATATGGAGAGGAAAGATCACATTCTTAACTTATATTAAATGATAAGAAAGCAACTGTAACTGCTTTCACATTATTGAGTTTTTAAACGCCAATTTTAAGAAGAACCACTGACCTAAAAATTAAAAGAACCATAAAATTTATACACATGCTTTTAATTTGTATTAACTCCTAGTAAATAGTCATGATCTATTGTTTATGTGTGTATGAGGTCTGTCTGGAAAAAGCCCAGCCATTGTTAATATAATAATGACGGTTTGAGTGACATCAATGTAACCTGGCAGCCAAGGAGAATGGACTGGAACACACATGGGTGAACAATGATGACTTCACTGTACTAGTCAGTGGGGGTAGTAAACGCCTTTGAGTGAGCAAGTGTACTGTGTGGCCATCACATTCAAAATGACTGAGCGGGACTTCCGGCCAAGATGGAGGCATAGGTAGACACACTGTGCCTCCTCGCACAACAAAGATAGGGACAACAACAATTTAGAAACAGAATAACAACCAGAACTGAGAGAAAATTGAACTGTATGGAAGTCGGACAACGAAGGAGTTAAAATAGACACGTTCCTCCTGACCGGTAGGAGGGGCGGAGTTGGGCAGCGGGGTGGAGAGGGGTCTCGGAACAGAGTGTTGGGACCCAGCGCGTAAGGTATCCTAGGCGCACAAGACCACAGTGGGGAGACCCTGGGAATGCAAGCGGCAGCTGGCAGACCCCAGCTGAGGGGTGGCAACCAGCAGACCCAGCGAGGCAATGATTGTGAAGAAAGACACTGTGCGCAAGATGGCTGGCTAACTGGCATTATTCCCTCTCGGACCCCACCCCAGCATACAGCATCACAACCCAGCCACATGGGTTGCCCCGCCCTGGTGAACACCTAAGGCTCCACCCCTCATATGTAACAGGCATGACCAGACCAAAAATAAATAAATTTAAAAAAAGATGGCTCAAACAGAAGAAGAAATGAAAACCACAGGACGAATACTTTTAAGGGACCAAGAGATAAGCAACCTATCAGATGTACAGTTCAAAACACTGGTGATCAGGATGCTCACAGAATTGGTTGATTTTGGTCACAAACTAGATGAAAAAATGAAGGCTACAATAAGTGAAATGAAGAAAAATGCACAGGGAATCAATAATGATGAAAAGAAAGCTGGGTCTCACATCAATGGAGTGGACCAGAAGGAAGAAAAAAAATATACAACCAGAAAAGAATGAAGAAATAAGAATTCAAAAAAATGAGGAGAGGCTTAGGAACCTCCAGGACATCTTTAAATGTTCCAACATCCGAATTATAGGGGTACCAGAAGGGGAAGAGGAAGAGCAACAAGTGCAAAAGTTATTTGAACAAATAATGAGAACTTCCCCAATCTGGCAAAGGAAATAGACT
>CM052549.1:16130783-16197948 GCA_028533065.1 Trachops cirrhosus
CTAAGAAAAAGAAGATAAAAAACATGTACAGGAAAATGACAGCAAAGTCACAATTATTAACAACCACACCTAAAACAAAAAAAATGAACTAAGCAAACAATTAGAACAGGAACAGAACCACAGAAATGGAGATCACATGGAGGGTTAGCAACAGGGGAGTGGGAGGAGGAGAATGGGGGAAAGGTACGGAGAATAAGTAGCATAGATGGTAGGTAGAAAATAGACAGGGGGAGGGCAAGAATAGTAGGGGAAATGTAGAAGCTAAAGAACTTATGACACATGGACATGAACTAAAGGGGGAGAATGTGGGTGGGAGAGGGTGTTCAGGGTGGAGGGGAGTGAAGGGGGAAAATGGGACGACTGTAATAGCATAATCAATAAAATATATTTAAAAAGAAAAAATGACTGAGCGAGTAGAGCAACGAATCTGCACCAAATTCTGTGTTAAGCTTGAACATTACCCCATGGAAACTATCTGGATGAATCAGAAGTCCACAGCTATGGGCAATTGATGATTGGCAGCTTCATCGAAACAATGCATCTGCTCATGCATCAGGTCTCATGCAGAGTTTTTTGGTGAAATATCAGATCACCCGGGTGACTCATCCCCCCTATAGCCTACATGTGGCACCTGCGACTTCTGGCTTTTCCCAAAACTAAAATCACCTTTGAAAAGAAAGAGATTTCATACCATTGATGAGATTCAAGACAATGTAATGAGGCAGCTAATGGCAATTGGGAGAACTGTGTGAGGTCCCAAGTTGCCTACTTTGAAGGGGACTGAGGTGTCATTGTCCTGTGTACAATGTTTCTCTCATCTTGTATCTTCTCCAGTAAATGTTTCTATTTTTCATAGTGCATGGCCGGATACCTCTGGACAGACCTAATATACATGCTGAAGTTGATGCGTAAATTACTTTAGTTCCTAGATTTTGTTTTCAATTTAAATAATTAACTTTTAATTGAGATTTTAGTGACACCATTAAAATGAATGGAGCTACTCTTCCATGAACGAGGATTCCTGTTCTCTGTTCCAAGAAGATGCAGATAATGTGGGGCAACTCATAGAGATTTCAGGGACACACTGGTCACATCCCTTCTTCATATCTTTTCTATCACTACAGTGATCTGATATGAAATTCACCACGTGCTCAATTTAATTTTCATGTGTTTGCATGTTATTCTCCCAAAGACGTTCTAATCTCCTTATGAGAGTGGACCCAGCAACATCCAACACAATGCCTCACATATAATGACATTTTAAGGAAATGTCCATGGTCTTGGTTTGATTAACTCTTGTTTTTTCTAAAATTTTATTTAAGCTAAGAAGGGGCTAAATGTATGAGGAGTGGAACCTCAAACATCAGAAGGAAAGGAATGGGCTCAAGCAAACACAAGTGAAGGATCTGTGGCTATGTTTGAAGAGGAAGAAGCATAAGGAGATAGTGAAAGATAAGGCAGAAAATATAGGTTCAGGTATGCTGGAGGGCTTGGGGATAGGATTAAAGCATAAATTCACCCTTTGGATGCAGTGGTCACAAATCCAATACTAAACTGTGCCAGGCAGCTGAGGGTCATAAGTAAAGCCCGTCTGGTGGAAAGAGGAGTAGGAAGCGTGGAAGAGGGAGGGCACACTATCTACATGAAATGGGCACCCAACACTCAGCTCTAGCAATCAGTGACATGTAGGAATCCAGGAGCCATGCTGCCAGACCTCCAAGTCTCTTCAGTAGTAGCCAGAAATATTATTTTGTAAAATATCCTTTTTTATCCTAATTTTAAATCCTTTTTTTTCAAAACTACATTTATCTTAATTCTAAAATATTATATTTATTAACAAACACTATTGGTCAAATAAAAATACCTACCCACAAGGCATGACCCACAGAATCAGTTTGTGACTTTTAGTATTTGAGAGAGGAGTTACAGATTTTATTTCGTTTTTTAAAAGCATAAGGAGTGAAGTGTTTACTGCCACTCCTACACAGTGAAAGCCATGGCAGGAGGACACATGACACCTGGGGGCCTCAGGTGTAGTGATGCTGCTCAGTAGACAACCAGAGGCTTCAGCGATTTGCCCAGACCATTGCTCAAAGCAGAGGTAGGTCAGTAGTCCCCAAATACACTGGGAAACTTAGCTCCTTTACTCAACCTATAATTAAGCTAATTCTCTTCTTAAGCTTCCACCCACCAGTTATTGGCGAGAGGTGAGGGGATATTTGAGAGGGCAAGAATTAAGCTGTGGCTTTATCCAATGCAAAGCTCAGTCCGATGCACACATGTACATAGTCTCTTTAGGTAGCAGTTAC
Organism: Trachops cirrhosus; assembly: GCA_028533065.1. Lineage (NCBI taxonomy): Eukaryota > Metazoa > Chordata > Mammalia > Chiroptera > Phyllostomidae > Trachops > Trachops cirrhosus. Next base: position 16,133,093 of record CM052549.1, read on the forward strand.
TACCTTATATGGTGCTGGGACACTGCCCCTCCCAACCCCTACTCCAACCTTCTCCCTAATTTGACATAGGCACACTGACTGCATCCACTTGTTTCTAGCATAATGTTTCTGAATCGACTTGGTTTCTGGAAATCCTATTGTCTTCTGTTTTTCAAATCCACAGGTGACTAGCTCATTGTCCTTTCTTTGGGCCATGGACATTCCCCGGGGGAGCTGGGTCACCCACTTTTGTTGGCTTTCTTTCCTCTCAGTTTTAACAGGTGTCATCGTTAGACTTCTGAAGGTCCAGTCTAACCTCACCTTATCCCACCCATCAGGCCCATTGAATTTCCCCTCAGCAACCACACCCATGGGTAGCTGAGGGAGGCTCAGATAGCTCTGTTGTTCTGCCCTCTTAGGACAAGGCTCACCCACAGTGGTGCATCTCTTACCAAGTGGTCTCTTTTAATGGGGAATTGGGCAGTTGCCCCCCTCCTCCATTCTAAGTGTCCCAATATATAATATACCCCTTCTGTGGGCAGATGGATGCATTAAGGACACATACCTAACTGCTTCTCCTCTCCCTCTATTTCCTATCCTCCCTTCCATTTCCAAAGGGGAGATTTTCGTTTACTCTCTATAAACCATATCTGACTTTTTTTTTACCATAAAAGTGTCTGGCTGTGACAAGCAGAAGAGGCCCCACTCTACATCAAGGCCCCACTTTATATAAGGGTCCTCTGGGCTAAATCCCCAACTCTTTGGTATCTAGCTAAAATTGTTGAATAATCTTTTTTTTCCTCCCCCAAACCTGGCTTTCAAGCCTATTATCTTCTTGCAATGTCATAGCTAACAGCTGTTTAAGCCTCTCTTTCTCTTTAGAAATGTGTCAAGTCTACACACCATCGTCCACTCTAAGCCCAGTCTCAAGAGACAGGGAAATGCCTAAGTGTAATAAGCATACAAGTCATGTATTTGGAAAAACAAAGGGAAAAGCACATCAGAAACCTCAAAATTTCACCTGTGTTCCCTAACTTTGGTGGAGAACCATAGAAATCAAAATTAGGTGAAGCTACATTCTCTTCATCCCAAACTTAGTAAACTCCTTTTGTAAATCCACTTCCTCCAGTCTCATCCAAGGCAACTTTTAAACACTCAAGGCTTATACATTGCAGGTCCGGTATAAATATGCCATGAATTTTTTCTGATACAGGGGAACGTGGATTCTGAGGCTTTTCAACATATTGAACAATTTATCTTTCCATCCTAACTAATTTCTACTCTCTGAATCTAGAAGGCCCTCAAAATACAAAATGATTTAATACAAGTGATGTAATGCCGTGTATGTTTTAGTCTTTTCCTTGCCAAAGTTCCATTAAAAAAAAAGAAGAAAGAAAAAGAAATTATTCTCAGAAGACACTGCACATGATGAAAGCTATTTATATCCCTCTACTCCTCCATTCTCAAAATGAAAACCTCTTAAAAGCTTGTCAACAAATGCTTCATTTCAGTATGGCATAGTAAAGAATCTTTGTTTTTAATGTGTCGTGGTTAATAACAATGCTTGAATTTATTGCCTCCATAAAAACGAATATTCTCCAATTGTGTAAACAAAATCAAAATTTGAACCCCAGCATTTTTAAGTTGTTTCAGGAATATGCCAGCAAGCCAAGATTATGTGTTGAAGAATTTGAAGTTAGTGTACTTTATTCAAATTCATTCATTTATAGATTTTGATTAAGTGGAGACATTAGTGTATAGTGTATAATTTAATGAAGTACATTTATCTTCACAGTGGTATGCAAAATGAATTTTATTTTTTAAAGGAGAACACACATACTATTTCTTTCAATATTCATGCCAAAGAATTTAACAGGCTGTTGTTGAAATGAAAACTGTGATATTATGAAGAATTCTAACTATTGAATGTACATAAAAATAAAAAATAGCACTGTCTAAGACGTTTTCTGTTCTTATTTTAGAAGATGACTACACAAAGCCAGCCTAAAGAGGGGGATAAGATTTCACATTTTATTGGCGTTTAGGGAAACTTTATACCCTGTCTCTGGAAAATCAGAAAGGGAAGTGGTTATAAGGAATCCACATAATAATGTATGGGAAAGCCAACCAGAATTTACAAGGGAGGGGACTCTGCTGGTGAATCAAAGAGCGGCCAAGTCACATGCTGCACCGTTTATTAATCGTGGGCTGCTCCACCAGCCAGCAGTTTCTCCATTTTTCCTCATTTATGACTCTATTCCCACTAAGCCACTAAATTATTTTTGGTCCAAAATATGTGTTCTGAGCAAAAACACAACACGGGACAAAATGAGAAGACAGTAAACACTTGGCAGCTTTGGAAAGCAGGTGCAGTGGGTCCAGATTGTACATCGTCTGCATTTTGAAATTTCTATTGCAGCCGGGAAATGTTGTTTTGTTTTCAAATGCTACACAAGTCTCGAGTTTGGTCTTCAAGAAACAAGGACTCGGCATCGTTCTGAAGTACAATTACTGGGATCCAGTAAGAAACGGTATGTACCCCTGAGCCTGTTCCAGTTTCCCAGCTGTGACTTCAAGTAAAGGAGGTTTTAGAAGACTACAGACAGAAAACATTTTTCCAAGCATTTTCTTGAAGTCTCTCTTTAACCACACTGAAAACAGCATCACTACTGTTACATGTTACCTGGGCCTGAATTTCTAATCTTAGAAAATATATAAAGTTACCTATATAACCTCCTTCTCTGAGAAAAAAAGAACAATCTTAATGTGTGGCCAATATTTTAAGACATTGCATCCCTAAATGTGTGAGATTCTCTAAACCTGGATAGTATCAGACAGGAGGATTGGCTCAGGGCTCCTTCACCTGCGTGCCTGTCTGTCCTCTGTCCAAGGTCAGGACACTGCTGACTGTGGTAATTTAGGCTAAGCTAATGGTGGTGAGGAAAACCCTTAAGAATTTTTCTCTAAGTGAAATGCAATGGATCGAAGAAACACCATCTCCTTCCCAGGTGATGTCAAACGCCCTTTGCCCATGACAAGCCTGCGTGCCACAGTGCTCTGTAGCCTCACTGGATCTCACTGAAACAAGGCTATATAGACAGATAGGCTCTATAAAGATATGCCCATCCATCCCAACATTCACCAGAAAAAGAGTATTTTTAAAAATATATTCTGAATTATCAGTGTCTGCCTACATAAATAATACACAGAGAGTTCGTGCAGACAAAGAGAGTATAGTCACAGAGCAATGTATGCCCTCACTGCCGTCTGGCAATTTTCAGCATATCTCCTCCTGTCCATCCCATGCCTGGCAGTAGTTCAGGCCCCTCAAGTTCTGGTTCCATAAATCTTCATTCCCAGAAGAGAAAGCTGCACTGTCTGAGCCCAACCAAGGAAACCTCAGATCCCTTCTATATCCCTCCTCTATCTTTACCCATCTTCTCCTTCCTCGCTGCCACTGTGGACTCAGGTCAACTTGCCATGAGTCCCATCTCTGCTTTAGCTCACACTCCCTCCTCCTTCTCAAGGGGTCTTATCACGATCACTTCTCTTCTGCTTCTTCACAATCTCTACTTCTGCTGACCATCACCCTTTGTTTACAAATGTGATCAAGATGTCCTTAGATGCAACACTCTATTTACTCCCCAATTTCTTGAGAAGTTTTTAAGATCTATTAATCTTAGACTTCTAGATATCCCATTTGGAAAGGAACTTGCACTCTTTATTCTAACGAAATCTTGTTACAAAAAAGAGAAAAATCCCATGCTCTTTTTAGTTTTCCCTTTATGCTCACAATTTTAATAAATCCATTCATTGAAAAGTAACGAATGACTTATGATTATTTTTTCTAAGTCTTTATTTTTTCTGGCTTTGCTGTTTTGGGTGACTGTTTTTTTTTCTCGGAGAAATTATTTCCTCCATGTCACCCAGAGCCATAAATTTAGTCCAATACGCAGGGACCTGGGGCCATCCCAGCACCACACAGTCATCACCAGAATTCCCCTCAAGTGCTTAGCACCATCCGTGACTTCCTCTTTCCCTTCACGTTTGCTTTAAAAATAATATGAAATTATATCCATCCTCTCCCCCTCTTCTATTGCCCTTTATGGCTTTCATTTTCTCTTTATGGATTGTAACAGTAGACCCCTAAAGAATATAATAACAGTTATTTGCTGTCTTTCTCGTTGAAACTCTGATATGGTCAGTTTAACCCTTAAAACCATTCTTGAGCTTACAGTTCCAACCCCCAAAGCAGCTGCCAACTAAATAAACTACAACACATAGCGTTCAAAGATTTTCAGAATCTGATCCCAATTTTTAATTTAAATTCACCATTCACTAGTCTTTTTATGATCTTAAATTGCAGTCAAATTGAGGGACTGGATGCTCTATAAATATATTCCATGAGTCCCTGTCTGTTACACTCCTCTCTAGTTTCCTGCATTTCCCTCACCACTATCTCTGTTAACTAAAAGACTCAGCATCCATGAAGGTGAATGAATCTCAAGGAACACCTCACTCATGCAGCCCATCCTGATCATTCACACAGAATAGAGCTTTCTCTCTTTGGAAAATCATAGCACTGTGTGTTCCTGTTCGATGCCACCTAGGAAACTCTGTCTTATCTTACAGATACTTGGGACCTTGTATCATTTCTTCCCTGAGAGTAAAAATTTTTAGGCTTAGAACTGTATGATTTTAATTCTTGCAGAACTCTTAGCATAGTATCTTGTGTTCAGCTATAGGTACTCCGCTATAGCTTTAGGTGTTGTCTTGGAGGTTCTTAGAAAACTCAACAGGCTTTAGATTAAATCCCCACATCCCTACCCAAAAACCTCACTAAACTTTCTCTTTACAAAAATTTTCTAGACTGGGCTAACAGTCCCACCAGTGATTCAGCAACCTAATCCAAACAGCTGGACGTTTTCCTAAATTTCTCACCTTTCAGCATAATTCCCATTCAATCATTCACCTTGGTAAACAATTCTTGTTGATGTTCCCTTCAAAATTCCTTATAAATCTCTCACTTCCTTCCATCAGTATGCCCCTGTCTTAGATCAACCCCTCAACGTTGTGTGCCTGGACCATCGTCATAATCTGGAATCCATGCCTGACTTCTCCCTTGTAACCCGTCACCCACACTGCTGCCAGGGTGACTTCTCCTGAGTAATAAAACTGACCATTTATCCTTCTGCTTTAAATTTTCCCAGACTCCCTACAGCCTACAGAGCACTGTCCAAGCTCTCTGCATGGCCTGCAAAGCCTTTCACAATGTGCCCCTTGCCTTCCTTTCCAGACCCATTTATGCCATGGATTTACATTCATCTTGAAAATGGAGAAAAAGCTTGGAATGCTGTTCCCCCTTGCTTTAAGTGAATATTGCTCCTTCTTCAAGGATCAACTCAATCCTTCTGCTGGTACATGAAAAGAATTAGGGGACCTTTCTTTGTCAAATCATATTGTACCTGTGAGTTTACTTGTCTATTTTCATCAAAGACTGAGAATCCCCCAAGACTAGAATATCATCAAATTTTCATTCATATTTATGAAGTCTAAACAAAATACCTGGAATATAATATAATATTTTTAGAATTTAAAAGGTGTGAATTAATTATAAGCATATAATAGTTCATCTCTGGCTTATATCAAACCACATGTACTTATTCCTTTTATAAGTTCAAAATAAAACAAAACTAAATAATATATTCTTTAAGCATACATATTTAAGTTAAAAGTTAAAGCCAAACAAAGGTAGAATAAACAGAAATTTAAAGATAATTGTTAATTCTGCTAGGAGGGCCAGGAGGGATAGGATACAGGAGCAGCATGGAAGTCAGTGTAAGATACTGTCAACCTCTCCCTTGGGTGAGGAGTAAGTTCATTGGTGTTCTTTCTATGTTCATTAATTATGTTTTTTTAATATGGCTATTCATGGGCAAACAATGATAGGGTGTTATGAGACAAAGATTGTGACTAATCTAACATAATGAGGTAAACCGGGGACTGAACCTCAGTTTGGCTAGTTTCAAACACTGCCCGTGTCTTTAGGTGTTGTGAGCACTAATTGAGACCATGAAAATCAGGGCAAAGCCCAGCACCTGATGGTGGTTGCAGGGAGGAGGGGCGTACAAGTGGAATAAATGGTAATGAAAAAATAAGATAAAGCAATCTAGGCGAATAATTCTAAAACGTACAAAGACAAAGAAAGTCTAAAGATAGTGAAGAATAAGAAGTGGGAATGAGACAGTAAATCAAGAGCAACAGAAGTTAGAACCTGTGACCTCCTTTCTTAGTCCACCACACAGATTTCAGTTGAATACAACAGGAGGGGTGGGCGAGAGACAGGAAACTGGGTCTTTCTGATCAAACCGGCTAAAACCTGTTGGCCTACCTATTTTCCCACAGGGATGCAGGGAAAAGACCATGCTTGCTTGGGGACAAGACCAAGGAAGAAAGAGTCCAATTAATGTTAAACCTTTTTTAAAAAAAAAGTATAAACTCTGCCCCAAATAATTGTTAATTCCTGTCAGGATAAAATGATGTTAGTGGTGATGGTGGGGAATAGGAAGGCGGACAAATTAAACTGTAAATTCGCCTTGATTTAATAACTTTGGTTGACCTTGTAACCTTGTAAAATTTTAGTATAATTTGTTTCTAGAAAATCTTATCCCAAAAAAGGCAGAATCTATCCCCTAGATTCACATATATTTTGAAATTACCGGTTGAAATCAAAGTTTAAATTAGTACTTCCAGATGTTCTAATCCTAATTTATAAATTCTATAATTTTCTTTAGTACTTATAGAAAAAAAAGGAAATATCATAGAAAATACTTACACATTTTTGATGTTATTTGACAAATAGATGCATCAGGATTCAGACCAACTTGATGAAACATTGATGCCGATCTTTGTAACTTTGGCCTGGAGACAAAGGGAAGTTAGAAATAATAGGATAATTATGTGAATGCCATTAATTTATTGGGGATTTTTTAAAAATCAATTTTACTGCTTATTTGACATTTGAGACAAAAATAAAATAAATGGTTAAGTGAGAAACTTATTTTTAGTAAGCTATATTGTCATTGTGAAGACTTCTAAATGTGAAAATAGTTACCTACACTATTGTCACATTTCATTTTGTGTTTCTACACATTCTTTACTCTCTCATCTACTTCCCTCTCTCCCTCTCACCATTCTTTTCTTCTTTCTGGCCTTCCTACTACAATACAAACAAGCAAACTAAAACACATCTTTCTTCTTCCTCTCAGACTTTTTTCTGGTTTCAGATTTTTGTCTCTTTCAAGTCATTTTCTCCCATGTTCCTCCTTCCTTTGTCTTTATGAGTTCCACATCTACATAAGACTTTCTTCACATCGGATTTTAGCATGCCAAGGGAAATGTGGTTGACTCCTCCTTAAAATAGTTCTGTGAAATTATAATTTGTCTTCTAGAGTGGCATTTTACGACTTTTAAAACACATTAGTGTTTTGTGCTATGAGAATGATTTATTGGAATGAACGTTAGTATAATATAGTCATTAACATAATTGTACTCTAAATGAAGATTTTTTTAGTCTATGTGAATAATGTTTATAACCAAGAAATAAATGTTTTTCTTAATCAATGTTTTAAAAATTATAAGTTCTGACTTCTTATTTGTTCTTAGAATTTTATAGTGAAGATTTATGAGCCTTTTTGAGACATGCACCCTATACATCCATTAATTGCTTATTGAAGATAACATACATAAGAAAACATAATGCAAAATTTTGTTCAAATGGCAATAGTAGAATAATATGCCTTTGAAGGCCAGCAGTGTGAAAAAGTATAAATAAAACTCACTCTAGATTTTATATAGAGCAATATCACCACTAGGTAATATGCCTGTGGGAAATCTTAAACGTTGTATCTAGTACAGTGAAAAGCAAAAGTGAGTTCAAGACTCAGCTCAGCACTGTAATTGAAGCTTACAGGGACAAAATAGCAAGGCGAGATTAGGGGGAAAATCCATGCATAATAGATGAAAAACTACTATATGTACATATAAAACATTACTCTTAGAAGTGGCATGTATACTCTAAGTCATCTGACTTATCAAAACTTCATAGAAGGAAAAGAAAAAGAAAAAGAGAAGAAGCAGTAACGATAGGTTTGTTGTAAAATAAGCTTATGAGCTTTCAGTGATTTATCATAATGGGAAGGCAGTGAGCAAAGAGAGGAAAATGAGAGCTTTAGCAGAAAGTACTTAGTATAAAACTTCAAAGAGACTTTCCATAACATCTCTGATCCTAGTTATAAAGAGAAAAGAAAATATCTACCCACTTCAATCTAAAACAAATGGTCGTTTATATGGCATAAGTACCCTTTGTCCTGGCAGGAGGGTCAAACCTTAGAATAGAAAGAAGATAACAATTCTTTCTTCAGAACACAAAGAAAAACTAATTCATGGCTACATTTTCTAATGTTAGGAATGGGACTATCTAAGCCTCATTTTCTGAATTCTCTGCATTTGCAGTTTTGAGAAATGAACAAACCAAATTTATACATATCCTTATCATTTACATTTATACATGTGCTTCTATTTCCAACAACCATATATTGTATAACTAATTCTTAAAACAGGGTAAGAAAAGATAGTTTTATTTTCCCCCAATATCTTGATGGGTTGGTGGTCATGAAAAGTGACCTGTGATGATATATAAAGAGTTAAATATTGTTAATATCAATAATTTAAATTTAGTCATTTGAATTAATAACTATTAATTCAATTAATTTATTTAAATATGAATTGGTAATTGTTATGCATCTTATTTTTCCACTCACATTACACACATCAATGTATTTGATTATCCTGGCAATGCAGTGATGCACTTTGCTATATTACAAATAAAAGCATAATAACAAAAATATCAAATGACTAACCTAAAAATTCAAATGTGTCAGAGACAGAGCTTCTTCCATAAGGCTTTCTGACTCTTATTCAAAATGTTTTTTGAGAAAATAACCATGCTTTTATACCATCTTAATAAGCATTGGGGTCATTAGACCCAAAAGTCTATAGTCAAATGTAAGCCAGGCTCTGAGCATCCCCACTTGCCGTCAAAGAGTGAGTGCATTTTGAAAAGCCACAAGAGCATCTTTCCTTACCGTCAAAGAGAATTCAGATAACCCCTGAGACTCTCACCACTAATTTAGGAGACTGTCTTGGAAAGCCACCTCTACCTTTGTCTTGTAAGTCTGCATCATGTAACACTCAGGTCACCCTGTTAGTATCTCTGTTCTCCCTCATGTTAGCATCAGATGATCACACAACTATGAAAATTATACAGATACGATGTATTGACTATGCAGAGAAGAAAGGCAAAAGAGATTAAGAGTCAGGATGTCTAAAATACACTTTGAAACATCTCAGCATAAGCAATGTGCTATTATGTGTATGCTTTACTTAAGGTAAGCCAACATCCAAAAATGCCCACCAAGAAGCATACTTTCAAAGTAGTCAGTTCACACGCTCAACAGGAATACCCAGTTTTAATATGGCAAAAATGCAGCTTACTATCATTACTGGTCAAATTTGAGAGGTGGCTACACAGCCCTCCTAAAATATCTGTCTGTGATCAAGAGCCAATGTTTTGCTAATTAGGTTACTGGATATCTAAAATGGGAGTTTACTGGTAAAATTAGCGTCATACATTGTTAGTTTGAGCGATGAAATGAGTATTCATTGGTGAAATAACAAGTAATCAAGATATTTAAATCACCTAAAATAATTTGCAACTTTGCAGCTGAATGTGGGTGTGGGGTCTGCCAGCACTGACACCAGGGAGCTTATCAGAAACGGAAAATCTCAGGCTCCACCCCAGGCTGGCTGTGTCCGGATCTGCATTTCAACAAAGTCCTCAGGTGATTCACCGCCTCTAGTTTATTTATTTATTTTTATTTTTAGAGAGGGGAAGGGAGGGAGAAAGAGAGAAACATCAATGTGTGGTTGCCTCTCATGTGGCCCCCATTGGGGACCTGGCCTGCAACCCAGGCATGTGCTCTGACTGGGAATCGAACCTGCAACTCTTTGGTTCACAGCCCACGCTCAATCCACTGAGCTATGCCAGCCAGGGCTTTTACCTCCTCTAGTTTAAAAACATCGCCTATTCTTTCTGAGCAAGTTAAAAAAGAACTGTGGAAAGGGCTGTGACTTATACCCTTAGGAATAAGGTTTAGGCTCAACCTTGTCAGGTCTATCCAATCATAACTTTGGACTCGGTTGGTCAAAAGAATAACAATGCTCATCTGGAATTTAGCTTTTGCCTTAAGTAAATCCTTTATTCAAAATACTGAACAGAGTACATAGCAGGGTGAAGAGCTTTGATTCACTGAACTTATAGATGAATTAACGTTACATCCAGAACAGTCTTACTTTATGTTTATTGTCCCAGTGTAATTACTAACATGTTCCCTCTCACTTTCAAAGGTATCTGGGTTTAGATGATAAATTGTATGGTCCATCTAAGAACAGGCCGTACGAATTTTCACTTTTGTGTTTGGTTGTTAACAACAGACTCCCACACTGATAGTTTTTACAGGGATAAGCAATGTAAAACTTTTTCTTTTGGGAACATATGGTGTCTACGATGTCTCAAAATGATGACATCAGGGATGACGATTAATCAGGGCCATGGGGACCACTCCGTAAAGTATATGGTTTCTGGACACTTTGCTGTATATCTGAAATGAATACAGAATAGTATTAGATGTAAACTGCAATTGAAAAATATTTTTAAAGTAGAACAAACAATGATGGAATAGAGAATAAAATAAGTGGTCCAATGTAACTAAGGTTTAGATGACAGTGCCTTTCCTATAGTAATTTGCCAGATCTTATATCCAATGAATGTAATGCATATTTGTTCTAAATGTAAAGGAGAAACATACTTTAACATTTGTTTATATATTACAGAAAGTAAAAAGATCACCAGGTTATTCTGCCATCCTGATACATCATCCTGTCTAAAAGAATTATCAAATATGGTGAAAACGGCACTGCTAGATTGAGAAATACAGAAAAAATCAAATGTACTTTCAACCTGGGGTCTGTTGCCCATTACTCTTTAAGTCAGCTCCTCTACAAAATGTTCTGTAATTTAAAAAATAAGGCAGGCTGGAAAATGTTCCATTTCCAAAAATAAAAATGCTATTTACATGGAAGTAAATCAAGATTAAAATTTCAATGTCTTAATTCAAAAACTTAGTTCAAAAAAATCTCAGTCCAAAAAAAATCCAAAACAGTCATTATGTAGCCACATCTATGCTAGCATTATGTTAACCACTGACATCACACTCATTTTAGCTAATATTAAATCTTAATCAATGTTTTGAATCCTTATCACTTCTTACACAATTAATAGGTAAGTTGATGAAATTCTAATATTTTCTAAGTGCCAAAACTGAACCAAAATGTATTTGTAACAAAGCAATTCAAGGCCATCATTCAGTTCCAAGTTACTGTTTTCTGAAAGTAAATAAAATGGTTTGGAGCGCTCATTTAAAAAGATTCTAGATCTGTGGCACCATTTTGGCAATGATGAGTTTTCTTGGTACATCCATGTTACCATAATGGCTAAGGAACTCACAAACATAGCATTTGTGGTAACCAGTTTACAATTGAAAATCGAAAGGTACATTTTCAGGATCATAAATAAAGCAAAATACCCTCTTATTCAAGGGAAGGAATATCCAGAACCTGACCAATTGTACAAGCATCCCAATTAGCCAAGACGTTTCTTACTGGTATGCAGGCTAGTGTGTGATTACCCTACAATTGCAGAAACAGATTACTGTGAACCTGCTCTCTTAGACACTGACTTTTCAGTCTCACTGAATTTCAGCTCTTCTTACATTAAATGTGGCAAATAAACTTGAACAGAAAGAAGTAACACATACATTTATTTATCAGACAGATTTATCAAGAACAAAATGCTAATTTGATTGAAATATTGTATTGATGGATCACAGAACTCTATCAAAAATATTATAGTTTCTGAGAATGCTGATAAACCAGGAAGGAAAGCTCACAACATATTCAGATGCAATGATACAACTGGATGAAATGCAAAGAATCATTAATTTCTCTTTCCAACTATGGCATGATCATCACTGAATGGTTCTACATTAATTTTTATTGGAAATTCATAAAGCACTGCTTTCAGAATTTGACAGATTACTGCTATCCAAGTTCTTTCCAGAAAAAGTCCAACCCCTGTTAATATCACGAGAAAGGTTTTGGTGACATCGATGAAACCTGGCAGCCAAGGAGAGTAAACTGGAATGTACATGTGTGAACAATGATGACTTCACAGTACTACTCAGTGGGGGCAGTGAAAGTCATTGAGTGAGAATGTGTACTGTGTGGCCATTCCATTCAAAATAACTGAGCAAGTAGAGCAACAAATATGCATCAAATTTTGTATTAAGCTTGAACATTCCTCTGCAGAAACTGTTTGGATGACTCAGAAGGCCACAGCTGTGGGCAACTGATGATTAGCAGCTTCATCATGACAACACACCCACTCATGCACCATGTCTTGTGCAGAGTTTTTGGCAAAAGATCAAATCACCCAAGTGACTCAGCCCCAATATAGCCCAGGTTTGGTGCCCTGCGACTTCTGGCTTTTCCCAAAACTAAAATCACCTTTGAAAGAGAAGAGATTTCAGATCATTGATGAGATTCAGGATAGGTCAGCTAATGGCAATTAGAACTGTGTGGGGTCCCAAGGAGCCTACTTTGAAGGGGACTGAGGCATCATTGTCCTATGTACAATGCTTCTTGTATCTTGTATCTTTTCAATAAATGTCTGTATTTTTCATATTGCATGGCTGGATACCTTTTAGACAGACCCCATATGTATACAATTGATAAGCTTGGCCATGAAATACACAAAACAAATTCATCTAGGCAATTCAGCAGTTATACCAAACTGTAGAAAGACATACAGACAATGAGAATTGAAAAATGTCATTATTTAACTGATTTCTTTGTCTTCCCAGAAATTAATATAGTTTAAGAGTTTAAAAAATGAATTGCAATGTAATTATCATCATCCCCACTCTAAATGCCATGCCAAATATGTTGAATATAAAGTTGCTAGGAATGCCTCCCAAATTGCAAATCTGTGAGTGTACATTATTTTACCTTTCAGTTTAGCAAAATGAAACATGGACATCAATAACCTATACTTGGAATCTATAAGATACTCTGAAAAGACCACTAAATCAGGAGTTAGGAGTCATAGAAGTCTCACCTCTATTTAACTATTCTTGTTTTATTCTTAACCTGTGAAGCCTAAGATCTGACAGTGTCCATAGGCTATCTCAGCCACTTACTGGTAATGCGAACTTGGACTAGTTACTCACCCTTTCTCTGCCTCATCTGTTGGCTTATCTGTTATATGGGCATAATTTACAATAGTTTATTTTAATATTAAGTGTGCTAATTCCTTCAAGGAGATATAAATCAATGCCCAGCATAGAGAGTGTTTAATAAGTAGTATTGGTGTTACTCTGACTCTGTGAACCATGTTTACAAAGATTTTAAGACTAGTGCTTTTATAACAAGTGTCAGATTAAGTTTCTCCTGGCCCCTACATACTCACTTGAATAGATTTAATGTTTTTGAGGGCCTGTAAACATTTAAGAATGTGTACATTCTTCTAAACTTCTAAAAATACACAAACAACAAGACAGCCATCTTCAAATCTTATATCCTGCTCAATACAGCATTGCTGAGTCCATCATAAAGCACTCTGAGATAAACTTGTATTTTTCAAACAGGACATGTATCTACATGGAAATACCAAGGGAATATATGAAACTGTAAAAGAGATGTACAAGCATCATTATTTTAAAAAATGAGGAGAAAGAGAAAACCAAACAAATAAATAACTTAAACAGAGCTATGAAGTAGAAAACAGAAGTCACTACATTTTAAAGTATGGTAGAGATATTTCTGTAGGATAATTTGAGAATCACTGCACAAAATGATCAAGAAGGGTGGCTTTTTAAAAACATTTTTATCTCTGTGATTTGTGTGAATAAACTGAGACCATGGATTCTACTACTAACTTGGTTGTTGACTTGATTTAAGTGAATTTGCCCAATGGAGGCTGAGAAATTCCAGCTGTCATTTTTCACAAACTGCATCTTTTGTTGAGAGTTTCTTCTCTAAAGTTGCCTTTATGATAGCTGAGACATACCAATTTTATGATAACTAAAGACTCAAGTTCACAGGCTTTTGTAAAGCCATTTGAAAGTTGCATGCATCAGTTTTATCTTTGTGAAAAAAATGTCTACTCAAACTATGTACTTTTGAAAGCTCACAGCGGTTTTTACCCAAGAGAAAAACATTACTTTTGCCACCACAGTGGAAGCAAAAGGACCTTTAGAAACCCTTAAAATGAAAAGTCATCCATCACACTCATCTTACTTATATAGCAACTTGTCATAGTTGTCTGGCAACGTGAAAATCTGAACTGACACAGATGAACTTTTCTAATACTATAAAACATATGAATTTTGTATAAAATATAATCATGCTAAAGCAAACACGTGGTACATCTTAAAAGAAAGGGAAATCTCCTAGTTCCAGAATTATGGAGATAAATCAAACCTAGAGTGGTAAGCAGAAGCGAGAGCTCATGGGAGTTTCAACCCATCTGTAGGTTCAAGGGTCTGAGGGCTGGAATCCTGTTGCCTTTGTGGACACAAGGATGAGAAACATGGCAAACAGAGCCCCTTTGATGGAGCCTGAACACGCACTTCCTCCTCTGCAGGGGAATGCAGTGGTTGACCCAGGTCTAGAGAGGGATTCTAAAAACCAGAGTAAAATAAGATAAAAAGCAGAGAAATCAAAATTCCAGGAAGGGATCAAGTATCAGTATATAGTCTGAATCCATATTAGTTCTTTTTTGTATTGTGTTTGTTCTTTTATAGTTGTCCTTTTTTAATCAAATCAGTTTGAGTTCAAATTGCTAAATCTACTGATGTCTAATATTTTAACTAAACATTAACTGAATTGCATATTTTATTTAAAATTTTACTCCTCATCATTTTATTCCTCAACAGAAATTTTGGTAAGAATGAAATTAAATCCAGATGGTATGCAATGGTGAAGAAAGAAATTATATAAATTATTAGTAAATCTAAATAAGGACTCACCAATAATAAGATTAATAATAGTAACTAATTTGGATGATTTTAATAGGAGGCTTTGGGAAGAGAAAGGCATATGAATAAACAGCTTTTTAATTTGCATGATTGCCTTCAAGGAGATCCAGGACCAGAACTGAATGGTGAGCTTGCTTCTTATCTGCATTCCCAACACTTGCAAACACATGACAGAATCCCCAGAAACCCCAGCGACTGTGATCGCACTCCATTACAAACAAATGACAAATGACAGGGGCAAATGCCATGCCACTGCAGGGCAAAGGCTCTGGAACATGCAGAGTTAAATTAAAAGGTGCAAGGACAGTTCCACGTGGATCAAATAGAACAATGAAGTCAAGTTGATTTGTAATTTTCTACAACACTATTAAAATGACCCAAAACAAGAAAAGGACACCCTTGTGTACTGTTGGTATGATTGCAAATTGGTGCAAACACTATGGAAAAAAGTATGGAGGTTCCTCAAAAACTTGAAAGTGAAACTGCCTTATGGGTAGCTATCCAAAGAAAATGAAAACACTAATTTGAAAAACTCAGTGCACCCCTATTCTACTGCAGCATTATTTACAATACCCAAGATGTGAAAGCATTTAAGAATCAGTTGTTCTTAAATTCTGTTCTTAAAGTCTTCTCAAAAGACTCACTTGAAAAGCACATTAAAAATGCGGGTTTCCCAAAGCTCTTCAGAGATTTTTATCAATCAATACATCTGGTGCTGTGCCTGAGAATCAGCATGGCTGAGAGGCTCCCCAGGTGATGCTGGGGCTAGTAGTCCAAGGACAAGGAAAAACGGCTAGTGATTCTTAAAAACACGTGGCACCATTGCGCTGCAGTGATTGTCAGCCCGGGTCGGAAGAGTTCTTTGATGACTGATGCAGTATTTTTTCTTTTGTTCCTTGCACATTTTTTATTGTTGTTTAAGTACAGTTGTCTCCATTTTCCCCCTACCAACCCCCCAACCCGTCATCCCCACTCCCCACCCTTGATCCTAACCCCCTTTGGTTTTGTCCATGTGTCTTTTATACTTTTTCCTGACAAACCTTCCCCCTTTTGCCCCCATTATCCCCTCCCATCTCCCCTCTGGTTACTGTCAGTTTTTTCCAATGGAATGAAACATGGTTATATTGTAGTTCCACTTCCTTTTTAACTAAATAACTTGCTCCAGTTTGCAGGTATACTGAATGCAAGATTTCCTCCTTTTTTTCTTGCCCATTATTTAGAAACCAATTGGGAATTTTCCTAAAATATATCAATAACAAGCATTTATTAAGAGGAACCTGGAGTAACTTAAAAAATGGATGACCTAAAAGATATATTTTAATGTCAACTCTTTCAAAACTTGAACCCTAATCATCATAGTATATGTCCTTCAAAAATTAACTGGCTAATATCTAATAGACCCTCTAGACAAGTACACTTATTTTTTATATCTAAGAATACATTTTACAGTTAATTTTTGTGAATAAATATATGAGGACTTAAAATTGTTTACAGGCAGATATTCGAAAATAAAATATTAATTTCATTGGCCAAATCTTTTCAATATTTTTTAAATGATTGCTTTTTAATTTTTCAAACTTTATTCAGACCTTTCCTTTAACAGAATAGCTACACTGATAGTTTGAAAACATTGATTTTAATGAAGTTATATAGCTAAAATCTGTTTTATAGGATAGAACACTGGATATTTTACTCCTCATTCCCCGTTGTTTCATAACTTGGAATTTCCTGAGGGTGTTGTATTGACAAGGATGAAACATTACATATTGGGTTGGCCAAAAAGTTCATTTGGATTTTTCCAGAAGATAGCTCTAGTAGTGCTTACTTGTATCTAACTTCATTGGAAACACTTTTGTTAGATTGTATTGTCACAGCTGTCGTATCAGCATTCACAAACAAACAAAACAAAATATGATTTGATAGCAATCAAATCAAGATGTTAATTGAGAACAATCAACGTATTCCACACTGACATACTCAAAATATCCAAATCAATAAAGTTATTGGTGAAAATGAAAAATGTGTCTTTTATTTACAGAAAAAAATAAGAGGACTTTTTGGTCAACCCAATACATTTTAGCCTCTATTTTATAGGATGTCAACATGATCTCCTTTAAAACAAAGGAGTCTCTGTTTCACCAGCAACACAGTTGATCTGTACTTCTTCTGTTTGTCAAAAAGTAAACCCTTGGGATCTCTGTTGTCTGATATTAACCAAAAGCTCTATTTCAAGAAAAGTGCAATTAGAGTTCTAGAGGATTATTTGAAGTTCTTTTTGTTTGTAATTTATTTTGTAAATTTTCCATTGCTGTGTGTTCAATTTGCAAGAATTTTTGTGCAATGTTATACTGTTACTCTTCAAGGCATGAGTGCATTTTTTATTTTAAATATTATATTTTCATTTTCAGAAATTCATTTGGGTCTTTTTCTGTATTTCTGCTTCTTTCTACTTATTGTTCATTTTTCCTGTACCTTCTTAAACATGTAGAGTATATTTATAATACCTGGTTTCACATCCTTTCCTCCAAATTCTATCATCTGGGTCATCTCTGGGTCAGTTTCTATGATGTAATCTTCTAGTCTTTATGGGCCATATTTTTTAGTATATTTACATGTCTAGTAATTTGTTATCAAATTCCCAAGCATTGTAGATTCTATTTGTTGGGATTTTATTGTATCCTTTTAAACACTGTTTGGCTTTTGGGGGGAATACAGTGACCTTCAATTGAACCATTTTACCATTTTAGGTTTGCTTTTAACCTTTTTTAAAGCCAGTTCAAAAAGACCTCTTGAGTATAATTTTGCTCAACTATTAAGGAAACACACTTCTGAGGATTCTGCCCATTGTCCTATATATTTGGAGTTGTTTCCACTTTGGCTGGTAGCAGCATGGATTACTCGCAGCCTTGGTGGGAATAATCGGTGTGGGCTCCAGAGGTTGCTTTGTCTACTCCTCTCTGTTGGTCCAGTCCTTCATTTCCTGTGCTTTCATCACGTGTGCTATGTGCAGAGTAGTACTGGGACCTCAAGGGCATCCTATGCAGATATTTGGTGATGTGTATCTGTGCCACTCCTTCATATCTGCTATTTTGACCTGCAAATATCGGGCAACTTGATCTCTCCTTAAACTATCTTCTCAACTTCAGAAGGCTTTGATGAGTATTACTGAGGTTTCTCTTAATGATACTGCCTCCTGGAAACCGCAGGCCATGAGTTGGGAGAGCTATGGGACTCACGTACTCTGTTTTCCTTCTCTCAAGGCTGAATGTTCTGTGCTGGCTTTAGGTCACTGCCTGAAAGGCGATGTTTCATATATTTTGTCTTGTCCTCTAGTTGTTAAATGTAAGAGAGCAAATCTGGTTCTGTTATCCCATCATAGTGAAAAGGGGAAGTTCAGACTATTTCTAACTTACTGAATTTTTTAAGCATAACCTTAAATTTTAATTATTTTGTTTCATTTTAAGTTCTTATCAAGATACAATAAATTTTCAAATAAAATCTTCTAGAAAATAAGTTTATTTTGAAGCAATTGTGATTGTATACTATAATCATGTATCCTAATATGTAATCAAATTGCTATATGAGTTAAAAGTATTAAGTTAAATTATATTTTCCATTGGCAATGGAAATTGGGTCTTTAAAATTCCAAAAATATTTTCCATAATTTTTTTCTAAAAAGCAAGCAGAACTGAACATCATACAGACTTTTTAAAAAGAACCTCTCCATGTAGGATTGCTTTTTAAAAATTATACATCTACTGGTTCTATATCAAGTGAGGACTTTTCTTTCTTTTTTTTTTTTAAATTTTTTATTTTAGTTTATTCAGTACAGTTTCTATCCTTTATTCCCATTCCAGCCCACCCACCCATTCCTCCCCTCCTCCCTCCCCTTTTCAACACCCCTAGTTTTGTCCATGTGTCCTCTATATTTGTTCCTGTAAACCCTTCCCTTCTCCCCTGAAATTCCCTTCCCTCTCCCCTCTGGTCACTGACAACTCTATTTCAGTGAGGACTTTTCGAAGGTCTCATGTTTGTTATTTAGTTCATTATAGGACTTCAAAGAGAAATGCAATGGCTCTGCCTGTGTCGGGTGTCTCTGCTGCTGGTTCTTTATAAATAAGGGATAAAATTTTTCCATTCATTGCAGGGCTTAGGGACAAGAGAAGTTAAATGCCATCAAACACAGTCATAGCTTAAAAGATGTTTTGTGAAGACCGATTTCCGAATAAAACTATGTATCTGCTTGAGACTTCTCTGTCAATCTCCAAGGAGAATATGGAGACAGCAACGAAATTTCCAGTTTCTCTCGACAGAATAGAAATGAAAGGTATTTGTGGTATAATATTCTAAAGAGGATCGCCTAACTATATGTGCTTATTTTACCATGTTTTGTTTTCATTTTGGGTTTTACTTTTAAGCAAACAAGAAAGATTTTCTTTGTCCAGAAGCCTGAATGAAACCACTGAGTCATCCAAAAAACTGAGAGAAAGAATTGAACTGAGGTGGACCCAAGTTGATTGATCCGGCCTGGACTGTAAGTCCACACAGCTCAGCTGAGGTCACCTAAACCTTAATCTTTCATTTACAGAGTAAGTGCCTTTGAAACACATGTGCTAAGGAAAGGTTCCCTGGCAAACAACAGCATGTGCAAATGGTCGGGTAATACGCTGTAATGACATTTTGATTGTGCACTGCACAAAACTGTTGTGTCATTATGAAAACGCTAGGTAACATTTGTCAAATTTAAGAGGAGAAATTTCAAAGTTGCACCTATAATTAGTGCAGTGTAAACTTTAAAATACTTCCATTTTCACTCCAAGAACCAGATTTTGAAAGTGGTC
Source organism: Trachops cirrhosus (assembly GCA_028533065.1). NCBI lineage: Eukaryota > Metazoa > Chordata > Mammalia > Chiroptera > Phyllostomidae > Trachops > Trachops cirrhosus. The sequence continues at coordinate 16,153,128 of CM052549.1, forward strand.
AGGGTGTCTCTTCCACGGTTTTGGATGAAATTAGAGGGCCCAGACATTTTTTCCTCCTCTTCAAATGATAGGAAAGGAAACAAGTCCTCAGCTGGAACAGACCTCAGATATCGACTATTGACAATGGCTCCGAAACTGTTATTTCTACTCCAAGTAATTGTCAAATCTTCTGATATGAGTTTTAACTAAAAATTTGAGTAATTGGCATTTCTAATTTAAACTATGAGTAAGAAACCTTTAAAAACTCCTAAAAGTTCATGAAACTGAAGTATAATTTTCTGAGTTAGAAATTTGAATCATGTGTATCTAGAGGCTAGTGTAGCAGTGAACCTTGCTGTCCACCCAAAGTATCCATAGCTTACTTCATGGCACTGATTAGAAAACTTCTGTGTGTCTCCTTTCCTCAGGGTTTTTGAAGTCTTGTAAAGTGAATAAAGCATTGTCTCTGTGGAAAAACTCAAAGACTGTCAGGAGCTAGCCTTGTTGATAGAAATGAAAAGAATTGGAACAGTCTAAAGAAGCAACAGTTCCTCAGCTGGAAAACAAAACTTATAAAGTGGAGCCAAGAGTCATTAGGGCACACCCTTGATTGCTTGAATGAGTGCACCGTACATTATGTGCATTAAGTACAGAAACAAGAAAATCCGGCGAAGGGAACTAATGCATCAGTTACTTCATCCAGTGCAAAAAGTGATCGTTAAGTGAGATAAAAACTTCAAAAGAAAACTTGTGTTGTGAGGTTACTCACAGGCCACACATAATTCTAAACAAAAATGTAATTGAGGAAAAAGCCAGAAACCCATATGAGCACCTTATAAAGTAACAGGTGGCACAGGCCCTTGTATGTTTCAGAGATGCAAAGAATTGGAAACTGTTTACAAAGTCCAGACTAGCTGACGTTAATGTAATTGTTACCAACCATAAAAATGCAAATACATAGCTAAGAGAAAATAGGGTTTTGGCCAGGGTAGGAGAAGAGGGCAGGTGAAATAAAGGGAAGGGTTACTAATAGAGGTTTACATACATTAAAATTACACAGGTAACAATAGAAAACTTTAATTTGGATAAATATTGAACATAAGAAGAAAGGAAAATAGGGATGGGAAATGTAAAAGTGTGTTAAATCTTAATTTTTCATCTTAAGGAATCAATATGCAAACTGATGAATTTAATAAATCAGGTTGATAAGTCAGGGATTAGCAATATAAGTATGTCTTCTAAAATTATCAGAATTAAATAGGGAAAAGGAATTAAAAGAGAAACTTAGGAAGTATAACTGGGGCTAAGGAGTCAATGAGGAAAACTTGCTATTCATCCTAAAATACTACTATTTAATAAATCACCATTTGCTTATATTACTTTAATAAAAACATATTTTTTAAAGTTAGATGATACGGAAATTAAATGTCTTTACCTAAATGAATCCTCCCAGTGCTTAACTCATTGAATGTTAATATATTCCAGAGTTGCCATTTTAATTATGCAGAGTTAGGTAAAGCTCACAGTTAATGTTTCATCAAAAATGATGTTGTACGGAGTGTGTTTTACTGGCATATATTGTAAAAGCATTTATAAATGATTTCAGTACATTATTTATAGAGTCATTATGTATCTGAGGTTTCTTATATTTTTCAGTTTTATGTTGCTGCCTTTTATGGAGGGAATTATAAGCTAGAGTGATATTTTCAGATTTTTATTTACTAAACATGATAGATTTTGCAGAAATAGCTAAGTTTTATGGTGTACTTTTCTTAAAGTCTAAAAATAATTTTTAAATAAAACTGGTTAATAAGATTTGAAATTTTGCAGCTAATGATATATATTATTCAAGCACTACAATTTATATGTAGAATAAGAAATATCTATATTTCAAATTTCTTTTCTATGATAACTTCTTAAGAGAGTTTTGAAGAAATATAATAATAATCAAAGCAAGGACAATTCCACACAAATATAATCAGTTTCACAGAAAGTCAAGAGAAAAAATGGTACCTCAGTCTCAATATCCAGGATGCATTAACACCTAGGCAGCCATTCAGAGTAACATGAAATAATAGCTTGTTGATGAACATCAGTGTATAACACATGCAGCCCAGATGTCAACTGGCATCCACTTACATCTTAAGATCTCAAACAGATTATTTTAACACTCATTCATTCAATGTCCCATAGACAAGTAATACCTTCTCAAACCTTTGGTCTATTCGAGCAGCTGCTTGCACTGAATGAACTCAGTTGTGAATTATCTCAATATTCAGAATGCTCTGCCTCGTCTACACTGCATCAACCCAGATGGGGAGCTCAGAACATTCTGTAATTTCTAACAAATCAAAACAAAGCCATTCATTCAGGACATGGTACAGATTTTCCTGAAGACAGTGAATCAGTTTGCCAGAGGAGGGAAAAATTTATATTGCAATCATTGCAATTAAATAACTTCAAATAGAAAATTAGACACAGCTCTATTTTACAAGACTCACCTGCCTACTTCTCAGAAACCATGCTTCTGTCTTTTCTCATCCGCAGGAAATCACGATATTTGGTAATTTGAAAAGAATCCAGCTAAGTGATTCTGACTTGTTCTATGGTTTTAATCAGACAGTAATGAGCTGCAACAGGTGGGAACTGGCTATCCTTTTCTCAGAGTTTTTCTGTGTGGTCTCTCCACACAGGAGAGTTTGAACTTCCTCACAGCATGGCAGCCTCCAGGAGTCCGAACTGCTCACACAGTAGCTCAGGGTTTCACTGGGAATGTTCGAGACATACTACCTTTGATGACTAGCCTCAGAAGTCACAGTGTCACTTCTGCAGAGTCAGAAGTCCACCTAGGTTCAAGATGAAGGGATGCAGATTCACTTTCAGAAGCACAATATAAAACTAAAATATTGGATGTGAAATGTTGTGGTCATCTTTGAAAAACAGAATATGCCACCTGTGTTTAACTACCTATCCTATATTTTTACTCAATGCTTCTTAACATAGCGCATCATAAAGTAATAGTGACATTTAAAAAACATTATAAAATTATAACATACAAAAAGACATTTTACTGAGGTTCAGAGCAGAAGACCAAGAAGGCTTAAGCATCTTTCTCAGGAACAGAGCTCACAACAGAACTCAGGCCGTGGGCCCCTTGCCCGAGATCCAGTCCTAGATTCTACACCCTGAGTGGCATCGACAAGCTCCCGCGGGTGACCCAGTCTCACCTGGCCGACAGGCTAATGATGCCATTTGTTTTGTAAAATATGTAAACTTTTGTTTCATAGATCTTTAAATATTATATTAGCGATGGAAAGAACTGTACTCATAACAGTAATAAAATGTTAAATTAATGCACTTATATATGACAAAACAAGCATTATAAATCAGTAAAGAATGGATAGGGCAACAATACTTGTTTTAAAAGCTATTTGGGAAATAATCAAGTTAGGTCTTCATCTCTGTAATGACCACTTGCCTACTGGTTGTCTTCCCAGCTCAAAATACTTTGCCCTCCCTGGTGACTCCCCTTCCCCTGTTCCTTCACCATGGAATCTGATCCACAGAGAATGGGCTGCTAGAAGGCAGAGTTCATCCAACATGACCCATTTCAGGGCAACATTAAGCACCGTATCCAAATTAGAAAAACAGGGTCATTTTACTGGGAATTCAGACTGAGAGTAAAAGCCAGATTTAGTCTTTCTCTGAATGGTTGCATGGTTCCCACTGGGACAAGGAAGTAGAGCAAACAAATGAGAAGGATGAGGAAATGCACTGAGAGCCCAGACCAGAGAAGAAAAACAGGCACAGAATCCCAAAGGCATGCCCACCCTCAGCCCCTACATCTCCCTGGAGGGCGGCTGCATCCCAGCTTGGGTTCTGTGAATCAGCCCGTATTCTTCATAAGAAGCGACCGACTTTCTGACAGCTCCGAAACTCTCGTGGCTTGCGTCCAGGATGCTCCTAAATAACATTACTTTATCTACCAAAATTAATTCCAAAAGAAGTATATGCTAAAGTGGAAAATGGCACGTAATACAACTATAAAAATATCTCGCAAAGGTATAGAATCATTCTAAGTGTAAAAACTCCATGACCAGCAAAAAAGATATCTACAAACTACTTAGCCTTTCATGCACATGTAGCATGAGGACAATTAACAAGTAATTAACAAATAACAAGCAGTGAAGTATCTGCTACAAATATGAGCACAAAAATACAAACAATTGAATAGGCATTTAATGAAAAAAGAGAGCTCTAAAAATGGAGAAATACACTACTATTCCAAATTAAATGTGGGCAAATCAGAGAATAGACAAACCAGAGAAGAAATATAAAAGGTCATTAATCGTGTGACAAATATTCTAGAAATGAAAAAGAAATGTTTTCACATTTAAAATGCACATACGTGTCAACATTGGCAAACAGAAACGAGTGCCACATGGCTGGTAGTGCTGTCAGAAATTAATTTTGCAACACATATAAAGACCTTCATATGTGTTCAGACCCAATTGAGCCAGTGTATTAAATCAACACTTCTGCCTATGAATGAAGAAACCCAACTTGAAATGCTGTAATGAGAAAAGGGGTGGATTGGCTCACACAGGTGAAAATTCCAGCAGCGTTCACATTGGAACCCCACGCTCAACATGTGATTATGAATCTCTTTCTCTCCCTCTCTCTCCCTGTCTGGTCTGCTTTGAACTTGGATGGCTCTTTCCCCCCTCAGGCAGGCTCTCACTGGAGGTGAAAGACGGCAACCTTGCACTTTAGATTTATGTCCTATCAGCTTCATAAGCCAGCAGAAAGGGAACCTCAACATCCCAGTGATTTTCTGCAAAATATCAAGATTATGCTGCCTTATATCTTATTGGTATGACTTGAGTCACATGCTCCTCTCTGAAACAGTCATTGTGGTCAGGGAATAGGTCCAGCTTGCAGGACAGCAGCAGGGTATGGGGTTCATCCTGTATGGATTGCAGGGGTGCAGATTAGGAGAGGAAGTTTACAAAGGAAAAAATTCAGGTGCTATTTCTAGGAGGAGGGGAATGGACCTTGTATACATAAAGATAATAGATGTCCATTATACCCCCATACCTAGTAATTCAACTTCTACGAATCTAGTCTAAAAAATAATCAGAAACAAAGAAAAGATGTTGGCATCTATTTTTAAATAACAGCTGTATTTCTTTCAGTGTAAAAATAAAAAAATAGTAGAAAAGTGACTAAGCTATGAGTTTATTACCATAAAACTAGAGGTATATTATAATACATGTTATATAATATAAAATGTAGTGTGTAGAAAAATGCAAGAGTATGTGAAAAGATAGGATAAAATCTATATATAGCAAATATAATCCCCATTATATACATATTCATATTTGCCTAAAAATACTAAAAGGAAATAGATCACAATGACAATCAAGATTAGTGGAATTTGGGGAATTTTCCATAGCAACATATATTTGTTTTTATCAGATAAAAATTCTGTGTTACAAAGTGCAGAAATATGGCAATCACTAAGGTCCTCAGGACCTACTATGTCCAGGCAGCCTGCCATTGTGAAATGCCTGCGTACTCGTTGACCTGTTTACTATATAAGCTTGAACTTCACTTGAATCTTTGAACTTTAGTATCTACATCAACAAAATAGGAATAGTTATGACTGTCCTGCACACCTCACATGATTGTTATGAAAATTAAACAGCATACAGGAAAGGACTTTTAAAATTATAAAATACTGTAAAAGCTAATAGCATTAACATCTTGAAATAAAGATACCAAAGTAGCCCTGGCTGGTGTAGCTCAGTGGATTGAGCACACACCTGTGAACCAAAGGGTTGCTGGTTTGATTCCCAGTGAGTGCATGTGCCTGGGTTGCAGGCCAGGTCCCCAGTAGGGGGCATGTGAGAAGCAACCACACACTGATGTTTCTCTCCTTCTCTTTCTCCCTCCCTTCTCCTCTCTCTAAAAATAAATAAATTTAATAAATTAAAAAAAAAAGATGTCAAAGCAATCCTGTGCACCCTACCCACGGGTATACAAACAACCCAAACATCAGCACCATAATAATTTCTCAGTTATCCTGCCTTCCTTAGGACATTACTTTTTAAGTCTATAGGTGGAGAGAACAACACCTACTTGATTGGTCTTATGTGAGATAAACCTCGTTGGTGTGAGGTGACACTGAACACCTACTAGTGCTTGGCACATAGAAGGCAGTTGGAAATGTAAATTATCTGCCCACTTTCTTTTTATAACCTACCTATCCCCTCATCTGTAAAAATATGCAGGGTTGGGGAGAAGTAGGTAGCTGGTATCCTAGAATCCCTCCCGCCTTTCAGTTTGGATTTCTCCCTGAAAGCCAAATATCAGTCACAGAGCAGGCTCATGGATTAGGCAGTACAAACAGCCAAACCAGTAGCTTCACAGATTCAACACTGTCTCTTCCAGAGGCATGCTGGGCACGTGTCATGTCAGCTGTGGACTCAGACAACAGTTGTTCTCACATAAAGGACCACTGGGATTTTAGAGCCTCCAACATACGTCTTGCCCAGCTTGCCCTCCTGAGAAAATTTGGAACATGAATACACATGGATTTCATATGCACTCATACTGGGGTAGTACAGGCTTCTGTCCCATACCCGCGGGTTGTCCAATACCCAATGTTAACTCAATAAAGAGTGGGGGAAAATGATAAAAGAAACTACTTGAAAAAAGCATAGGACCTTCTAAATTTAAGAACTGCGACTTTCTTCTTCTCTCAGAAAATTCAGATTGCCCCCATGACCATGTCCGAACTGCTCTGCACCTGAACTCTGCCCAGCCCTCTCCTGCAGACCCTCAGGAAGAGTGTGCAGAGCGCAAGTTCACCAGTGCCCACACTTCCCTTGCTCTGGCCCTGACCCTCAGGCAATTCTTCAAAACTCAAGACAAGAGCCTGTTTCTTTACCCAAATTACTAGAGCCTGCTTAAAATCTCGGGCAGCTGAGAATGGAGCCTGTCCCCACAGGGTAGGAATGTATTAACCACCCTATAAAAGTTATTTTTAAAGTTTTATTTAAGGAACAGCAGCTGGAGAATAAAGAAAAGAAAAGGCAAAACACACTTCCTTTATACCCGGGGTACAGTCCCTCTCACACCAGTCTCCCATGGCTCCTGGTGGGAATCGCATCCACATGCACGCTTGCTGTCTGAACTCCGACACTGGAAACTGGAGACTCAGAAACAAAACCAACCGGAAATACAAACAACCTTGTTTGATTAGACCCATGGAGTTGCCTTGCTTAATTATACTAGGGGAGTTTGACATCAGGCTTGGAATTCTTTCATTGGATTTGAAGGATATTACAAAAAAAATTAAAGTGACATTAAAATGCCATCACATATAATGAGCCCATTACCATTTGGAAATTGTTTCCAATCAACACACTGTAAGTGGGAGGTTTTCTAGCAGTTCCTACCCTCTGGATGAAAGAGTAATCGTGTGAGTGATAGGGGAAGGTAATTTAGCAAACTACAAAGCCTTGAAATAAGTAAATATTAATGAAGTATACATTTCATTAATCACTAAGTTATGATGAAAATTCTGCTTTTTATTGTCTTTCTAGTAATATTGCATTTGAAATATATGATTGCTATATTTGTTTGCTTTAAAAACAAACAATGTACTGCCAGTTTAGAGTTCACCTCTATTTAATAAGATTTATTGAGAGCATCTACTGTGCATGAAAGTTCCTAACTCTTAAGAACTTATACTATTTCGAGAAGAAAATGTATGTGTGTGTGTGTGTGTGTGTGTGTGTGTGTGTGTGTGTACGCAGAAAACTGAGTACATGAGATGCTCTGAGGCTGGGAAAGGGGTTTCCAATCAAAGGGTTTCAGGAATGGTCTGCTGGAGATCACCTTGATGAATGGTTAGAATTTGAACAGAATAGGAAGGAACAGCATGAGCAAGCACAACAAATGAGAAAGTTGTGCATGTTCAGAAAACAGTGAGTGACCCTCATGAGAAAGTGAGCAAAGATTTCAGAAGAAAATGGGCTCCAAGCTTGTCTCTACACTTGCTAGCTATTTAGCTTTGGCATGCTGAGTAACTTCTCTAGGCCTCTGTTTCCTCCTGTTTAAAACTGAGCTACTAGCCCTGGCTGGTGTGGCTCAGTGGACTGAGCAGCAGCTTGTGAACCAAAGGGTCACCAGTTTGATTCTCAGTCAGGGCACGTGCTGGGTTACAGGCCAGGTCCCCAGTAGGGAGCATGTAAGAAGCAACCACACACTGATATTTCTCTCCCTCTCTTTCTCCTTCCCTTACCCTCTCTCTAAAAATTGATGAATTAAACCTTTGAAAAAGTAAATAAAACTGAGCTACTAATAAGTGTGTTATAAGTGTAAGACCATGCATGTGAAGCACCTATCACGGTGACTAGCACATAACAAATGCTCAATACATGTTTCAAACAAAAGAGAAAAGAGGAGGCAAGGAGAAACAGCAAAAGGAAAATTGGAAGGGAGGAAAGAAAGTAAGAAAAGAGATGGAGAGGAAAGAAGGAAAGAAGGCAAGTTGAAAGTTTTGAGAGGTTTGGGCTAAGATATATATTTTGGAGCCATTTGCATATAAGAACAAAATATGAAGACAAAGGAAAGGCAAAGAACAGAACTTCAAGGGATACCTATATTTTGTGGTTGAAAAAAGGAAATGCATATAAGGTTACATGATGTAATGAAAAAAGATAAGACGTGGGTTCAGATTTGGGTTCCACCAAAGCCCATGTGACCGAAAAAATGTCTAAGACTTTGTGAGTGGAAAAATATGTTCCTCACAAGATTACTCTGAAGAATAAACAAGATACAATATATAAAATCATTCAACATCATGCTTTGTACATAGCTAACCACCAGGCCTCTCCTTGCTTTTTTATTTGCCTTCCTTAGAGAAAGAAAAAGGAGCAATGAATTTAAAAAAGAAAAAAATTGACTTAAGGAAATGACAATGGATATAATGAAGTAAAGTGGATAGCAAATAAGCAAGAAATACTGTGGGTTTTTGTTAAGGGTTATCATTCTTTTTTTAAGGTTTCATTTTCAGTCATGGATTTTGGGGGTAGGAAGTCAGATTATAAATTAAAAAGATTAAATAAGCAGTGAGGTCCTGAAACATCTAATTAATATGTTCCTACCCCATTTCAGGGCATGAGGTAAAAAATTGAGAAAAAAATAGTACCACATGTGGATGTTGAGGTTAAGTGAGTTTCATTTAATTTATTTAGTCATTTAATTTTAGGGAATTGATTTGCATATACAAAAAAGAAAGCAGAAGGAAAAAAAGAGGTTGAAGAGGAAGGCAAAAAAAGCACATCTCCATGGAGGGAAACTGAACCTAGAACTTGGGTTAAAAAAATAGTCTTGACAAAGAGATATATCTCCTTTTGAGTCAAAGGTATTTGTGGTTGGTGGAGATACACAAATTTCTTGAGGGGGAGAGAATAATGGCTAAGAGCGGTCATGACAGAAAGCATCTCTTCTGAACAGGGGTCCATGAGTGATGCCTATTAAACTTGACACCCAGAAGTGACAGCATGGCCAATAGACAAAAATTTCCAAGGACTAGTGAGAACCCTGTGGAAAAATGGCTGACCGTGTGGACTCAACAAAGCACATGGAGACAGAACAAGAGTAACAGATCAGGAGAATTTTGAATCTGTGAAATGAACCATTAGACATCAACGATCAGAGTGTACACATGTAGAAGGCAGGACATGGAGATCAGGCAGGGTGATTTAGAGTTCAAAAGAATGGGAAAAGAAATTTTAATTTTGATTGTGCCCTCCCTTACTGGAGCGATTGGATAGCTAACATAACTAGAAGGATTCTCTTAGATCTAGAGTTGATGAGGAGATTCTTCTCACCTGAGGCTTTAGGGAGACGCTAATATCAAGGGATTGGAGAGAAGGCCAGTTTATGTGCTGGGGGTGGGATGAAAGCGATGACCCAAACTGAGGGTTCAAATAGCAAAGACTGAATACAGAGGAATGAGCCAGGCCTCAGAACCAATGAAAGTAAGAGCCTAATATGTATGAAGCATTCCTGGGTACATGCATGAAGGAAGGGTCGGCTGCAGCACAATCTATAAGGAGGCCTCCTAGACGGGCAAAACAGACTGGACAAAGGCTCTTCCATGTTCTCCTGTGGCTGAAGTGGAATGAAGGTAAGAGGTGTGGGTAAGCTAAGCAAAGCATAGTAAGGTCAGAAAGCTAGAAAGCTCGCTGATAAGCTTTATGGAGTCTCCAAAGACGAGAACTGAGGCACCGTGGAGAAACTGTTTAGCAGACTTTTAAAAAGCATGCAACAGCTAGCTTCCTGAATTTAAAAAAGAAAACGGTGTCACAATGAAAATTATGTAGGTGTCTCTAATATAACAACATATTATATAATTATGATTATATTATATATTCTGTTTTATATAACAATATTTCTCTATAGTTCTTGATACATATCTATTAAAATAATTAAGAAATAATTTTACTCTAAAGTTGCATAAATGAATGTATTCCTATTTGAGGGTGCTTAGAGAAAATTAAAAGCTATATTTCAAGGAAGACATTGAGTATTTACTGTATTTTATTGTATTCAGCTCTTTTGATTTATATTTGGCAAATAAAGCTGCAACATATTTAAAGTGTACAGTGTGATGATTTGATATATATACACATTGGGCAGGGATAGCCACTATAGAGTTAATTTTATGTAAACATCCATCAGCATACATATTTACCTACTCTTTTTTTCTTTTTGGTGAGATCTCTCAAATTCTACTCTCTTTGCAAATTTCAATTATACAGTACAGTTTTATCAGCTATAGTCACCATGGTATACCTTACATCCTAAACTTATTCTCCTCATAACCTAGAGTTTCTACCTTTTTACCAGCCTCTCCCTAGTTCCTCCACTTCCTGGAAACCATCATTCTACCCTCTGTTTCCATGTACTTGACTTTTTTTTAGGTTCTACATATAAGTCATATCATGTAGTATCTGTCTTTTTCTGGCTTATTTCACTTAATGCAATGCCCTCAAGGTTCAACCAATTGCTTTTAAACAGACCAAAGGAAGGATTATCTCTCTTAATTTTTGATCTCTCAAATTGCACAGTACAAAGTTCAGCTCTTGACAGACAATATATATTTGTTAGGTTGAATTCAATTTGTACTAAAACCAATATTGAGAGCATACGTTTCAATCCACAATTCTGTCCTGCACAGAATAAAATGGCTGTATTTGTATACTTGTAAGACCTGTTTCAATCCCAACTCCACCTTAAAATATCATTTTGCTCAATTCCAGAAAAATCTCAGTTATTTCAGACTCTTCCATTTACCTTGCCCCTCCCTATAAGGTCGTGTAAAATGTCAGAGAGTTTTAATTATCTGTACCAGGAAAAGCCTTGTGGTAGCTCATAGAAGATGATTTGGAAGCAGCTTTTAATTGATCAAAAAACAGTGAGAGATTTTAATTTTAAAAATCACCTCCACAGCCAAAGTAAAATGAAAGTGAGATTGGTGAGAAGGATAATTTGGCTACTTAGACACCCTTGTTTTTTGACTGAATGGGATAAATGAATATTTAAAAGAGATACTATCACAACACAATCTCACCATTGGCTCCAAAGCCACCAACACAGAGTCAAAGAATTTGGGACTTCATCCTTTAGTTCAAGTGCTCAATTTTATATCTTAGGAGTCATAATTTGATTTAATTTTACTCTCAATGTCATAAGTTATCTTTTAAACTATTGAAATTAAAAATAGTGGAAAGCTGATGTAAACTCTCCATGGATAAAATATGTATTTTTATTAAGCTGCTTTACTTCTGGCAACTGTTTTTGCGGTATGGTGTTGGTAGCATTCTCTAAATGCCAGCATTCCACTGGTACTGAACATTGGCACTTTTTGCAAATAACTGAGAACACGGAATGCTAATCCATGTGAATTTCCTACCTCATGCCTAGTAGACTGCATTATATTAGGGTAGACTGAATAAAATTGTAGAACCTCATAATGAATATTGAGAATTAGAGGTAGATTATCACTGCATATTTCCCTCTCAAGCCTAATAAAATTTAAGTGAGGGCATTTGTTTAAACCTTTAATCAATGGTATCTTACTTTCTCAGTGTCCTCTGGTTTAGGTAAGTAGGTAGTTAGTTAGCTAGCTAGCTAGCTAGTATTTTAAGTCAGTCTCATGTGCATGTCCTGTCCTTTCTGATTTCTCTCCTCTCCTACCTTTCTTCATGATGCCACAAAAGTATCTAGGGGACGTATGTGACTCTGGCATCAGCCTCCTTACCAGCTCCCCTTTCCTGGACCTTCTGAGTGCCATGAACAGACTATGGAGAGACAGAAGTGTAGATTTTAGGTTTGCCCATCTAGTCAATCTTTTCTTTCAATTGTGGCCAAGTCTGGGACAGAAAGCTGGGTTTCTGTTAGAGTCTGAAGTTTCTCTGAACTAAAAAGTGGGCAGACTGCTAATACCAGCGCTTACCCATGGGTATCTCCACACATACCCACATTTTTGCACAAGTCCCTCAAGGTTTAAGCCTAATTCAAGAACTTTAGCACCTGACTTCCTCTCCCAACTCCTAGTATCTGTTCTGTCCTTTGACATTTAAGAACCTGGATGTCATGATGTGCGTTAAAGGGATTTGAAAACTCTTTAACTTTCTTAATACTATTTTATTCTATGGACAAAAACAAGAAAAGAAAGAAATCAAAAGCATCAGCTCATCACTTCAGTCAAGGTAACATCTGCTTTTCTGCTGAAGATAAGAAAACCACTCAATGAGAAGTCACAAGAAAACAAGATTTCACAACTTTATACAATGTATTTATAATACATTGAAAATATACTTAATGGCATCCCCAGTAAAAAGAGTAATAATTTATACTATCTACTTTCTCAGTACTGGTAAATTTCCCAAATTCAAAAAGAAGAAAAGCCTTCAAATGCTTTTCCAGTGATGATCTTTGTATCACCGCTGCAGATAGAGATGTGATGGGTGACTCCAGAATGTCACGGCACATCCCCTGAAGCTGATCAAAGGGAAGCATGGCATAGTTCATGATGACCAAGAGTTAAATGATGACCATAGTTAACGATGTCACTAAGTATGAATGAGATTGTGCACAGTCCCTTCAATAATCTCAAGACAAGGGTATACAAATACCCTAAGGCAGTTCCTCAAAGTGCAGTCCGAGAATTGGCTTCTTTAGTAACATATGAGGTCTGTCCGGAAAAAGTTCAACCATTGTTAATATAATGATAACAGTTTGTGTGACATTGATGTAACCTGGCAGCCAAGGAGAGTGGACTGGAATGCACATGTGTGAACAATGATGACTTCACTGTACTAGTCAGTGGGGACGGTAGATGCCATTGAATGAGCATGTGCACTGTGTGGCCATCACACTCAAAATGACTGAGCAAGTAGAGCAATGAACATGTGTCAAATTTTGCATTTAGCTTGGACATTTGTCCTTGGAAACTATTCAGATGATTCAGAAGGCTGCAGCTATGGGTGACTGGTGATTGGCAGCTTCATCACAACAAGCCCGCTCATGCATCATTTCGCTCTCATGGAGAGTTTTTTGGCAAAACATCAAATCACCCAGGTGATTCAGCCCTCACACAACCCAGATTTGGTGCACTGTGACTTCTGGCTTTTCCAAAACTAAGATCACCTTTGAAAGAGAAGAGCTTTCAGAACGTCAGTGAGATTCAGGAAAATACAATGGGGCAGCTGATGGCAACTGGGAGAACTGTGTGAGGTCCCAAGGTGCCTGCTTTGAAGGGGACTGAGGCATCATTGTCCTATGTACAATGTTTCTCATATTGTGTCTTTTTCAATAAATGTCTCTATTTTTCATAGTACATGGTTTGATACTTTCTGGACAGACCTCTAATGTGCAGCCTGTTAATGAGGCTGATTCCATGGCCAGCCACAATCTACTGAGTCAGAATACTTTAGAATGGAAACTGGTATTATCCTTTTCTAACATGTTCCAGGGTGGTTCTTATATACATTGGTGACTGAGACACTCTAAGGCTTGGCATCTCACAAAGGGCTAAGGACACTGTCCCTTCTCTGGAAAACTTGCAGAAGCCAGAACTCCACCAAACTATGCTGATTCAGTTCTTGGTAGTTTGCTTGTCAGAGATTAGCGAAAAGGGATACATATGTTGGAATCTAAATGATAATAGAAAGAATATTACCAGTCACAATTTACTCTATTGTGTCTAAAATCCCCAATTCATTCTCCCTTGACATGACACAAATCTCATTTATCACTGCTGAGTTGTCACCTGTGGAATTATATTTTATTAATTATGAAAACTCTCCTTGAAGTTATCTATAATTGTAGGCTTTATAAGTTTACAATCTATCAAATTCATATAGTGATTGCCTAGCAAACAAAGTATTTGCTTTCATGTTCACAGGTAATAGAACCTTGGCAATTTTACCTTAGTTTTTGTCAGACTTGCCCATTCTCACACACCTAGCCAATCTTACACATTTCTTGTCCTTATCCTTCATGCTTTCTCTAACATTGTTTTTTAGTATCCTAAGCCCTAGCTTGATTATTTACTTTTGCTCCTTAAAAAAGACAAGAGCATGGATCTGTAGAACTTAGTTTTAAGTACTACTTGGAAGATATATTTGTTACTTGCTATTCAGATTTCCCTAAGGTGAGATATCCCCCAACCAATTCCAGCATCTCTCCCTGCTGGGAGAGAAGGAGAGGTTGAGGACGTATAAGGACGTACCTATGTGATCGGCAAAATGTGGAAAAAGAAATTGACCCTGCATCACTCAGCCCCCTTCCTTTCTTGCTCTTGAGACCCTCCCAGCCTGCAGTGAGTGTGCATTCTGGTTTGCTCCTCCAGCCCACACATTTTACGAGACAATAACAAACATGTGGGAAAGTCTGTGACTGTTTTAAGCTGTCTGTAGTTGAATGGGTGAGCCTAATTCTGAGGTCCTGTGTCAGGTAGGTAGTTTATTGTTGCCCCCTACTGCAATGCATCATTTACTTGCATTAAGTCCATATTTTGATATCCACTTGCTTGAATGTCTTTTGCCTATCTCTAGATTGTTTTCAAACTCAGAAGGAAAAGAAATGTAACCTTTATTGCATTCCTGCAAACCCCAAAGCTATTATATAATTTAAGAAAATCTACATCTAATTTGTAACATATGGCCACTCTTCATGGGTTTCCATCACATTCTTCTTTATCAGCCTTCGAAGGAGAATCCATATTTATTTTTAAGAAAAGCTATGAGGGGGTCTGCCTACAGTAGCCAACATATTTCAGAATAAAGGGCATATAACAAATTGGAAGGTGAAATGAGGCAGCAACATGACATGATTTTTAAAATCTTAGTCTAGGGTTATTGGTAATAATTGTTAAGGGACAATTCCCATTCCCCAGTCCTTCCTTTTCTCTGTGAGGGAGATTCCATTAGAGTAAAATCCTTATTTATTTATTTATTTATTCATTCATTCATTCATTCATTCATTCTGATCAGAGGCTGGAGTTGTGAGTGAGAACCTAAGATCCTGCCTTTGGGACTTGCCTGCCTCAGAACACTGGTGCACTGGCTGTCCGCTGATCAGGAGCACTTCAGAGCGGTATCCTGTGCTTTGCCAGAATGTCTTGTGTAGGTGGAAATAGTTCTGTTTACTGCTGGATACAGTGATATGAAGCTCACTATTTCCAGCAGCCTGGGCCATATCTTTCAAAAAGGTTTTGTCAGTAATTTAAGACATGCTTTAATCGCATTTCTCTCAACTCCTGTGCCTATGGGCTGTTTTTAAATCATCTAGGTAGAAGGAGGAGTCATTTATTTGGTGCCCTCAGAACTCAACAATAACTTTTCTTTTTCATTTCTATAGCATCAGCACCTAGAATAGTGCTTTTTGCATTTTAGGCACTCAGTAAATATTTGCTACATTTGTGCAAATAATTGGAATTTATAATTTTCATACTTTACCTAAGATAGTAACAGCGATAAACCTTCAGTTTTTGAGGGAAATATTCAAAAAGATATGAGGAACTCAAGTTCTGCTTGAGATATTTATAACCCCTGGGATTCAAAGCCTTCTCATTTTCCTTCCATCTCTAAAATTCTATAAAAATTTTTAATTTGATTGATTCAATCTTAGAATAAACAACATTCAAAGCAAAAATTTAAATGAGTTGTGCTTCCTTGTAAAATCTTAAAACACAATGTTCCTCTATCAAAATGGCTAAACTAAACAATAGTGACCACATCAAATGCTAATGGTAATTCAGAGAAACCAGATCACATTGCTGGTAAGAATGTAAAATGGTGCAACCTATCTGGGAAAAAATCTGATTTTCTCTTAAAAACTAAACATGCAAGGGATATATAACCCAGCAATTGCTCTCCAGGGCATTTTTCACAGAGAAATAAAAACTGCTATTCAAACAGGAATGTTCATAGCTGTTTTGCTCATTATGGGCAAAAGCCAGAGCAACCCAGAAGTCTTCCAATGGTTAAACACACTGGTACATCCATACCATGGAATACTACTCAGCAATACAAGCAACTATTGCTACAATCAGTAACTAAATGCTACTAGTTCAAAAGGCCTATCCTAAAATGATGCATAATGTGTTATTCCACTTATAAAACACTCCTAAAATGACAATGCTATGGAAATAAAGAACGGAATAGTACTTGCCATGGGCTAAGGACAAGGCAGAAGAGGGACATAGATGTAGACAAAAAAGAATCATGAGAAAGATCCTTGTGGTGTTGGAACTGTTCTTTATCTTGACTGCCGTGTGGACACAGGCATGCATAAATGGTAAGCTCGCACAAAGGCAAATACACACACGTGATCACACAGAAATCTGGGGGAATCTAGATAAGATCTGTGATCTTACTATCCTGGTGTGACTCTGTACTACAGTTTTTGTATGATGTTATCATTGGGCATAACTGGGTGAAGTATTCATGGGCATGAATGCACGTATGTGCCCATCTGCAGATTTTTATGTACAGATTTGGCTACATAATATTTCATAGTACAGATGTATTATATTTGAATCAATCAATAATATAAATTTGTATTTTGTCCATTTTCATGTGGGTACTTGGTACCAAAAATAGGCTGTAACAAACAAAGTGTATCCTTACGGTCCAGTGTTTTTATTTATATAAAACAGATTTTCCAAGGGGAGAAGATGGCCACCAAGTAGGTGGAAGCTGAGTCCCTGCTCTTGCCCCCAACTCAGATTCTCAGCTGATTTTCTGACAAATGATTCCATGATCCTGAACAATCAATGGAATCTCAGCTGACATGAAGTTTTGAGCCAAGGAGTACAGAAGACACCTTACTATGGGCAGTAAGGAGATTTTATAAGTTGAAGGGGAAATACCCAATGGTACCTGCAGCAGTGGAGAGACTAGTCGGAAATTGTAGCTTTGTGGCTCCCTTACCTCCCAGGGCAGGAGGACCCAGTCCCTGGCAGGGAACCCCAGACGCTGGCCGGAAGTGACTTGGGAGGATATAGGAAGTCAGGAAGATCCAAGCTACACACACACAGTGAGCAGCATGTCCATAGCTGCAGTGCCAAACGCCAACCTGGAGAGTGCCAGAGAGAGAGGGACTCTTACCTCCCAAAATGATCAGGGGCTGCACCTGGGTCGGGTGGAGGCAGGCTGAGGCCAGCCATGACAGTGAGAGACTTTTGGCTTTTTGGAGAAGTAGTGTGTGCAGAAAACCAGACAGTGACTCTGTACTGCAGTGGGTGTGCCGCAGAGAGACTTGTTAAAAGGGGAGCTGTAGTGTGCTGAGCAGGGACCCCATGTGCAGCTGTCTTGCCAGCAAAGGGACAAGACTGAAAATGCAGTTTGCTCCCACTGAATACAGCTGGACAGGCAGATCAGAAAGTTGAACAGCAAAGGGGATTTTCTGGCACCATTCCAGCAAGGTTAGCAAGCAGGAGCTATGCAAAATGGAGAGTTCAGGACTGTGTCTACTGCCAGAGCAGAGGGATGGGAATTAGACGTGCAAGAGTTGAACACCTGAGATTATTTACAGCCAGGCAGAACCCCTTTCCTCAGCAGAGTTCAAACGTCTGGGAAGGGAAGGACATACCCAGCCCCGACCTCCCGCAGGATTGCAAGCACCACATCCAATGGGGGAAGCTCTGCAGAACAGGCAGAACAGGCTCAAGAACCCCTTGCATGGTGCCTATCCACAAGAAAAAGACAGGAAGAGAAATGCCAAAAGGGCCTACCTTGTACTTCTCTCAGGGAGACAAAACACACTAGTTCCTAAGGCCCTCCTATTCCACTGAGGCCAGCAAGGCAGGGAGATCAGAAATCAGTACAGCAAGGGGGAACCAGGGTCCCACCCTGCTTCAGCTCTCACACAGAGCTGCCAACAGCACCAGGCAGGAAAGAGCTGACCCTCTTACAAGATTGGCCCTTCCCTTGAAACAGACAGCTAGTTCATCAGAAACTATACATTATTGCAGATAGGCTGGGGCAGACCAAGATGGGTGGTGCCAGGGGAGGGGAACACACCCACAATTTTCCCAGAAGACTGAACAGCACCTCCCAGGGAAGACCCAGGGGTCCCTCCCTTCTGATCGCTATAGAAACCCCCTCTATAGGCAGATGAAGATGGTACAGGACATGCTGCCAGAAGTTGGATTACCCCATCCCTGGACCTTGAGCTCATAAAAAAAAAAAAAAAACCAGAGGCAGATCCAGAAGGAGAAGACAGAAGGAAAACACCAAACTCTGCTGAGATGAATTCCATCTTCTTCTTCAGAATTTGCATTATTTATTTTTTGCATAGCCTTTTAATATTCCTTCTTTTTCTGCAATTGTATTCTAACTAATTCAGTATTTTTATCTTTTATTTTTATCTTTTATTTCAAATCTCACATTGTACCCTTTGTATGTCTTTCACCACTCTGCCTTCTTCCTGCCCATTCTTATTTTTGTTTTAAATTTTATTTTCCCCCTTTCTACATCTTGTTCCTATTCCTTACTCTTACTATTTCTCCTCCCTCTGTCCTCTCAAAATTATTTTTCTTTACTGTAGACATCTCAGTCTCTTTTCTCTTTCTTACAATACTCTCATTCTCATTCCACCTTTGTTAATCTCTGCTCATTTGTTGTTGTTATCACTCATGTAGTAAGATGGTATTCTTGCTGGCATGAGTTTTTTTTTTCTGGGTAGTTTTGCTTTGTTCTGCCAGCACCTGTACAACAACACACAAGACGTGGTGGGGGTGTGACTTAGTCAGCCAGCCAGAGGGCAGAACCCACCAACAAATGAGCCATCAATAACCAAAGTGAGAGTACTATAAGAAAGCCCACATAAACTGAATAAAGGATACCCCTAGAGCATTAAGATCAGGAGATCAAAGAGACTGCACCACTGAGTCCCATAGAACTCCTACCACCGAAGATCACCCCATGAAGACAGGTAGTCAATGCAGAGCAATCTGAGATGCAGACACAAACAAGAAGAGTCACCTAAAATGGGGAGACAAAGAGCCCCCAATTGAAAGGAAAGGAGGAATCCCCAGAAAAAGAGCTAAATGAAGTTGAGGCAAGCAATCTATCAGACATATAGCTCAAAATAATGTTCATAAGGATGCACAAGTAACTCATTGAGAACTACAAGGAACATAGTAGGAACTATAGCAGCATGAAAAAGGACATTTTTTTAAAAAACAGATTTTCCCAAGTAGGTTGTTCAGTCAATATAAACATTTTATTTTGATGGATACTGGCAATGTTTTGACTAGCTAGTTATTCAGCACTGAACATTACTTAAGGGAACATATCTCTTTTACTTGAGTTCTTTATAATTCCTTAAGAAAATATAGGATGATGAATTGTACTTTGGTATAATAAGTGTATTCTTTCCACTCAGAGGGAAAAGACAAGAATTTCAGCATCATAACTCAATAGTTTATTTTAAAATGCTTACCTTTAATTGTTATTCTTTGCAAGATTACATGTTTAAACTTACTGTTTTCTTTAAATCTTATATTTGGATTTTCAGTTTTTCTTATGAAAACTTACAAATTTATATTTTAATCAAATTTAATTTTAAATTATAAGTGCTCCAAAAAGCTAAGAAATTTGTTTATGGTACACTATTTCCACTATTATTCTGTTTTCAGATATACTTATTAACTTTAAATGTCAATTTAAAATATTTTTTTACTGATAATACCCAATTCTGGTAAAATTGCAAGGGAATTCACTGCTTCAAAGATTCTTTTGGGAAATAATTAGCATATATTGACAAATAGTTGTGCATATATTCATACTCTTTAACTGAGTCCTTATCCTTCTGAAATATTTGATAAAAATTAGTCACCATGTAAAAATAAATGTTTAAGAAAAAAATTTTAATAACGGGAAAATATAGACTATATGTTACTGAATGAAATAGAAGTTTGTAAAAATATTATATTTGTACATGGTACTGTAGCTAGTTTTGTGCATTTTGAATTAAAGCTTGAGCTAAATGTTCTGTAACTGAATTTTAGCTCACAGAATCAAGGCCAGAAGTCAGGTATAATAAGAAGACTTAATCCTAGAACGGGAAACTAGTCAGGATCTCTGACTCTAGATTATTTCAATTATTTAACATTATTTTCTTAATCTTTATAAATTGATTTCCAGAATATAAAGTATTATTTCATGTATCATACCAATATATTGCAACAAGAACTATTAATATGTATTGATTTCTTGATTGATAGAATCCCAATTGAATTACACCAATGGGTATAATTGCACCCAAACATACAAAAATATTCCAGATAATAGTTACATATATTTCCTTTTATTTACTGGTTTTTAATACCCTTTCAATGATTTTAAAGGGAATATTATGTTTTATTTTTTTAATGTGAATAAATATAAGCCTAAAATAATTATCACATGAATTTTTCAGGCATTATCATTATACTTTAGAAAACTATGTAGCACTTATACCTGTAAAATGCTTTTTAAACTATTCTCCACATGCTTACACTGTTGGGGGAGCTGAGTTTCTAGAGCCCACCTCCCTTCCTCCAACCACGAACTCCCCATGTCCTAGAGAGGGACTTCATTAGGTTTACTTTAGTATAATGAAGTACTTTTCTGAAATAATCACAATCCTTATATGATGTCAAAACTTCAAACATTTCTAAGATCCCTTAACTCCAAGATCCAATTGTGTGATTCTTTCCTCATGGATGCAGGTTATGCCTAGCAAAAGGTAAGCTACCCCTGTATATGGGAGCCTCATTACACCTTCCTGGCACGGGCATTCTGAACCCAGTTAGAGGCTCTAAGGGCAACTTGATATCATCATCAGATGGACAACTAACAGGCAGAATCTCCATTTCATCAAGAAGGAAGCCACAGCAACTATAAAAGTATCAAAATGGTACAATGCACAAAGTATCATAAAATTTGTTCAAAGAAATTCATAAAATTTATGTAAGATTATGAAAATAATATTAAACAATTGAAATAATCTGGAGCCAGAGATCCAGACTAGTTTCCCATTCTAGAAGCCAGTCCCATTACTTTCGCTGATTTCTGGGGTAATTCCCCATGCCATCTTCCAAGCCCTGTCGCAATTTGTACCGACTGCAGTGTTTTAATGTAACATCCCAAAGAAATGTGCTAGAGCCTCAAGATAAAATCATCTATGTACATGCCATAATGTATGTCATAGCTCTATTGTTATGCCTGTATTCTGTTGCTAGTGTTTCTTCAAAGTAGAAACCAGAGTAAAATGATAAAGTCTACCTCATGGAAAGATATGCTTTCACTACATTCAGCCACGTTTGCCAAACCCTACAACAACCATCTTCTTCGTGCTGCACTCTGCCTCTGCCCCAGAAGCCTTGTTGTCTGTGACTGAACTGAGGAGGGGAGTAGGGGCGAGGTATGCAGCGGTCCTTACATTTTACATTCCACCAGTGAGGAATCTCTCCCTACAAGTGCCAAAAGCTGTCACTTTGATACCTGAGTGACAAGAAAAACTAAAAAGCTATACAGGGACACATGAAACTAGAGGCAGGGATTACACAGATGTCGAATTCAGATTTCTGCTCCCCACTCCCAGAGACAGACTGGTGGCAGAGGTCCAGAATCACTGGCCTGGAGCCCAGAGCTGAGCTTAGTTAAGGGGTCCAACAGTGGCCTTGAACACAGATCTAAAATCATGTGGGCTTGGGAATGGGAAAACGAGAAATCTCATCAAGGTCTTATTTTTTCATCAACTCCCAGCAGCACAGTTTGAGCCTCTCTTGTCTTCCATTAGCGGCCAAACACGAGGCAGATGTGATCGCTACACGGTTTCCTTCGAGGAGTCTATCAGAGAAATAAGATTACTTTATACATCAATTTTGGAAAGTAAAACTGTGCCATTGTCCAAACATCAGCTGTAAAAATTAAAAATAACTCAATAAAATGAAAATGCTAGAAATACAAAACCCTTCTATGAAGTTTTATGCCTGCCATGCTAAAAATTATACATTAATCCAATTTGCAGAGCCGGTAATCTGATAAAAACAAAGCTCATACTTAGATATGAACTAAATCCTCCCTCTGCCAGAAAGCAACTACAATTTAAAATGTTTTTTCACTGAAATGTGTCTATTTCAGGTCTTGTAACCACTAATGTGCTTAAATCATAAAATGCAAAAAGCCTAAAATTTTATGTAAGATAACCTTTGCTCAGCATTCAAAATGCTCTGCAATGTGATTCTCTTCCTAGTTTAAAAATCAAACTTTGGTTTACATCAAAAGCAGACTGAATGATGAAATTGCTGTATGGTAAGCTTGGGAAAATATCAGAACAGACGGGGTGGTGTGGGGAGTGGAGGGAGGGGTGTCCTTCTAGCTGGCTTCAATTATGTTTCCCAAGTTGAGCTTCATTAACCTTATAATTCAGTGTGCCAAGACCACACAAGGCTTCTTTCCCCCACTCCACTCCTAACTGTTACTTTTATCTTTCTCACCTAGATGCAACAAATAACCAAATTCATTAAGTGATGGTTCATGCAGATCATTATGTTAACTACTAATTAACTAATTTAATTCTCACAAAAGCCCCATCAGGTAGGTGCTATTGTAATCTGCACCTTAAAGATAAGCAAACTGATATGCCTAGGTTCCTAGCATGGTCATTAACAATAGCCCAGAGGTAGAAGCAACATGAGTCTATTGAAAGATGAGTGAGTAAACAAAAAAATGCGGTATATACATTCAATAGGATATTATTCAACTTA
Source organism: Trachops cirrhosus (assembly GCA_028533065.1). NCBI lineage: Eukaryota > Metazoa > Chordata > Mammalia > Chiroptera > Phyllostomidae > Trachops > Trachops cirrhosus. The sequence goes on from CM052549.1 coordinate 16,176,454, forward strand.
AAGAGGAAGGAAATCCTGCCCTGGCTGGTGTGGCTCAGTGGAGTGAGCTCTGGCCTGCGAACCAAAAGGTTGCTGGTTTGATTCCCAGTCAGGACACACACCTGGGTTGCAGGCCAGGTCCCCAGTTGAGGACATGCGAGAGGCAACTGATATCTCTCATATATCACTCTTTCTCTCCCTCTTTGTTTCCCTCCCTTCCCCTCTCTCTAAAAATAAATAAATAAAATCCCCCCCAAAAGAGGAAGGAAGTCCTGATTTCCTCCATAGTACAATATGGCTGAACCTCAATACATTATGGTAAGTGAGATAAGCCAACCACAAAAAGATAAATTCTGTGTGATTTTGCTTATATGAGGTAACTAGAATAATGAAATCATAGAGCCAGAAAGTACAAGGGTGGTTGCCAGGGCCTGAAGAAAGGGGAAGAGAGGAGTTGTTGTTCAGAAATAAGAGTTTTGGTGTTGCAAAACGAAGAGTTTAGAGACTGGTGTGTACAACAATGTGAAGGAATTTAGCATTACTGAACTGTACAGTAGAGAATGTTTGAAACGGTAATTTCATGTGATGCACATTTTACCAAAATTTAAAAACATTTTTAAAAGATAAGCAACAGAGACACAGGTTAAATAACATCAACTTCACTCACAAGTTTTGTGTTTTTTTAACCTAAAATTAAAAAGCTGAAATGACAGGCATTAAGCATTTATTTGGAATAAAAAAAACTGCAATTGGGGAGCATAGCTTCAGACAGAAACTACTATTTGCATCATGTCTGCCATAGAGCAATGTTAAACACGTGTCTGAATGTACAGGTGAATAAATGATGAATGAATTAATAAATTAATGCATATTCAGCATGAGTCCCAGTACTACAGCTGCCAAGAAAACCACATCTTACTGCTTGAAGATGGGTCCTTAATCGCATAGGCTGGTCTCTAGATTGCAGGAGAAAGTGGATAAATTCGAATAATGCTTCTATAGTGTCCATCTCATTAAGGAGGCAGAAAATTTTCTAAACAGTAAAGAATTAATTCAACAAAAATCAGTAGGAGAACATATTATAGGGGGAAGATGATTCAAAGCCACTCTCAAGGGCTAGTCAACAGAAAAAGCATTAGTCTGACATAGACTAAGAAGAGAAGAAAACCTCTATTTTCTCCATTGCAGAAGCACAACATGTTTGAGTCTGCGCAGAGGCTACACCTAGATTCTCTGCAATAAAACAAAGGACATCTCTTATTTCAAAACAATGTTGAATCTTTGAAAACTCTATCCATCTCAAAAAAAATATGTATACTAGCAATTGACAGCTTCTTGCTCAGAAATGCAAAGACGGCAAAATGAAGAATGCGGTGGCCAATCAGGAGGTGAGACAGGGTTCTAGACCATGTGTACCAGATGTGGATTGAAGTTTTCCATCAGTTAGTCAAACCCAACAAGTTCTATCAGTTGGTGCTGATGCCTGACTCACACAGGGGGATCCAACACAAAAGAAATGGAGAACGCACTTCTCGTGACTTTAAAGTCCTCGTTGGAGAACCCAGAGGATTTGAGAACAAAAGTGGCATTTTTCTTTTCTTTGGTTGAAGGTCATGAATTTTAGAGAAAAAAAAAAGTCGTAATGAGGTTGGGAAGTAACTTGGGTCAGACCACGGAACGACGAATTCCAGCAGATTTGGAATTTACCCAATAAGTAATTAGGAACCATTGATTTCTTTTTTTGCAGAGGGAAGTACATTTGCATTCTAACTCACAAATTAAACTCAGGTAAATTGAATTATGGAATCAATTAAGTGTGACATAAATACCTCTAGAATCTACTCAAACAAAATCATTTTATAAGACTTGAAAGACAAAGTACTAAATCTTGGTAGTAATAACCCGACTAAGCTTTATTGGACCTAGAAATTATTGACCAAGTATTTGTAGTCCTCTATACATCACTTTTTTATTCTTATTTGTTTTAATCTGAAATGCCTTAGGGTGCTTATGAATAGTAAACATACATCAAGTCACTTGGGTCTCACAGATATGAAAGAACAGATCCCATCCACTCTATAAAGCTACATCTAAACCTCCAGTCCATTGTTCCTACTAATAAGGGTAATAAAATAGCAATAACAATATTATAATAATGACACATGCACATACAGCTCTATATCTTCAATTATATTCCCCAAATTAATAAATATGTTTTTTTTATGTTTGGAGGGTATATTTGGGGTAATGTCAATTAAAACATACATTCATACCAGACATAAATTTTCCTGAGGAGGGATTCAAGGAAGTAGCAAGGTATAACAAAATATTTATATGTGTACCAACTGGCAAGGATATATCATATTTTATTTTTTAAATCCTCACCTGAGGACATACTTATTTACCTTACAGAAAGGGGAAGGGTCCCCTGACCAGCGACCAAACCTGTGACCTTTCAGTTTACAGAACAACTCTCCAACCAGCCAGGGCAGATATGCCATATTTTAAAAAATACTCTGAACATAAATAAATATGAGTTCATATTTAAAGCTGAACTTAATAGTAACCACTCTTAAACGCCAGCATGAAAGTTAATTGAATTGCTTCTTATTTGTACACTGTACATAGTTTACTCCAAGATTGTGAGAGCAAGATTATTTTTAACAGCGTTTAATGACTCTCCAAAGCAACCCTAGTAAGATTAGAATGTATACATATTCAACGTACTGTTTCCAAAAGGGTTACTAATTATGAGGATCCTTGGATTCATGTATGACCCACTGAAACCAAGGAAAGAGAAATCCCAGGACTGTGGTATTAAATAAACTGTTTGACATCAGAAGTATTCCTGACCCAATTGTCATTGTGTGTGTGTATCACAAGCTATATTCCCGATACTATTTTAATGTAGAAGATGATACATTGATAGATGATAGAAACAGACATACATTCATTTTTATCACCATGTATAGCAAACACAGTCTTCAGAACATCCCGTAAACTAGGGCCTTACCACTCACATTTTATAGAAGAGGAAACAGAGACACAGAGACATGAATTAACATGACCGACATTGCACAGGGAGAAAATGACAAGGTCAAGATTTAAACCTATGTAGTCTGGCTCCAGAGTCCATTCTCAACCACCAAGTGTCCATTCCAACTCTATAAAGTGTGAATTCATTTCATCTCTGTGCTTGTGTAGCATCCTACACACGCCTCTGTAGTGGTGCTTTTCAAATTATGGTAAAATAATATTATATATGTGTATGTATAGTTGTATTTTATTTACACATACTATTTATAGTAATAAAGTATTATATTATTGATATTAATATACAGCATAGTAATGTAATAATATTCTATTATTACTATATAATTTATAGTAAAATAACCGAAAACCTCAGTGAGCCCATCTTGGGCAGGAAGGAAACTGATCTACATCTCTTTGAACCCATACCCCTGACCCAGTGACTCAACACATGGTAAACACCCAGTGGATATGTGCTGATGAAGACCCACCTGAACGCCATGGCGGCTCACTACTCTTGGGTATTCCTGTCGGCTCCACTGCATTGGATTCTTTATGGCAGCTGACTTTTACCTTGAACTTCTCTGAACGCTGATCAGGGAACTCCTTTCAGATCGCTACCCCTGGAACAAAACTAGTAACAATGTAACATCTGCTGCTACCAAAAAATAACAATAACCCTAACAAAGACAGAAATTAACATATATTGAGCATCAGCTAAGATTTCAGCCTCTGTTCAGCCTCTGTTTCAGCCCCTGGGCTGACTAGTGTCCGGGCTCCATGCAATACAGAAAGGATTCACTCGGAGTGTGCATGGGCCATGCAACAGACTGCAGAGAATCTAAAATGGACCAGTTATTTAGTAAAAATGTAATGAAGAAATCTGAGCAAAAACTGTAGTTTCTTGCTCTGTGAGAGAATCTACAACTTTATTTTTATGAAGCCAGTTTTTTCTCCCACATCATAGAATATCAGCTCCAGCCAAAGAATTCATTAAATCGAATGCAAAATCCTACTGCTTCGGATTTTAGTTAACGTTTCAACCCTTGGAATGCAATTACAGGCAGTAACAGTGAGTCACAAGTTATCTCAGTATAATGGCTTCTGGCTCTTACATATATATAAAAAAAATCTATTAAAGAATGAGAGCAGGAGCTTTCTTCTTCACAATTAATATTTACTAAGTCTCCAGGGCTGAAATTACCTCAGTCTTTTTCTTCAAGTCTACAATCACAGCTGCAGGGGTTTTTTTCCCATTACTATAGCAACCACAGGAATGCAAGCATTGTGTTTCCTTCTCTGTCCAAAACATATAAAAGGGGCCAAAGTAGCAACAACCACCAGGAGACAGATAAATACCCTAAAAATGGTCATAATTAAGAATTTACATTTATGGGAGTATTTTGAAAGCACATCTGACTTCAGAGTACTTAGACCATTCAACTATGACAAAATACATGTTCATTCAAGTTTATTAAATCAAGATTCATTAGTTTCATTTACAGAGACTTTCCACAAAGAAATCCTAAATTTACCAGTTTTGTCTTTTTGTCTAAACAAATGATAGAAAAAAAATCTTCCCCATTAAGGGTATAAAGAACTTCCCAAATTACATAAACTATGTCTTATTTATTCCCAAAAGGAAGCTAAAAAAGACCAAAATATAAGAAGTTAATGATTTGATCCCCAATTTTGTTGTTTATACTTCAAAATCACAGTAATAGTAAGGACATTCCTTCATGCCTACCGCTGTATCTTTAAGTTCATTACTAAGAAACACAAACGCAGCACTTTAAGAAGAACTCAGTGGAACTTTGAAACATCTGACTCCCATCCTGTGTATCTCTGTTTAGGTGACTTTAGAAGTTCTCGGTCAGATTTTTCTATAATAGAATGAATTTGAAGGTGAAAGACTTGTAGTATAAACAATTGGCTTCATTGTAAACACAGTGACGTCAGGCTTTGGATGCAGGCACATCAGCAGGGTTAGGGTATATATATTTGGAGAAAGGGAAAGGGGAGGATTTGAAATACCTTCCTTCACCACCTATTCTGACCCCCCCTTTTTTTTTTTCAGAAAAAGGAACTAATACAGAGATAATACTATGAGAGATAGACAGATAGATATCCCAGTTCTCTCAAAGGTTTCTATCACTTAGTAATTTTTTGCATTTGAATTTCTAAGGAAGACAGCTACCTTAATTATGTTCTAAAGAAACACGTATTAAAAATGTGTTCCATCCCTGCCAGTCTGTGTAGGGCTCTTCCATGGGAGACAGACTCCTATGCCAACATGTATGATTTCCTGCTCTGTCGCAGGTGCACGGACAAAGCACATTGGAAACACGGAAGACGGGCCCCAGCTTTCCAGCAGCCACTTCATGGAAGGGAGACGGTTTTCTGTGGAATGTTGAACACGTCGTGATCAGGAAGGCACAGTTTCAGGAACAGGCAATGATGTGGCGGGGCTGAGCTCAAGGATGAAGGCAGAAAGTGAGCACCCGGCTATTTTGCAAAGGGCCCTGGAGGCCATCCCAGAGAGTCTCAGACTTGATCCTGTCAGGACAGGAGAACTAACTTTAAGCAAATCAGTGACATTTTAAAAGAATGACTGGGGAGGTGGATTGAAGTGAAGAGAGACTGTAAAACAAGAAGTCTGTTACAGTAAAGTAAAGAAGAAGTTAAATAGAGAAGTTATGGTAAAATAGTCAAGATTGATTAGAAAGATATTTAGGAGGGCTATTTCATGGAACTTAATAACCTTAGCTACATCTAGGAGTCAGAAAAATAGACTAGTTGAAGAAAACTATGATAACTTCTTTCCTTTTTTTGAGATATAATTGACATATAACTTTACTTGTTTCAGGTGTACAATTAATAACTTGATATTTGTATATATTGCAAAATAACTACCAAATGAAGTCTAGTTAATATCCAACATAGTGCATAGTTACAAGTTTTCTTTTTCTTATGATGAGCATTTTAACATCTACTCTCTTAGCAACTTTCAAATACACAATACAGTATTGTTAACTGTAGTCAGCACAATATCCATTGCATCGGATGACTCATCCATTTTATAAGTGGAAGTTTGTACCCTTGGAAGATCTTCACTCATGGTAACTTCTGACTAGAGAAACAAAAGGGGCAGAAACAGCGAGTCCTATATACATTTCTAGACTGGTCCATGAAATCACATGTCTGCGTGTCTACATTGACTTGCCTGCACTGTCTATGCTCCATCTTTGCCACCCAGTTCACCATTATGACAGTTAAAAACAAAATCCCCTTAACACCATGTTTAAATGAGATTTCAACAGGAAGTGGAAAACATTTGCCAAACTAGTCCATGTAAAAATACCATGAAAAAAAAAAACAAAGAATCGACCTCTTGGGTTCTTAAATAAACCAAGAATTTTAAATATTTTATAATTATTTTTTCTTAATCTTTGACCTCTAACCCATGTCAGAGAGAAGAAAAAATGGTTTAAAAATGTAGCAATCCAACAAACATAGTTTTCAATATTAAGGAAAAAATAGTTTCTCACAGTTGTAAATTGTGGGGGGAGGGATCTACCTAAATTATTCTTAATAAATTCATTTTAAAATCTAGCTCCTTAAGGAATAACTGTAGCTTTGAAAAATGTTACATAACTAGGCAACATTACTATAGACCGGCTATTTTCAGCTCGTGTGCCAAACAATTTGTGAAACATGCAATACCTGACTATCTAGTTAAGGGCATTAGCCTTTTTTCCTCTTGGATTGTCAAATAAAATAATGACAACAGCCATCCAATGTGAATGAATCAAAAATATACCTACTTTTTGTCAAATCAGCAAGAAATACATTTTTTGGTGTGCCACAGAATGTTAACGACTAGTTTCTGTGGGCCATGAGATAAGGAAGGTTGAAAGTCGCTGCTACAGAACACTCTAACTTGCCAGCAGGGCCGGATAAAACAAAACTATAATCATATCATCTCATTACCAGTAAAGAATGAGAAAGAAAATGGCATATTAGAAAGTATAAGTATGTGTTGCATTCTCTTCCTTACCTTTTTCACTCAATAGTATGTTTCTGTGACATCAGTTTTGTTGTCTGTCATTCAGTTCCTTTGCTCCTGACTGCTGCATTGTAACAGCTTGTGTCACATTTTTTAGATACTTTGCTTGCTCAGATGTATAGGCTGCCTGCGTCTCCCCGCTGCACAAACAGTGCTGTGAGGAATGACTTGATTTTGCTGCATGCCGTAAGATTGCTTGCCAGAATGACCGCTCTGGTCTACACTTCCCTAGCAGTGCAAAAAGCTGTGTCTTCCCACACTTTCGTCAACACTTGGTAATAACCCTCCTCCTTAATCTTCGAAATTCTGACTGAGTGAAGTGAGTGATGATTATTGATATATTAATTTGTATCTCTTACATTACTAGTGAGTTTGAACATCTCTCCATACACTAGCAAGTCATTCGTGGTTCACCTTCTGTGAATTGCCTAGTAGTGCTAGTTGCCCATTTTGCTATTGCACTTCCTGTTTCATATACTCCTTACATAAATTCTAGTCACATATGCACATAAAATATTCACATGGATAACTGAATAGTTTAAGTATTTGACTATGTACACAAAGCAACTGCCTACACGTAGGTTTACAAAAGTAGTTTTTTTCATTTCTAATTCAACCTAACAATTGTAACGTATTATGTATCAGAAACTATTTTAAAACATTTCATTGTCTAAAAATTTTCACTAAGTGAAAAATGCCACTGAAATGAGAACCGACATGCAGAATGACTGGGAATTTCCAAAATTTCTACAATAGAACAGTTAAGTAAATTCCAGTTGAGGAATATGGGAGGTTATACTGTTGCCAGTGAAATTATAGTCACAAAGTTTGTATCGTAATTCATTCCAGAGATATTTCTTGAGTGCTCATGAAGTACCAAGCACCAGCACATGAGGTGCAAGGAATAGAGACATCACTACATTTCAGGCTCCACGCAAAGAGCTCATCATTGAGTTGAGGAAAAAATACATGTGAATAGTTATTAAAGATTACTTGCAAACTGTATAATATGCTTCCATGCATGTGCTGTGAGAGTTCTAATGACAAGAAACCTCTGCCAGGTGAAAGGGAAGTGCTTTGGAGAGGAGTCTGAAGGCTCAGCTGAGTCGTAAGGGATAAACATTTTCCAGTGTCCCATTGCGGAGGCAGACTGCCCCCTGGGCACACAGGCTTCATATGCTAACACACTGAAGCAGGAAAGAGCACAGTCCCTTTGGGGAGTTCCCATTGTTATTTATTATTACTATCCTGGATAGGTGCCCAAGCCTGGCTGGAGGGAGATTGAAGCTGGGGAGATATGCAGGAGGCATGTGAAGAAAAAATTCTATGCTCTTCTTTGGAGACCTCCAGATGCTGGCTTCTAAGCACCAAGACCAGGCACTGGCCTGGGAGCTGGGGACATGGTGGTAAATGAGACAGACAAGTCCCCCTCGAAGGGTGTGAAGAGCTGACAATCCTCTCTCATGTTTTCAATGGCTTGTCTAGGTGCAGTGTGGAATAAAGAACAGGAATTGAAGCATACAGGCTAGGGATATCGATATTGCAATAATCCAGAGCTGAACTAACACACAAAACATATTTGTGTTATATCCATGGAAGGGAAACACGCAGGTACAAAGTTGTGATGACTAGCACGGTCATCTTGAAGAACACTTCACAGTATAAAAACATTGACGTGCATGGTCTAACTCTTACATGCATCTTTGAGAATAATACTACCATTCCTTCATCTTGTATCGTGCCCAAGGAAAACAGAGAGGGGATGGAAGAAGGGGGATGCTATCTCAATTAACTTGATTCCCTGTTCATTCATCTATTCACCAAACCTTCAATGAATAACTTGTGTATGTCTACACCATTGTATGAGCTGGGGGTAAAAATTCCAACAAGATAAGGCCTCCTTCCTACAAGAGTTTGCAGTCTAGAGACACCAATAAGTGAGCAGCTGAGTACAACGCAGTGCACTTGGCATTCTGGTTAGGGCTGAGTCAGGACTGCCTGTCCACTCAGAAGCCTGTGAAGTACAATAAAGGCTATAAAGCCAAACCAGGAAGGAAAATCCATTGCATGAAGGGAGGCAGGACTGAAATTTACGTGTTCTCTTAGAAGTCACTTAATGTGGCTGTGATGACGCTTTTACAGTTTCAAAGGCTAACGGCAGGCAAAGAAAAGCGAATATGTGTCAAACACAGAGCAAACATGACATCATGGTGGCCGTTTCACTTCTTTCTATTAACAGAACTCTCGGAAACAACACTGGTGGGGATGCACAGGCAAATGTTAGATATGAATGGGACAGCCATGTAGAATCTCCCCCAGTTTAAAGACCTAAGTGTTTAATAATCAATGCCAGCAAATAGACCGAAGAGGCAAAGCATAGTAAAATATCAAGAACTAAGGAAACTGGATAGGATAACATTGTTTGCACTAAAGGATAAACATGTCAAATTGGTCTTAATTACCAGTGATGCCTACAGTTTTGCCAGCTGCATTATAATTCAAATCACTCCTCCAACTTCTTTGCCAAAATACGTTTGAGAATTAGTTTTGTTATATATGAGAACATTATGTAAAAAGTACCTATTCTATCTTAAGTTAAAAAAACAAATTCATCTTTCACATTGCGTGAGGACATGCTATTGAAAAAAGTGCTCAAGCACATTAAGAAGGGTGTTTGCCTACTGAAATAAATGGAACGCTTGGGGTTTGGGGAGTTGGCGGTCGGGGTGGTTGGGAGGACTGCCTGGAAGAGCAAACCATTATTTTATCATTAATTGCACAATGTAGGTTTTGTCTTAGTATATTTCCTCTGATAAAAGCCCGAGGGATAATGTCTTTTTGTCTTTGATGAGGTTGTGGTGAGTTTGGAGAGAACTCTGGATTTGGAGCTGGAAGGTCTGTTTTGGTTCACCTCTTGCCAGCCACGTGTCCTCGGACAAGCCTCTTAATAGCTCCAAAATCCACATTCCTCAGGCAATTTCACATAGAGTTGTTGTGATGTTTAAGTGAGATAACATGAGCCAGCCATTGCAAAATAATAAATGCCACATAAATATCAGTTATTTGCTACTCTATGTATATTTTAAAGAATATTATTAAACTCTAATCAATACCAAAACAGAGTTAAGATGTTTTTTTTTTAATTCTTTACTAGGAACAGGCTTTATCTGTTTTCATTAGCTCAACACCATAATATTCACTTTGAATCACTTTTTAAAAAATAGTATATTTATTCACTTTTGGACATTGGAGAAGAAAGGGAGAAAGAGAAGGAGAGAAACGTCAATGTGTAGTTACCTCTTGCGCACCCCCAGTTGGGGACCTGACCCACAATCCAGGCATGTGCCCCAACTAGGAATCAAACTGGCGACCCCTTGGCTCACAAGCTGGTGCTCAGCCCACAGAGCTACACCAGCCAGGGCATAAATCACTTTTTTAAAAACGATATATGGTCACAATTGATGCACTCCAACAGAACACAATCTAGAAATTTTCCTTATAGACCAAGGAAAGAGTTAACATTTTTCAAATACTATGGGGCAAATTCAGTAATTAAAACATACATTCCCTGAGAATCTTAATACTCAAAATCCCTACCTAATGAACCATTCCTTGGTCCCTTCTTGCTTTGGGTTAGTAATTTCATCTTCTTAAGAGAGAAGAAACAAAGGTTAAGTGACTGCCTCGAAGCTGAAGCTAGTAGCTGTCCTTAGACCTCCCGGCTGTGAAACCAGGCTTGCAGGAGCTATATCACCAACAAACCTTTCAAGTTGCCACTGACTCAATTAAAACCTTCAGGTCAGCCCCGTTGTGCGATTGTTCCTTTACAGGTTGCACCTTCTGGAAATACTCCCTTCTTCTAGAATGGATAGAGACAGTGGCCTGCAGCAGGCACTACTTCTCCCTCTACCACTTCTGTACTTTGAGAGACTCAAGCCATGTTTGAAAGGCATCAGTGGGAAACCTTTCCATGAAGAAAAGAATGATAAAGTACTTCTAAGCCTTAGAGGTGGAATTTTAGGTGGATGCTTTTTCTTGTTAGCCAGCGTCTTACCACTGACCAGTTGACATTTGGGCAGGGGTAACACTAGTTGCTTTCTTGAGTTCTTCTATGATGAACCAATTTAGGGAAAAATCAATTTTCTCTGGTTTCTACATCAGTAGTTCCATTTTTGTCTCAAAGAGAGTAAAAATAGCAACAATAGTAATAATACCTGACAAATATAGAGCACTTACTGTGTTCATACAGTGTCCTACGTGTTTTATATATTGTCCCTACATATCACCAACATTATTCCAGGGTACAAAGAGGTAGCCGATATTTATCTGACTGTCACCCTTCAGAGAACAAGGATAATCTTTAGGAAACTCTGAAGCAGTTAGTGAGGACCAGCTTCCTGACAGATGCTGATAGTCCTACCCTCGTAGCAAAACCATCTTCCAGAAAAAGCAACCAACACAATTTTAATCCCCTCTTAATCAGCCCTGGGGTATTTGGTAGCAAGAGTCCAGAGACATTCTGAAAAACAAAGTTTTGTCAGGAATATAAGATACAAATCTTTTTCTAGATAATATATAAACGAGAACCTAACTTTCCCCTGCCTTAAACGGATAGAGGCCAACAAAATCCTACCTACCCCAAAAGCAGAGAGCCTTTTGTTGCAGACAGATTTTTGCTCAATGTTAGCAGACTCACTCACACTGGAAAAAAAAACACCTTTCCCCCAAATCACACTTATTCGTGCCATAGAAAATAGGAAAAGGAATCACGGGAGCCAGTAGAAATGCAGGCACCATAGCGCAATGCTTCCCAGGTGGCAGCTGAGCAGCTGCAGGCATCAACAAAGCACCCCTACTAAGGGTAAGGGGTGGGTTCCAGAAAGTGATCAGGGGGACATGGGTCTGTGATATGTTTGGGCCAGTACAGATCATGGAGGAAAGGACTCAAAATTAGGGCGGTGAATGGACAGGGGCTTGTATGACCGTGTGCTCCACCAACATTCTGGTGGGTGAGCAGGTAAACACCACACTCTGTGGTGTTTGTTTGTTTGGATTTGTCTTAACTTAAAAGCTGCATTTGGTTGTCTAGAAATCCAGCATGAATCCAATTCATCTTTAATCAGGTTTTTGTTGATGTTATAAGTCCACTGGTGTGTGTTCCCTTCACGTCTTATTAGGGAGAAGCATTCCCGAGCCTGCTGTGACCAACCAAAATTGCGGCCACAATTTTGAGGGAACTACATGGGACAGAGCAGGCAACAACACCAGAATTGTGGCCGCCCGTTTGACAGGCCCATATGGAACAGAGCAGGCAGGCAGCCACTTTGAAAAATGCTTTCCTTGAATCAGCACATCTTTTTTGTTTATATGCTGAGCACAGAGCATGAAGAGAGAGCAGGAGGGATTACTTGTACTCGCTAACCCCATAACCCTTCACTGCGTAAGAAGCAGAAATTACCGCACAAAAGCTAATGCACAATGGCCTGACCTAATTCTGAAGCAGTTTAATTTACTTATAAACTAAATTTGACATAACATCCAACCTCAATAGAATTATAACTCAATACTTTTTCATCGCGCAAGACTGTGTCAAATCTGCAAATAAAGGGATTGTCTTTTGGGTTGGCCAAAAGACAAACTGATAAAAAAGTAAAATAATTCCCAAATAGTAATCATAAAGCTTTTTATAATTATTAAAGGCCATGTCAGACATAAAGCTCCAGTGACTTAATTCCATTAAATATCTACTTCATAATGCTAAATGCAGGTGAAACACATTATTGTTGCTGGATAAAATAAGATGAAATGTTAAGCTCTTTAGAGAATTAAAAACAGTGGAGCCAGATTTTCATACTTATAACTCAATATGACTATTTCTATAGAATAAGAATCTGGCTTAAGTTGTATAATCATTTAAAAGGTCCCAGAGTCTCCTTCCTGGCTCTCTTCTCACCTCTCAAATGTCAAAAACACATTTCCTGACACAGCTGAGATGCATGCCAGCTCCCTGTCAGTGGAAAGTAAGAACGAGAACTTTGACACAACGGCCATCAACAAGCCTCTGTGGACCGCCACTGTTTGGACCCTGTTCCTCTCTCTGGTGATGACACATCTCTTGGTCCAGGGCCGCTACTCTCAGTTCTACATCATACTCAAGCAGTGGTCTCTTTGTGGGACTTTCTGAGATTCCAAATAAGTCGTGCAATGTGCCTCGACTCTTGGCCAAACTTGGTTTGGGAACACAAAACCATTTCTGAAGACAGTCGGGCACCGAAATGTTCAAACTCTTCAACTAGCACTCCTGTAATTCTGAAATGACAGGAGTCATAGGAGAAAATATGAACCTGGGGGAATATTCCAACACGTAAATGGCAAGACTTAGTGGAAGTTTAGGAATAAAATGACATATAACGGAAAATTGAATTAGGACAAAAGCAATGTCAGAGATAAGTAAAGTTGTACCATTTTGCTTTGTCCTATTTTTTTAATTAAAGTCAATATTCATGTATTTACAATAACTAGCATAGGGTATCAAATAAATACTTTCTGTTAGCCTTTTTAGCAGTGATTGGGGATCTGTGTATCTATAAACAAGAGTGAAAATGGGAGCAGAGAAAGGGATACATATATAGTGTAACATACATCACATTAATTTTAAATTACTTAGGGTAGACTAGTAATTACACCTAGGAGATATTCTTCGGAAAATACTACTGTGTGAGCGGAAACTCCATGGAGAAGAGACCCTGCCTTCTTGTTCTCCGCGCACGTCTGGATAAATGAGAACCCTGGCCGCCCCACTAAAGACACTGAAAATACATTCACTGAGTGAGCGCGCACATGAGTGCAGTCGCTCCCACGGCAACTCCCCTGTGGGACACGCCACACACCTGAGCCAACCAAGGGCCCTGCAAAGTCCTGATTTTGGAAAAGAAACCCACTTTCTTTTTTAACCTAGGATTTCTACAACTTGTTTCGCACAGAACACTTTCTCTTTTGAGGGAGGGATTATTAATATTTTGAGGACTTGCTATGCTAAAGAATGTACTTCAGAAACAGAAATTTAGGGAATATCCATTAAGTGCAGTACACTGACCCAGAACATACAATTTGTATCCTCAAAGATCTTAGAGCCACACGGTAAAGAATGATGTGTGGGTAGCTCATTATGATAAAAGGAAGATGGGATAAAAATTGTTACATTATTATAATAAATATTTAAAACATATTAAATATACCTACACATTTTATATATTATACTACTATAAATACTATCTGTATGAATATATTAGTATAATATATTAATAATTATTATACTTCACTATTGTAATATAAGTATTAATATTGTGATTATATAACAGACTTTAAATTATATTAAATATTACTGAGGACTAGAGGTTCTTGTCATAAAACAGATTTACAGAATTATACTCAACATAATAGGAGCAAATAATTTTTAAAAATGTACTCTTTGTTTAGTATAATATTTTAATAGAGTAACTATATGAAAATAAAATGAAATTCTCAATTCTATTCTAAATCTCTTGTGTTTTATACAAAATCACCTTGAAACAGATCATTCCAATGAATCTTTAATCATGTAAGAGTCATAGCATCTTATCTTGGGATTTTTAAGGTTAACCATCAATTAGTATAAACCCCCATTCACAAGATGGCAAAAGAAACACCTTAATTATTGTTTCTTTGTTCATGTTATACCCAATATTATTCCAAAAATAATTCAGGAAAGCTTACAAAAACAAAAATATATATATATTTACATATATATATAGTATACATATTGTATGCATACTGACATGCATAGTTGCTCAGGTGAAGCTGAGATTAAAAGTCGGAGGCACTCTAACTGCCAAGGAGTCTTCTGATGCTCATAAAATGATATAACATGTCCCAATAATATGCACTTTCTAAGGTGTTACTCTAGCTTTCTTTCTTTCTTTTATAAATACATATTTACTTATAGAAATATAATATAAATATAATACAAATATAGTATTTATTTATGTATATATAGAAAGATATTTATGTATACATAAATAAACAAATTGTGTGTGTGTGTGTGTGTGTGTGTGTGTGTGTGTGTGTGTGTTGAAAACCCTAACAGAACAGCATCTCCATAAAAGGGATCAGGACTTGGACTGGCCAGAAGTGAGAAGCAGAACTGCGTGCCTTGCCAGAGTAGACCCATGTATGGGTAACACTGACAAACACCAATTATGAAGTCCATACAACTTACAAAACATGCCTTCTGTATGATCTCACTGGTCCTCACGAAGCCCCCACAAAATAGGAGACGACTAATATTTGTTCATCTAATGATCAGCAATATTCTAGACAAAGTGTTTGAACCTTCACATCCATGATATTGGGTAGACCCCCAACAACATAAATGTTGGGGGTTTAGAGAACAGTGGTGACCCTTTCCAAATCTCTCCTCACCCTCCCAAAACGATTAAATCAACCAGGGTGAGCATTAATCCACACTAGACCTATAGTCTCAGCATTCAAAATAGACCACATTCCAAGTTCAAATTGTCCATGAGTAGAAGAAAGAAAAAACGCATTCCAATAACAGAGTTTCCACCGTCTGTCCACCCTTGCAACCCATGGATACAGAGGGCAATGGAGGGGAAATTGAAAAGGCAGAGGATATACTTAAAGGAAATACAGGCAAACAGCCCCAGAGAAAAAGAAAATGAAACGATATATAAAAATATAATATATGTATAGCTTATAGGCCTGGACATGGTACTTCATAGGCCTGGCAGTGATGAAGTGGGTTGGAAATATAGGGGACCAGAAGTGATGAAACTGTTATGTAGCAACATTTCAGAAATTCTTTAAGAGGGAGGTGAGGATGTGGGAGGATGGACAATTCAGGCTTGTTTATTTGAATCACAAAGCTTGTGTCATGGGGCCATCCAAAGGAGGATGCATTTCACACTGTGACCCCAGCCAAAAGAATCAGAACACTCTACCCTGATTCTTTCCAACCACCGCAGAGGTGGATGGATGACCTGAGAACACCAACTCTCTGGTTAGAAAGTGGACCCACAGTACTGACAAATGAAAAAAAAATTAATGCTAAAGGAATAATTAATTGACTCAGGATATTCTTTAGGGCTCACTGGGGCCAGGTCTTCCGTAATAATGCTATTAATCAATATTTAGAGATATTACAGCAATCACAAAAGAGACAAAGAGTTTTCCACCAATCGAAACGGGGTCACTGAGTTAAGAAAACACAACCTGGCACACGAGAGTGTGAGATAAGCAGGTGGGAGCACACAGAAAAGGTCATAAACACTCATGTAGGACTGAACTGAACAGTGCCCTCATCCATTCTCTCTTACCCACGTTTGTTTTCGCCAGCTCCTGAATAAAATAACTGGAGATCTACAGCATTTTCTCTGTAAGTTGTTATATGATAATATTTTGGTAAACAGACTAGAAATTTGTATTATTTATATCCTAATTTGGCCATTCTCAATGATAATGCATATCGCCTACAGAAAGTTGTGGAGCAAGAATACTTTCGAGTATTTATATTTAGATGTCTGGGGCTGTGTGAATTCTACCTAATTGCTATAATCACATTTGTGCCTAAGGTCAGCGAAACCAGATCAGTTCATCCTTTTAGAAAACACACCTCAGCCACATTCATTTGTTTCCACGTGCTACACAGGTCACCTTGACTTGTTAAGAATTTTCACTAAAATGGAGAGCAGCTAGTTTTGCAGAAAACAGGTAATGATGTGAACCAGTTCATTTCCATGTATTTGTTATGTATCCAATTACAGACACCTAGGTTAAGTTCATAAGATGAAGACATTCCTTTGTTTTCATCCAGTAAAGTTTCATGCAAGGGACTGAATGAATGGTCTATTTCCAGGAGACTGTTTTTGCCATTGAAAACTGTCTTCTTCAGGCATTTGCAGAATGATGCATTAGCAGGAGCTACAAGGATTGCATTGTTTCACACCAAATAGCCTCTACACTTTGATTCATATATCACACATGTTCTGTTTCTTACATTTCTGTTTTCACACCCACTACCTAAGTGCAAAGGGATTTGAAGACAAGTACCACAGTTTTCTAACTTTCAGCTGCTTTGGTTGTGTTGAGGGAGGAAGTTATGGAACATGTAGAAAATAGAATCAAGATTAAGGAGATCATATTTCTGCTTTATGCTCTGTGATACAGTGAAATTCACTGAGTAACAATTACTCAAAACATCCATTTTAGATCATTTGCCTTCACTGAAATTCCCTTAAATTGGCAAATACAATTTTTATAACTATTTACTGGAGATAGGAGAGAACGGGAGGTAAGACTTCATAGAATGCGAAGGAGGCTATCAGTAACAATAAATGGCTGATATAGGAAAGAAATTGACATGTAACAAGGAAGTGAGTTAGAATGAATCCAGCGGAGTTTGTTTCTCATAGAAACTGAAATATAATAATGAGGATGGTTACATACTTTTCTTAATGGTGCTTAAAAATACATGTGCATTCTGCTAATGAGTCCTGAAATTTTCAGTACTCATACTGCCTGACGATTCCAGATTTTTGAAAATAAATGAAACAGATAACCTTAGGGAGTCCTGCTTGATGCTATTCATTCACATTTTATAAATTAATTAAAATAGGTCTCTGATCCACCAAATGAATAGTGACCAGATGTTCACCTCCATGACTAAGGTTACGCTCTTGAAATAACAGAGTTAATTTTACAATGGAAGGAGCCCTAGTGACCCCATATCTCAGTCCTTTCAATCTGCACAGGATGGAAGAGAGGCTAGAAAATGTTACAGACTTTTTCCAGTACCACATAGTGGTAACATCCAGTCCTGCATAGCAGTGGAATTCGAGTCAATGCTTTCGCTGCTATTATCTCATTTGTCACTTGATCTGAAACTGTACAAATTTATTATCTGGACATACTTCTATTCCTCAGATCTACCTCTGAGGCAACCTTCCTAACCTCCGGAATGCCTGGAAAGAGACTTAAGTACCTGTTCTCTTATGGATGCACAAGATTTTTGCATAATTTTCCAGTGATCACCATGGAGCACACAGAGTGAAACAACAAAAGCAACACTATGTCACTGTCAACAGAATGAAAACAAGGGAAATCAAATACAAAGGGAGGGGGTGACTTAGCTAGCCTCCAATTAAATCAAGTTTGTGAAGGAAGAAATGATCGTTGTTGACCAGAGAGTGCCTAAAATCAGGAGGGACTTAATAAATATTTTAAATAAATAAAAGAGAGGGAATCAGTGTGACTGGTATGCATACAGGATAAAAGTGGATTCTCGTTCACCTCCTTCACCCTTCTTTCCCAATTCACAGTACTTCCTCAGCAACAGTTCACCCACTGATCACCTACCCATCATATCACTCTGCTCTAACGATGCTACTTTTATTTTTCCTCCTTACCAGAAATACCCATGCCACAGAGCTTGGCACTATTATCTATTTGATTACATTTTATTTTTCAACCTTATCAGATTATGGAAACTGTTAGAAGCACTATCTAGTAGACCCTAAGACACTTAGGTTGTCCAGTTAAAAATGCCTTGAAAACATATTTATTATGCAACAGTGTAGAAAAATCCATATATATTTTTATTACATATGTATGTATATATATGCACACACATACAAATTTGGCCAAAAACATAGATGGAAAATAAAATAATAAATTTAATACTTTTAAAAGATTTTATGCATTTATTTTTAGAGAGAAGGGAAGGGAGGGAGAAAGAGACGGAGAGAAACATCAACACATGGTTGCTTCTCAGGCGCCCCCTCCTGGGAACCTGGCCCACAACCCAGGCATGTGTCCTGACTGGGAATCCAATCAGCTACCCTGTGGTTTCTAGGCTGACGCTTAATCTACTGAACCACACCAGCCAGAGCTAAATTTAATATTCTTTAGCACATGATTCCATTTATATCTAAACATATATTGACAGAAAATAAAAAACAATTCTAATTTTCCCAACAAGGGCTTAATTAAAATATAAATTTGGTATTTAAAAATCACTGACAATAGTTACTGGGGATTTAGAACACATTGCCTTCAAAGAAATATCAAGTCTACTTTTCAATTTGTCAAAGAATAGTCAAAACCCCAATTTTATGACTCATGAAATTGTTAAAGCATTTTCGAGTCTGACAGGAGCGATCTTCAGCTAATCACTGACAACTGAGTCACTTGGAAAAGGACAAAGACGTGGGCTCTTAAAATAGTAAAAGGCCTGACTGCCTCAGGAGGCCAGCAGAGGGTTCTAAGAGAGGGGAAAAGACTATTGACGTCAGTCAGCATGCACCAGCCTAAGGTACTGTTTCAAATGAGCTATGTTGTTGGTATCTTCCTTAGGTCCCTTGTATTATTAAAACAAAATTGAGACATTGAATTTTAATGTTGTTCAGAAAGACAGAGCACAGTACAGTGCTCTTTGGCAACTCCCTTCAAACAAGCACAGGGTCCAGACCAGCCTCTGCAGTTACACAACACAAGAGATGAACCTAGATATCAGGAAGTCACTACAAAGGAAGGGTCCTTAATGTTAGGTCACCGTAGATAGCACGTGTCTTCAAAGGGAATTAATACATCAATAGCTCTATTTCCTCTTGTGAGTAGTGACTGGGGAGTCTAAATACACCTGAAGTCGTCTAGCCTCTTTAGATTTATTGATTTTAATTGAAGAGATTTATTAGCTTCTGAGCCCTCTGTATTAATTCACATGTATTTCGCCATATTTATGTTTAACACAAAAGGCAGGTAGATATAAAGAAATTTTTCCTCCCGTCACTTGAAAAACCTAAAACCATTTGGTGAAAGCCCTAAGTGTATGTTATACAGGACTCTATTTAAAATTAGTATTTGATGAGGAATTATAAAGTGACATATTCTAATCTGAAAGGTAATTTTTTGTTGTGGGATGTCCACATTTCCTACATTGCTATCATTTTTCCTTGTGCACAAAATGCTTTTATATGAAAAACAATGGTCTAGTTCTCAATGGAAAAAAAAGTAGACAAACCTAAACCAATGTAGAGAGCCCGTACACTAAGAGGCCTAATGGTGGTTCATTGGGTCCACGTGATTTCCAACAAACATACCAGCTGAACAACTGAGAAGCAGACAACATTCCCAAGGTCCTCTATCAACGGGATCCTAATCGACTTTGAAAAGGTATATCCCCAAACCATCCCACATGTTATACAGCTATAGCAATCTTCTGCATGACAGAGAAACAGTCTTGCTGAACCCTCCATTGAAATCAAGTATTTGCATTTGGCACACGTGTTCTTGTCAGTGTAGATGCCATCCTGAGAGATAGAGTCTAAATGGGATTCGGACACCTGATGACGGTGCTATGGGGGAACCTGTGTGAGTTCAGAGGACTTAGAGCAGGGCCTTTAAAACCACCTTAATGTAATCATGGGAATTAATATCCTTTTGCTTTTGTAATATATGAGAGATTTTTTAAAAAATTGGACAGTAGAAAATATAATTTTTATATGCCACCTGTGTTCTAACGTTCCTCAATTGTGTATGAGAGAAAATCTTAAAGAGAAGTATCTGACAAAGTGGGAAAAACTGACAGAATGAAGAAAATATGAGGCTTTCATTTTCCCCTTTAGACATCCAGGACCTCATGTGATTCCACATCCTCCCCAGTTTTTTTGGTTTTTAAAGAAAAGAATGTGTACCTTTCTCTGTAGTCTCTGTAACCAGACAGAATTGTGATGTTCCTATGTGTTTTTATTAGGTTTCCCTTGATTTGAAGATTTCTGGAATAAATTACATAATACTAAAATTTTATACTGGCTTTTGACTTTTTCTACTGCATTTTTTTTTAACAGTAGGAAAATTAAATTTTCGTTTCTCATTGATGTGGTTAGGAGTTAGCTACAGCTACACAGACCACACATTCCCTCATAGCGGCAAGGGGACTGGAGGTACCAGCTGCACCTTTTAGAAAGAATGACTGCTTTCCAAATCCAAGACCTACCAAACCTTGTTTGAAAGATGTAATCACAGGTAAAACATGCTCATCTTATTCTCTACCACTTGCTTGGTCCCTGTTAAACATTAGTGCATGACCTCAACCGGAGAAAAATTAAGTTGTTAGGGCACCTCCTAGGGCTTTTTTTCTTTTTATTGAGTTTATTGGGGTGACACTATTTAATAAAACTATACAGGTTCCAGGGACACAATTCTACAGCACATCATCTGTACACTGTGTTTATTGTTCACCACCCCAGTTCAAGTCTTCGTCCATCACCATTTATCCCCCCTTTACCTCCCTCTACCTCCCTTCCCTTACTCCCCCTCCCCCTGGCAGTCACCACACTGTTGTCCTGTCCATGACGTTTAAATAA
>CM052549.1:16198448-16220530 GCA_028533065.1 Trachops cirrhosus
AAGATGGCATCCCCTTCTCTTAGTCCTCTGCCAGCCTCCCCCAAATTGCCATGCTATATTATATAATACTTCCTTCGCCAGATTCCAGGAATTCAATGGGCTGTAATTTAATCCTAGGAAACCCAAAGGATATTAAATGATCTAAACTGTCTTAGCCAGAAATCTCTGATTTGGCTGCCCTTTGAAGTTTGTATCTGAAACTTTTTGATGTCTTAATATTGTTTTAGAAATTAGGGGGGCGAGTTGACTTTGTAAATCATTTTAGGATTGCAAAAATGACATTATTATGATGAATGGCACAAGGCTTTAAAAAAAAGTTTCCCTGAATATTAAATTAATCACGAACCAAGGCTGCCTAACATTAGCTCCTGATAACTTCGAGATCCTGTGGCATTCCAGATGCTCTATGAAACAGAAATATTCTGTCTTTATTATGAGCACCTTTCCACATCTGCAATTCTGTTATACAATAAAGTCTTGTTCTTTTGTTGCAAGATTGCCCTGGTTCATTTTTTTTATTATTAATTTAAACCATGTGGGTAAAGGGTAATCCAGTAAGCCATAGGATTTCAGATCAGAGCGTTCATACAATCACACGTAACGTCAAACATCTGGATATTTAGATGGACAGGGATAGGGGGAAAATTAACTAGCCCTAAAGCAGTGTCTGAATGTATAGATTTTAATTGTATATAATTTTTAATTATATTCACTTTGAATATAGTATTTCTTAACATACCTTCTTTACCAAATAGTGAGGTTCTAACAGAAGTAAAAATTCTCAACTCAGCTGCATCAATTGCATACACATGCATACTAACCAAATAGCTTTCAGGTAAAAAGACCTATTATAAATTGCTTGCCTAACCTAGTATCACTTTTATTACACCTAAAAGCGAGTTTAACAGCCCACTTAAAGAGAACTTGATCTGTAAGTTTTCTCAAAGCATGGCATCGTGTAGGTATCGGTTTAACATAAAACCTGCCCCAGAAACATTTTGCCTCCCAGGCATATCACCCACATCATACACAACAATTAATATTCGCCCTCCTGTGTGCTGTGCCAACCCCTGCACTTTCTCTAACCTTGCTTTAATGAGCGTTTTGTAAAGTAAGAAGTCATGCGCTACGTAATTGGAAAAAATATGGTGGCTTGTTTCAAATTTTTACATTTTTCCAAGGTACCTGAAACTTGCAGACAATAAATAACACAAGGGAAGTGTTTAAGCATCTTGCTAATAAATCATTCTCTCTTGAGTTTTAGAAATCTGTTTAAAGCAGGAAGGTACACAGAAACTGTAGAGATGAGTCATTCTTGCAAAATATGCTAGTTTAATATTGTTTAGAATTAAAGTAATATTAAGAATAGTAACAAAAATCATATTCAACTCCAAAAAGGAAAACACAATAGGGCCATCTTCAAAAAAGTTCGAGTCGGCCCCCAAAATCGCATAAAGTTTCGCCTGCTGTCCAAATCAATTTATTTCCAGGGCCTGATGCAGACACCAAAGCAGCTATTCTTGAAGGTCTGCCTGAGCGGATGTTATTTGCATTCTGTAATCCAGATGCTGCCTTGCTTTACTGCAGATGCCAGGTGTGGACATTCAAAAGTAAAAACCTAAAGATCAAAGAAACAAAGGTTGATCCTGTTGAAATATTCAGCCACAAGTCATTCATATGACTAGAGACTTTTTGTTTCATGAGGTGTTTACTTCCTTTGTTGTTAAAGCTATTTATTACCTTTGAAAACAGTTCACCTTCCTTTCTGGAATACTATAAAGTGTGATATGGTCTTAATGTGTGTTAAGGGAACATCCATGTTTGCAATAGAAATCAGCATCACTATTTCTGCAAAAATAAATTCAAACTGTTGGGTTGAAAAATAAAAGCGGGACAATGTTTTATTTAACAAAGAGGCCCCGAAATAATATGTGATATAAACTAGATAGCTATGGAAACACAAAAGTTAAAGTAAATGGGAAGAAGGGAAAAAAGTTATAAAACTCAGCTCATTCCAAAAGTTAGTTGGACAGAGCTGAAACCACAGGTCATAATTTCCAGGCGGTAGGCTCTTTTCCTTCTAGACAGGCATCAAAGGAATTGACCCTCTGCCTTTAGCGCCTCTTTATTCATTAATGCAACAAATGTTTACTGAGTCCCTTCTATCTGCCAAGCAAGGTATACACCAATGAAAATAAAGCAGTTCCTTTCTTCAAGCAATCTGTTGGAAGAGATAGACAAATAAATACACTATTTTTTTATGAATAGTGGAACAGGTGTTAAATCAAGCAAAATTCAGGTTAGCCACAGAAACACTGAAGGAAGAGATATCTAACTGTTTTTGGCATATCTGAGCGGACTCCCCTGAGTGATTTCCGTTCTAAGGTTTAAGAAACAAACAGGCATCCGTCAGAGAAGTGGAAAAGAACGAGTGATTCCGGCAGAAGGGAAAGATGCCTGACTTCCTGGGGTTGAAAAAGTACAGCAAGTCATGCAGAGTGGAGAGAAAGTAGTTAAACAGTTGTTCGCATGGAAAATGGCACAATTAACAAATAATAATACAAGGATAAACTCTGTGTTTCATGTACTCACAACCGTAAGCCTTCTTTTGCCCCACCTTGTATAATTACAAGCAGAAAATGAGCACTCCAAGGCAAGCAATGGGGAGGGCTCATGTACAGGGTAAAAAAAGTATCTGCAGATCATGAAGAACTTTATATCTCTTCTCATCTCCATTACCCTGGGAAGGGAATGTCATCTCAGCCCAACCTGCACTGCTCATCACTCGGTTCAACCTCAGGTAAGGGATTCTTTAAGTGTCATCTGAGGACCCCTGGGAACCTGTAGACTCCTCCACTCCCCGGTCCAGACTGCAAGGAGTACATTCTTCCAACATGTAGACTTAATCTTTTTAAAATGAAAGATACAAGGAACACTTTACACTGGTGTCCAAATATTTAATACTTACACAGGAAAATATTTTTCTAAAAAAAGTTTAGGACAATTGCAAATAGCCATGGAGAAAGACCAGAATTCCACTAGACTCTTAACTTGAAAATGAAGAAGCTATGGACCTAATTAAACTCTTTTGAAACAATCTCTTGCTGTAATCTTTTATTTATGTTGTTATGATTTATATGGTGATGATGATGATGATGATGATGATGATAATAATAATAATAATAAACAACTTCACTGGACATCTGATATCTGCCAGGTACTCCACTGAGTTTTTCTTGAATTCTCCCATTGTTCTTCTCAATGCAAGTGTAAACTGGTTATGGTCATTATGTCCATTTTACACAGGAGGGTCCTGAGGACCAGTGATCTAGGTAGATCACATGTCTGAAGAAGTACAGATCCAGGACTCAGAGACAGGACACTTGGAAGTGTACAAATAGGCAGTGGTAAATTTTCACATATGCTAATACCATACACACAGTCCCAAATAGAGAAACAAATAAAGATTCGTCTCCCAAAATAAAAACTTCTCCAATCTATGTAGCCTCATAGAGACATGCTGATGTTCCCTGGGAAGTGATGAAAAAATTCCTGAGAAATCTACTTTTAAACATTTTAAGAACCAAAACATTTTCAGCATCATCAAATTTATCTGTGATTGCAAACACACCTGTCTCCCTTTTTTTTTTTTCAGGCCTGCTGTGCTCGGTAGATCACGGCAACAATAAGTCTCAATTTCAGTCCAGTCCTTAGACATCAGAAACTACTCATTGTCTCCTGCTTCTTGTCCTCATTACCTTAGATAGAAATTAACTTTTTTAGTTAAAAAAGAGGACACATGACCCCACTGATAGATTTTGTTTACACACGATCTCCATGACACCTCATAAGCCTGAGATGGACATCAGGACACCAAGTGTCCTGATGCAGTCTAACACTGCATATTAATGACCCCAAACGTAATGGCATAAATCAATCATTTTTTTACAGCCTTCTGTAAGTTGACTGGGCTCAGCTAAAGTGGTTCATATCTGGGGTCACTAATTCAATCACAATCAGGAAGTGGCTGGGCCTAGGCTCTGGGTATCTATCTAAAGGCTTCTCTACCCACATGTCGGATGCCTCTGCTGACACGGTTGGGACAACTAAGGACTAAACACACCTTCAAGTGGCTCTCCATGCAGCTAGCCTGGGCTTCTCCATAGCATGGTTCTCTTAGCATAACCAATCTTCTTCCTGCTTGTCCTCAGAATGAGCATTCCAAGAGGTTATCATTGGAAACTGCCTTTTTCTTAAAGGCTGGTTTGGAAACAGATCCAAGGTTACACTGTTGTATTCCAGTGATCAGAGAAGTCACAGAGCTCACTTAGATCCCAGAGGTGAGAAAGAGACCCTACCTCTCACAGAAAAAGCTCAAATAATCGGCAACTACCTTTAATATATCATACTCAGGTCTTAGCTGGAAATAAAGCCTTAAATTTTATTTTGAAAAATTTGTTTTCACTTACCAAATTTTTAAAGAAGAGAAGTAAAACTAGTAAAATGTAATATGTTTAATCATTATTCACAGAAAGGAAGCAATTTATATTCTATAAGAATTTTAAGTTTTAATTAGCTCATAACCAGTATATAACATTGACTAATGGTTCAAGTGTGCTTATTTATGTTAGCCACTAGTCTGAAAAGTTGATGGATGGTGTTATTTATGAGTTGTATCTTCAACTCAGCCCAGATAAATTGGCAGAGATGCCAGCATAGAAGATTATAGGGAAGAAAATGGCAATTCTTTCATAGTACATATAAATATTTTTGAAGTTAGAAGTTATGATCGACTGCATAGCAAATAGTGAACCCTCTCAAATGACTTTATAATGATAGCAACCATTATCATATACTTCCATGGGAGAATTTTTTCTTGCCAGAAGTATTTTTTAATGGCTTTTTAAACAATATTTGATATTCACACAGAATTTAGACCATAATGGCTTGATTCACTTCATTAGTAAGTCTGTGGGAAAATCAGTGGCCCCTTGATTTAGGATTAAAAGGTTTTTTCCTATGGCCTTTAATTTAAATTCCCAGGGAGCAACCTAGGATATGAGTCTTTAAAGTCACATATAATAGCGTAGGCTATTTCCAATGCGCATTAATAGCACTGTCTTTTGCTGAATAAAATTTATAACACAGTCCACAAGGGAGGTTGTACAAGGATTGTTTGTGATGGTAAGAAAGAGGAGATCTCTGAGCCCACTATTGGTAAGACAAGAGATAAACCATACACACGTACTATAAACTACTCTGTGGTGGCAGGGGAAACATTGGATAGATATAAAGAGAGTAACATATATCTTAAAAACAATACTAAATGGAAGAAAAGAAGCAAAATTAGATCTATATAACAATACAATTTATGTAAACTAAAAATCCACACAACAATATATATAGATTTTACAAGATTACATACAAACAGAATGATACACCTCGACATACTCTATGGTTGCTCATAAAGGTGAGGATATAGGAGGAAAATTGCTGATGAAATGGGACAATATTTTTACCTAAAGAAATAAGTAGAGGAGAATTGCATAGCCCACTAAAAATCATTAGTTATAAACTGAGTAGTTTTGTTTGACTCAACCCTCTTGACCAAATAAGACAAATTATGACCCAGTTACTGCCATCAATTTAAATTTATAAATGACTAGATAGTATAGATTACATTCCAGATACTAATAAATACAACTAGTCATTGATTAAATGTCATACTGGACAAATAAAACTATTATAACATCATTGCATGTACAAACCAGTCATATTAAAATAATAGTAGATAAACGGAATCAAAGGGGTTTGCTGGTCTTCCATGATTTATTCACAGCTCTCCTTCTCCTGTTAACTTAACTTGGGCTCTTAAAAATATATTTTAAATACTGGCCTATGTCTAAACAACCACTTTAAGAGATTGATCAGAAAGTCACACTAACTCAGAGAAGATTCTGAGAAGTGGTAGAGTAAGAAGCACCGGGAATCTGTCTTCCCACCTAGACAAAAATTGCAGAATCTTCCTGATGTCACTATTTTGGAGCTCTCCAGTCTAGTGAAAGCTCGGAGGGTAAACTGTAGCTAATCTTAGTCAATTTCAGCTTTTAGCACAGAAGCAGCTATCCGTCTCTGCTCCCCTCCCGCCGGGCGGGCAGATGTGCAGGCTTCCCGGGAGCAGCGTGTGCAGTTGGCAGGAGCCACAGTGGGTGAAAGGGCCCCATCCCCCAAACATCCGGGATCTGTGCTCTGATCACTGACGGCTGCTTCTAGTCACAGAGATGCAGACAGAGAGGTGGGTGTCCGTTTCATTCTACCTTCCCCCACCATTGCAAGCCTCTGCCCTACAAAACTTTTAGAAGAAAAAATAGAAGAAAAGCTTCCTGACATACAATTTGGCAATGATTTCTTGGATCTGACACCAAAAGCACAGGCAACAGAAGAAAAACAGACCAATTAAAAGTTATAAAAGTTTTAAAAAGCTGTGCACATCAAAACACAGTATCAGCAAATTAGAAGTTAAATCCATGGAATGGGACAAAATAGTTGCAAATCATATATCTGAAAAGTTATTAATATTCAGAATTTATAGAAAACTCCTAAAACTCAACAACAAAAACAAAAACCCTGATTCAAAAATAGGCAAAGGACTTGAATAGACACTTCTCCAAAGAAGATATACTTGGGAAAAAAGAAGGTATACAAATATCTAATAAGCACATGAAAAGATGTTCAACATCACTAATCATTAGGAAAATACAAATCAAAACTACAATGAGAAAGCACCTCATACACCTTAGGATGACTACTATCTAAATAAATAAACAAACAAACAAACAAATAAATAAAAGGGTTGGCAAGGCTGCAAAAACTGGATCCCTTGCCCTGACCAGTGTGGCAGGCTCAGTTGGTTGGGCATCATCCCACAAAGCAAAAGTTCACTGGTTCGATTCCCGTTCAGGGCACATGCCTAGCTTGTGGGTTTGGTCCTGGTTGGGGCAATACAACAGGCAGCCAACTGATGTCTCTCTCCCTTGGTTTCTCTCTCCCTTCCTCTCTCCCTAAAAAGTTAATTAATAAAAATTGGAACCGTTGTACACTGTTGGTGGAAGTATAAAATGGTATTGCTACTATAATACCAATATGGTCATTCCTCAAAAAATATATGATCTAGCAATTCTACTTCTGGCTATATACTCAAAAGAATTGAAAGCAAGGTCTTGAGAAGGTACTTATATATCCATATTCACAGCAGCATTATTCACAACCACTTAAACATGAAAGCAACCCAAGTATACATGGATCAATGAATGGATAAATCAAATGGTATGTATATGCAGTGGAGTATTATTCAGCCTTAAACAAGAAGAA
This sequence comes from Trachops cirrhosus, assembly GCA_028533065.1. Classification (NCBI taxonomy): domain Eukaryota; kingdom Metazoa; phylum Chordata; class Mammalia; order Chiroptera; family Phyllostomidae; genus Trachops; species Trachops cirrhosus. Next base: position 16,205,820 of record CM052549.1, read on the forward strand.
AATTCTGACATATGCTACAACTTGGGTGAACCTTGAGAACATTATGCTAAATGAAATAAGCTAGTCACAAAGTACAAATACTGTATGATTCCACTTATATGAACTACTTAGTCAACAACATAGGGACATGAAGTAGAATGTTGGTTGCCATGAACTAGGGGGAGGAGTGATTAGAAAGTTACTGGTTGTTTTTTTTTTTTAAAGATTTTATTTATTTATCTTTAGAGGGGAAGGGAAGGAGAGAGGGAGAGAAATATCAATGTATGGTTGCTTCCTGTGCATTCCCTGCTGGGAACTGGCCTGCAACCCAGGCATGTGCCCTGACTGGGAATCGAACGGTGATCTCTTGTTTCACAGGCCCGCGCTTAATCCACTAAGCTACACCAGCCAGGGCGAAAGTTACTGTTTTAATGGGTATAGAGTTTCAGTTGAAAGAGTTCTGGAGATGGATGATGATGATGCTTATACAAAAATATGAACATATTTAATACCATTGAAGTGCACATTAAAAATGATTAAGCCCTGGCTGGGTGGGTCAGTAGATTGGAACGTCATCCCATACACTAAAAGGTTGTAGGATAACCACCAGTCAGGAGGCTTACAGGAGGCAATGGATGGATGTTTCTCTCTCGCATTAATGTTTCTCTCTCTCTTCTCACTCTTCCTCTCTCTAACATCAGTAAATATATTCTCAGGTTAGGATTATGTACACATATATATCACATATAATATATATTATGTATATAATATATAAATGGTTAAGATGGTAAATTTTATGTTATGTGTACTTTACCACAATAAATAAAATTGAGAATGAGGTGGAGGAGAAAGGAAGGCTCGGAACAATCGCAGATCTATTACGATTCTGAAATACAGCTAAACATGCACCTCCAGTTCCTTGATCGAAACCAGGCCAACTGCCTGAGAGCAATTTACCATGACCACTGGCTCTGCCCTCTGGCCTGAGTTTAGAGCTGAATAACTTCTCTGCTTGATATCTGCAGAAGCTTGAAAACCAGGAGACACCTTTTCATTATAAAATGACTCTGTTCCTTAAGTTCAGGTTAGTATGATTTCTTTAAAATCCTGGTGGATTTCTTGCTTATCAAATCATAATCTATATAGGCCCTGGCCAGATAGCTCAGTTGGTTAGAGCATCATCCGGATACATCAAGGTTGCAGGCTGGATCAGGGCACACACAAGAAGTAACCAATGAATGCATAATTAGGTGGAACAACAAATCAATGTCTCTCTCAAATCAATAAATAAAAAATTAAAATCCGTATCACAGTGCATATGAATGAGTTAAAATTGAATCACTTAGGAAATGAAAAGCTTATGTGTAACATAGCTAGGCAGGTATGAGAATTTATGTTAAAACTGAAATTTTATAGTATATTCAATGATAATGTTTTAACACATTTTTCTAACATGGGTCTATGTGCAGAAGATTTCAACTGTTTTTGACAGTATTATGTAAACTGGCTACAAATCTATAAGAAGTTTTGAAGAATGCTTTGTTGATAAATTCAAAGTTAATTTTTAATTTTGCAATACCATTTTGAATTCAATATTAATAATGCTGTGTTATCAAAATCGTTAGTGAATTTACTTAACTTAGATACAAGTTTGAAACTATGTTTTTGCTTTAAGTTCATATCAACTCCTGTAAAAGAAATAAATCAGTTTTATCAATGCAAATGTGAATGTTAAAGGAAATTATTTGGGATTTTCAATTAAGTTTTGCAACTTTTAAGTATATTTGGAGTAATTTGGGTATATGGATCTTTTTAACTATACGTTTTATGAAATTTAAATATAGATCAAGTGTACCCGATGAAAAATTAGTGTCTGAGATATGTTTTAAGTACAAATTATATATTGGAGTTTGAATATTTAGTAAAATACAAGCATATCTCATTAATAATTTTATACTGATTAAATATTGAAATATTTGACCACATTCAATGTAATATTGACATTAATTTTACCTGTTTACTTTTATATGTGGCTATATGTTAGTTATCAACTTATTGCCTCTAAGCTCTCAACTCCCTCTTCAGTACCTGCTCTCTGAGAACAGACTCCATTCTTAAAGCATTTCCCTTTCACAGTCCACATGCTTTTCAGCTTTGTTAGTTGAGGGTGTTAGAGGAACACTGCAGGATGAAGGGGCCTCCTCTTCTTCATTCTAACTACTGAGCTTTTGGGTTTTATCTTGTTCTTGCTGCACAGTTATTAGTGGCTTCATAGCCCCGCCCTGGGCCCAGTGATCATCTTCCAGCAGCCCTTGACCTGGAGGCACTGCTTGTTCCCACACCGGTGCCCTGGCTCTGGCTGAGCACCTTCCTACCAGCCGTGGCTGCATCACACGCCCCAGGATTGTTTGCTGCTGCTCAGTGACCATGGACCATCTCTGACCCAGGCAACCCAGAAAACCTCTCAGCCATCCAAAGAGCTAAAACCACATTTTCTCTAAGGGAGTCTGAATCTCAGTCTTGGACTGGGGCCATTGTTCCAAGGTTAGCCTTCCCTGAGCACTCTCCCTCAGCTCAAGTGTATTTTTTAGAGCTCTCATTGTATCTTCATAGTCGATCTCTTTTCTTAGTTTTAGAACTCTTTATATTGCACTTCCCCTGTTTAAATTACTGTGTAACTTCTACCTACCAGTTACACCCAAACTGTTATAGGTATAGAAATGTTTAATTACATATGTGGCTTTATTTTAGACAGTGTTATCTAGAACATAGAACTAAAGACAGCAGGCAGAGATCAAGCAGAAAATCTTGAAAATAATTACACTTAAATAAAATTAAGAACTGAAAATCATTTCAAGCTTCAAGAGAGAGATGATGTGCTTACATTGAAATGTTGGAATGGTGCAGAAATATGACTCTACCTATAAAGATGTAAAGATTTAGTTGGAGGAAGACTTGCCTGAGAGGTTAGAGTATTTATCCCACTGAAAGGTAGTTTAAGTTCCTTACCTCAATTGAAAAGAAGAATGAAGAGAAAGACATGACCAAAAATAAAAAATAAAAAGTAAAACTGGCATGCTAGTTTTTATATGAAATAGATATGTTTTGAAAGGCCAATGTGATGTGAAAAATGAAATTATTTGTACAATTAAGCTATGATCAAAAATATGAATATCTAAAAAATTATTTATTAGTTTGCCTCTTACAAACTACTAGTTAAGGTCTTAGGCAGCATAAAGTTAAACCATAAAATAAATCCATATTTAACCTCATAATAGTAATTTAGATAAACAATAAATATTCAGATATAAACAATATACTACTTAGAAATCTATTATACTCCTTAGCAAAAGGACTAATCATTATAGCCTATTAAGAACTATCCGCCAAATTGTTAAAAGTTAGACAAAATCTCATTATTGATTGTTAAGAAGACAATACTTAATGTTGTTTATATGAGCAATGCAATAATAACATAGATTTCATGTTCGATGGAAAACATCTAATACTAATTATTGGTCAAAAATACTAATCAATATTATTTTATGTGGTCTAAAACTGCAATTATTTAGATATTCTTCAACATAATAACTGAATGATTTTTCTTAATGTGGTAGATTAAAGACTGTCATATTAATCAAAAACAATATCCATTGAACAGCAAAGGAAGGGAATTTACAGTAATGTAAATTCTAAAGCATTCCAACTATAATTTAAGTCACGCAAGGACTAGAATATTAAGCCATCAAAAAATAATCCATAAGAAAAGTGCTGACTCCATGGGTTTTGGACTGAATATAGCCCTAAAAATATGTTTCAGAAAGTTTGTTTAGTATTATATAACTACTTGGGTTATGTGGTTTTCATATTTTTCAGTCTATTTACTAAAACCATTGGTCCTAGATTTAATTGCTTGCCACATAAGGAGACTTTCCAAGGTTCCAAAATAATAGGATCACATTATATTTCATCAAAGTTTAAGATGACAATTGCATTAGGTTACATACTGATGATAAAAGTAATCAAAAGACATTTTTAAAAGTATGCTCAGTATGTAGAATCCATTAAAAAAACTAACTTAAAACTATAATATAAAGGTCTTTTCTAGAATTACCAAAAACAATGAAGGCAATTACAAATTGGATTCCACAAACTCTGCCTGTATTAATCATATTTTTCAGACCATAAGACACACCTAGGATTTAGAGGAGGAAAATAGGGGAAAAAATTTTGAAAGAAAAAATGTGGTAAAATATTTAATAACAAAAATAGCATAATATTTCACCAATGTAAATATAAACAGAATTCAACAACAGCATTAACAACCATTATTCCTCCCAATTTGTGGGGGGGGAAGTGTGTCTTATAGTCTGAAAAATATGGTGTTATATACATAATCTAAACAATAGGATAAAAGCAATCTCATTCAATTGTGAATGGCACAAAATTGAGGGACTAAATTCGAGATATTAATAGTTAAACCATGAACCGGAATTCTAGCTGATAACTTTTAAGGTTTGGGGAATCCCCAGGTACATAACTCGAGAACCCAGATTTATTTTCAAGCCATTAGAAGCCACATTCTTCAAATCCTTTGGTATGTGATTCTCATTCTTGGCTGCACACCGGTCTGCTGAGTAACTGCACCTCTCACCAATTCAGGAAAGCTAAAGTAGTTCAAGGGAAGTTTTATTTATTAGACATTCTCTCTCTCTCTGTAAATCAGCTGTATTTAAAGGTATAATTGACAGATAAATGGTGCCTACTTAAATGCAATTAGAGAAGTTTTGACAAAGGTATACATCTGCAAACATATCAGTACAATAAAAATGATGAGCATATCTAGCACCAGCAAGTTTCTGCATGTCCTCCTGTAATTCCTTCTTCCCAACCATATGCCCACATTCAATGACAACAACTGATCTGCCGCCAGTTATTATAGATTAATTTGTATTTTCCAGAACAGTGTATCAGTGAAATCATGAAATATAAACTCTTACTGTTTCCCTTAACTCAGCATAATTACTTTAACATTCAACTGTGCTGTAGCAGGTATCCATCATCTATTCCTTTTCATTGCTGAACAGTATTCCATTCCTCAGATACACTTTTGTTTATCCACTCATCTGTTGATGGACATTTAAATTGTTTTCAGTTTGGGGCTATTAAAGTAAAGCTGCTATAAACATTCCTGTATAACACATATGCTTTTATTTTTCTTAGGTAAATATGTAAGGGTAAATGGCTGGATCATATAGTAAGTATATGTTGAACTTTTTAAGAAACTGCTGAATTGCTTTCCAAAGTAATCATACCATTTTACATTCTAATCAGCAGAGTATAAAAGTTCCATTTTCTGTACATATTCACCAAAACTTAGTATGATCTGTCTTTTTGATTTATACAATCTTATACGAAGTTACTGTGGTTTCAATATGTATTCCCCTGTTACTTAATAACATTGAACCTATTCATGTGCTTATTGTCATGAATATACTTTCTTTAAGTTACCCAAAAAATTTCTCAGCTTTTTATTGAGTGGTTTGTTTTCTTCTAATTGAGTTTTGAAAGTATTTTTAATATATTTTTTATTTTTTATTGTATTTTTTCCATTACTATTTAGTTCCCTTATACTTCCCTCCCCCTACCCCACAATTACCACACTGTTGTCCATGTCCATGAGTTCTTTTTCCTCAGTCTCTCCACTGCCTAATCTTCCCCCTCTCCTTTGCTGTCATCCTGCTCTCCTTCTATGGGTCTGTCTTTATTTTCCTTGTTGGTTCAGTTTGTTCATTAGATTCCACACATGAGTAAAATCATGTGGTATTTGTCTTTTTCTGGCTGGCTTATTTCACTTAGCATAATGTTCTCCAAGTCCATCAATACTGTTGCAAAGGGTCAAATTTTCTTCTTTTTTATGGCTGAGTAGTCAGCCATAAATGGACATTCTGTTGTGTAAATGTCCCATAATTGTTTTATCCACTCATCTATTGATGGACACTTGGGTTGCTTTTATTTACGATCACCAAAATATGGAAGCAGCCCAAGTGTTAAATATATTTTAAAGATACTTCCTATATATTCAGATATTGAATTTGCAAATAGTGTCTCCCAGTCTGGGGTTTGTCTTTTCTTTGTATAGCAGTGTCTCTTGAAGATCATTTTTGTTTTGTTTTCTTTTTATTTTGATTACATCTGTTTGTCAATTTGGTATTTTTATGGATCATGCCTTTGAAGTCACATCCCAGAAATCTTTGCATAACTCAAGATCACAAAGATGTTCTCTTATGTTTTCTATAAAAGTCTTATGGTTTGGGGCTTTATATTTAAATGTAAGATTCATTTTTAGCAGCATTTGATTTTATCTCAATATGCATAAAATTAAATTTACCAATGTGGTGTCATCAAAAAAATGCATAGCAGTTAAGTTAGTTGGCCAAAGTTACAATCGCAGGTTGTGTGATATAGAAAGGTTCTGAGTACTGTTTGAAAATCTTACTGTCCTAGATATTTTTCAAATGTTTTATTCATTTTTCCTTTGTTTCATACAACAGGGTAAATGCAGTGCTTATTGCTCCACCATTTGCAAAAGTAGAAGCCCTCTATGCTTTATTTTTTAAAAGAGCATTAACCACACAATCTCTGTATTCATGTTCTACCTGGAGAACTAGGGAAAAAAAGAAAGGATGGTACCACAGGTGCAGGGAATGTCCCACATCAGAAGGTCTGGAGAGTAACTGTGGCTTCCCCAGGAGTTCAAAGGGCCCAAGCATGTCTAGAACAAAGAGAAAAAGTGAGGGACGACTCCCAAGAGCTTGTCAGAGATCACACTACTGAAGACCATGTAAGCATATTATGGATTTCTAATTCCATCCTAGGGATGATTGAAATCACTGAGGAGATGTATGCAGGACAGTTGTGATTAGATTTGCAAATTTAAAGTAATCGCCATTAGCTGCAGAATGAAAAATGCATTACAGTGGGGTAAGATATTCAGAGACAACCTAGGAAATGTGGAACATTTTGGGCAGATGCATGACATAGTGTAAGTCAGGATGGGGGGTTCAGGGTGCACCATGATCAATAGCAAATAATCAAGAAGGAGAAAACGTATTCCTGACATGGTTAAGAGAAAGCATGTAAGGTTTAATGGGAAGTTAGGAGACAGAGAGAGTTTGGAGAATCTGTAATGGTACTCCAAGGATTTCATATTACATTAATAACAACTTTAAATATTGAGCAAGTTGAAGGTTTTTGTGGAAGAATGTCAGAGAAGTTCTTTAAGTTGATAATAATATGGTCTATTAATTCAAAGAGATAAAGATGAGTTTCAAGAATATTTGGAATTAATTGCAGATGTTGAATCAAACAAAGCAATAGAGAATTGTGGTAGATTTATAAAAATGGGAATTAAAATCAGAACAGAAATCTCTATCTAGTTTTAAAGCTTCACAATTTATTCACAGTCACTCATTAAACCAACCTCGTTTCTCAATTCTGCTCTATTTGTCTCTTATAAACCTAATATTGTTTGGTCCACAAAGTGTTTTATGTATTTTAAGTGCCCTTATTATAGTATGTTGTGACATTTCCTATATTATGCAAATAATTTCTGATTACATTAACATTATTTCAACCCATATAATCTTGATTAAACTTAGCATTTTAAGTATGACAATATACCCATCTATTTATTAATTTATATCCTAATCAATTTGAGCATTTAATAGATTAATGACAATAAAATGAGTAATCATCAAATGAAACAAATATATTCACGTTTATCACTATTTATCAATGAAGTCAAAATGATAATAGAATAATGCATGTACATTTCTCATTTCTCTTTATGGAAAATATTCTTAAGAAATTGAGCTCTGTATTGAAGAAAATATATTCTATGTCTTGTAATTTGAGATGGATTTTGACTATTTGATTGACAATTTGCATTATAGAAACCACTGATTTTTCTCCCTAGTCTAAATTGTCATTACTGTTTCCAAAACCAAAAAGCTCCATCACATCAATGAAATGAATGCTCTGGTTCAACAAAATTACAGTATCATGGACCAGGGGCGTCAAACTAATTTTCACCAGGGGACACATCAGCCTCATGGTTGCCTTCAAAGGGCCGAATGTCATTTTAGAACTGTATAAATATAACTACTCTTTAACTAGGGCCAAGGAGCTCAGCACTGCCACCAGGTAGAAAGAAGGTGCCAGGCCAGATAAAACAAGGTGGATGGCGGGATTCAGCCCTTGGGCCTTGTATTTGCCACCTGTGTTATAGACTTAAAATTCACAAATGATAATTCAGTAACTGTATAGGTAAATACACATCCTTTAACCCTGTGTGTGTCTGTGATGATGATGATAATGATGACACTAGAATCCTTTAAGAAATGATGCACCATACCCAAGAATCACTGGCAGTCATTTAGGACAGCAGTCCCCAACTTTTTTGGCATCAGGGACTGGTTTTTTAGAACACAATTTTTTCCACAGGTCGGGGGTCAGGGAGTGGTTTTGGGGTGATTCAAACTCATCACATTCAAGTTCACCTCCTGCAATGTGGCCAGTTCCTAACAGGCCCAGCCGGTGCCTGTTGGGAACCCCTGATTTAGGAGATCACTTGATACAACATTAATCTGGACACTGAGTATGTCTTGGCAATGTAAGGGTGACAAGAAGACCCTCAGCATCAGTTGTGGTAAACAGGCCTTTCTGCATTGGATTTCCATCATTTGCAAGAAAAATAAAATGAAGGGAAAAGATTTTCCTTTTCAATTTATGTGATACTTTCATCATTATCTTTGAAAGCTCATGAAGGAATCTTTGGTGAAATATGTTTAAAAATCTATCCCATTTTATAGTACAAATTTTACCTAACTTGACTTTAGCTAAAATGATCAAATTTTTATTTTTACAACATATGTAAAACAAAGTTTCACAGGCTAAGAGCTCAGCATGAATATTGCAGTTTTGTGTTATTGGTTCTAAATGTATCTCATTTTTCTTCTTGTTGGGAGTATTGACTAAACTGATTCTATAGGAATCTAACTCTGATTAAACCACATACCATGAGGTCATAATAAAAGCAAAGTCTAAGAAAGATGTCACTATTTAGGCAATACAGCTTTCCTAATCCATGCATTTCAACTCTATCTACATATTAGAGTGATATGGGGAAATTCAGTTTAAATGCTGAGTTAATTTTTCTGGAGTATTATTCAATAGTATCAATAGTATCAAAACTATCAATAGTTTTCAATTCACAGGTAATTTTAAATGCAGCCAAGATTGAGAACCACTGTTAGACCTAATCTATGAACCCAAATCTTGAGTGTGCATAACAATAAGCACTGGACAGGGCAAATACAAACCCTGTCAACCATCCGATACTCTGACTTCATAACTCTAGGTTGGGTCCAAGAATCTGCCTTTTAGCCAGCAGTTCATTCTGAGATAGGTGGTCTACAGATCAAAGGAGAATCACTGTCCTATACTCAAAATCAAGCTTTGTATTGTTCCAGTCTCTGTTGAAGGCCTGTCTAAAGTACACACTCCAATTTCAGAAGGAAGAGAGACCCAGTGCGTCAGAAAGGAATGTGAAATCAGAGGGCAGGTTGACATGTGAGGGCTTCAGTAATGAAGAGCAGTGAGAGGAGAAGAAAATACCCAGCTGAGCAGAAGTTCCACCTGTGTGAGCTCTACCCATGAAATGTCCCACAGTCTGCACCGAACTTCTCCTTCTCGGGAGTGAAATTAAGGGGAGGGTTAGAGAAAGGCCTTCTGCTCTTCCTGAAAGCCAGTGTTTTGTTTGTTTGTTTGCTTGCTTGTTTTTTGGTAATTACTGTTACCACAAAAAAACTCAGTTGATTTCTTCTGGACTTTTGTAGCACACTATGAACATCAATTCTTCATTTCTTTAAACAAATTAAGATTGTAAAGATGACATATTTTAGGGGGTGAAGTGAACTTCCTCTCACAATGATGCCAATGTTCATCAAAATCAACCAGTTCTTAGAGAACCCTGAAGTGGAACGCTGCTGGCCAGTATTCTACTGAGGACACATAACCAGTCCACTGATGGAGGGGAGTATTAACCACAGCCATCTCCTATAGTAAAAGGAATGGCTCCCCCTGGGTGTTCATGATGAAAAGTTAAACCAATCACTTCAATACAAGGAAATGTCTTAGTCTGGACTGAGGCATTCGAAGAGAAATACTTGGTCCAGAATGGATCCATAACATGGATGAAGAGAAGGAACCGGTAAGAGATCAAGAGCGCATGCCAAGTGTCTAATATATAGCAAGTGCTTCGAGAGCACTGTGTTCTGCAGCGACCATGCCCCGGCTTCTCAGAGAGGGGGGCTCTCTGCACTCCACTGAGGTATTAGTCCCTGTTTGTCTCCTACCAGAATGCGTAGCCACCACCTACTGCCACCTACTATGAGGCTACCCTGACCCTTCTGTTGCACTGTCCCGGGAAGGGGCTCTTGACTTACACATTCAACATAGACCTGTACCTACCGCCATCCTGCGAGTCTGAGCACCGCAAGGCCCTGCCCACTGCATCCCCAGATACTCCAAGGACAGCAGCGCCAGGTCCCAGTAGCAGGCAGGGAACATCGCTCTCCTGGCCTAGGAGATGTGCCACGTGAGTCAGCAAGTCTCTGTTCACCCTGTCAGCTGCAGACCCTCAGTCTGCTACCCACGACACCTAGGACTCAGCCAGAGACACAGAGGGCTTCAGGTCCCTTGCAGTGACCTACTGACGACCTCTGCCAGTCCCCATGCCCCGGCTGCCCACCCAGCCAAGCGTCTGCATGGTGGACCCAGAGACGCTGTCCCCCCACGCCCGGAGCAGACAGGGCAAGCCAGGCCTCAGCCATACCCAGAAGTCCCTGGCCCTCCTCAAACCCATCACTGCAGCCCCAAAGGCACTCTGATGACCACAGTTAAAACAGAGGGGCTGGCCTGTGGGGAGGGCCACTCAGCACCCCTAAGCGAGCCCAGTAGCAAGGAAAGTCTGGCGCCCCTGTCCTCAGTCCTCAAAACGGGCTTTGGTGGCCCACCCAGATCAGCTGGCACCCAACGTGGTCTGCACGTGGCCCACACGGTGCCCCCATCTCCCTGGCCCTGACCTACCTGCCCAGCCAGAATAGTGCCCTCAGGGTGCAAGAGGTGCTCATCCTGCCGGGGTTCACGCAGCTGCCAAGTTATCAGCTGCCAAGACCAGGAAATGGAAGAGCGCATGTGCGAGCCCACTTGGCCACAGGCAAACAGCCAGGGGCCAGAACCTCCAGGTGACTCTTTTTAACTTTAATATTATAGTACCGATCATTACAGAGCCCACAGGCCAGTAGAAAGGGGGATCATTATGAAATCTGAGAGTTGTTGAGTGAAAGTATGAGAAGGAGAGCAAAATGAGAAAGGAGAAAAGGCACACTGTGGAAACCTAGAAAAGTCTCCCCCCTGAGGCCTGCTCCATTATCATACTGTGTGTTTTGGGGATGTTTCTTCTCAGATGAGAGAAAGCAAATTGACAATGGCTAACGACATTATGGTATGGCTTTCAATGTTGTTTACTCTATTCATTCCAAAGGCAGTGCTGACCTAGCTCACACTTTTCCTCCGTGGTTTTTGGTTCCCATGGCATGCCAAGCACAAACCTGATATCCAAACAATGTCAAAGTCACCAGACTGAGCTGGAGTTAAAACACAACAAATCTTTCAAGTCTTGTTTTACCTATAAAGTACAGATAAATTTTCAGGAACTTTCAAAACCATTTGACCATTTTTTTCTTTAGAATCTTAAAAATTTAAGTATTGTATCTAATCATCTCTGCTATCTTCACTCCACCTTGTGATGAACTGAAAGAAATTTATCATATTCCTAGGAGTGGATTCTGACTGAAGATAACCAATCTGGAGATCAAGGTCCCAGAAGCCACTTCACACCGCCCTGGGGAAGAACAACAGTTCAAATCCACTGTGCGTAATCTTACATTCAGGTTGGAGTAACAGAGACTAAGTTCTGAAGCCTGGAGGGATAGATACACTAAGACTGCATATATGTGTGGGTTAACATGTAAGGAGATGGGAATAGTTCTACTGACCTGGCCCCTCATGGGTGTGGCACTTACTTGTAAAGGTTCCTTATGTTAATGTGGGTGGGCGAGCCGGGGTAGCTCTAAAAGACAGAAGGAGCATAGGCTCAAATTTGGATGAGAACTACATGAAATTCCGAGGCAATGTATTGAAAGAGGTCCAGGAAGAGGCTAACAAAATTGTGTAACAAACCACTTTGCCAAATAAGACGACTGATAATGACGTCAGTGCCACTTGAATGGGATGAAAATTTGTTTCAAAAATGGGAATTTTCGGTAGGCACAGAGCAACACTTGGGAGAGTGCTCTGGAGGGTCATCATCTTTCAGGACCCACAGGGATAATGACAGTAGCAGCATCCACCATGATGATGGTTTTCTCCATCCATGACACTCACCAATGCGGAGATTCTGTAATCCTCAAATGATAGCTGTAAGAAGCCACAAAGAAGCTAAAGACTGTGGCAGGACAACCAGGAAACCCTGCCCAAGGAAGATGGGTGAGTCAAGAAGCAGGAAAATGGTTAGGCAGCCTTTCACTTCAAAGTTGTTAGTTTTGATACAGCCAGCATTTTTTAAGCTTAAGTAAATCACTTAAATTTAGAAGAGATAATATAGGACAGAAATAAATCTAAATGATACCCCTGGTATCTTTACCTAAAGAAAGTTATTTAATGAAAATACCTAGTGAACCCAATACAGTATTCTTCATTGAAGAAAAATGTGATTAAAAGCTTCCAAACAAAATGCAAATAACATTGAAAGAATAAGTTTTATCAAAACCCTTTGAAAATTATTGAGGAAATATTGGGTTAGACTTTCTGCTAGTGCTGACATCAGATAAATACCTGAGGTAGCGGAAGCACTGTAACCTGGCAATGAAACCTCCCGGCTCTGACCTGTGTTTGAATCCTGATGTGAGCATTTATACTTTGTGAAATCAACCATTTTGAGACTCACTTGGAAAAGAGGAAAAGGCAAGAATCTTCTGCATAAGGTTGTGGTATTAAATGAAATAATAAAAGCACAACACTTAACGCATAAGTATTCGATAACATTTTTGTTGTTTTTGTCATTGCTATACCAGTCCTGAAGGAGCCTACCTCTGATATGGAGGGAGATGATCATCACACGTAATTCATATTACAGCTTTAAAAATCTACTTATTTAATGACTACAGTGTGGAAGATAAGATGACGCCCTGCCCTCATGGAGTAGGTCAGTTTACGTCCTCCTCCAGGAAGCAGACGCTGAGACCCAGTTAGGAATGAAAGAGGCCAATGCCTGTGTGGGGGATGGAGGTGTGTGGTGAGATGTGTATGGAAGACAAAGGAGGCAGGAGTAGAACTGACCTGGAAAGCGTTCAGACTGTGATACAGATATGACACCTGTGAAAGGAAATCGGTGAGGAAGCAAAACTGGGCAGTGAGAGAGTTAGACTGTGAGGCAGATGTGACAATGGCTCAGGCAATACAATGGGGAGTTATAGTGCAAAGGGAGACTGTTGGCTAATTGCACTTCTCAAGCTGATTAAATCCTTTCTAGAAGGAAGACAGGAGCAGTGCACATCCATAGATGCCACAGTTCACTCTGTGCCATGGGGATTCCTCTGCATGCAAGAATTGAGTGGTGACTTCTCCAGGGCTCAAAGTTGGTCTGTTCTTGAGCATAAATGTGGAAGACAGAGATTAGTAGAGCCAACTAGAGCCCCATCACTGCAGTTCTTGAGGATGCAACTGGTACTCCTTGTCTTCCTTTTCCACTCACCATTCTAAATCCCTCCCTCCCTCAGCTATCTGTTAGGCTAGTCTTGGAGGTTTACCTAATGATATATCTCAAATCCTCTTTCCAGAAGTCTTATTCTGGTAACCACATGCTCCTCACTCATAATCAGACAAGAAAGTGCCAATAGGTGCCAGAGTGGATCACCTGAGTCCATCTACTTTCAGAAGATGGTGATTTCCTATTTGCTGAAGCCTGAGGACTCCAAAGTGTCCACATGACACCAAAACTTATAATTTAACAAGACCTTTGCTATCTTTAAAGCTCAGCAACTCTAAATATTGAGTCCTGAATTTGGTTTCCAGCTTTTCCTGCTCTCCCACTGATGGATTTAAGACCTTCTTGCCATCACACTTCATTTTAAATCATGTGTAAACTGCTTGAAATTTTAAAAATATTCTTTATTCACTACAACATTGTAACTTTTTAAGAGCTACTCAGTTTCATCATTCATAAAAGTATTGCACCCCTCAAAGTTTTCAAAAGGCTACAGCATGTCATCACCCAGGATAATCCCACCCAATAGAACATCTTCCCTAGTTACCAGCAGTAAAAGTGTCATCAATTGGACCACCACTTTGTACCAGGAACTATGTGTCCCACATACCACCCAGGATGGCATGTGATCTACTCCTCAAATTCCAATTCTACTTAATACTTGTCAGAATACTCTTAGTAGCAACCTAGTAAGTTCAGATCCTCTGGAAAGGATATACTGATATCAAGTTAGAAGAGGATGGTGTTTTTCATTGCTTTTGTTGTTGTTGTTGGGGGGGGATGGTAACTCCTGTGAAAGATAAAGGGGGAAAAAGAATTCAGCTGAGAAGACCTTGAGCCA